>OV839568.1:83411905-83994412 GCA_929447395.1 Epistrophe grossulariae | reverse complement strand
TATTAAATATTAGTAAAAGCCCACAATAAACATTTATAAGCCTATACCCACAATTTTGTCGATCTTTTCTCTTTCCATTTATCGGAATGGATTGACCTCTTAATACCTTGTTCAACTGTTATGGGAAGTTTATTTTTATTTTGCATTCTGCAAATTTTATTTTGAATTTAGATAACATGGAAGCCTAATCTGAAGGTCAGAGGTGGAGGTGACGCTGGCCCTAAGGAGATGATGGATTAGCAGAATGGGTAATCTTGCTTTGGGGGCTACTGCGCAACATAGAGGATGCATTAGCCATGGTGGTATCTCAGAGATACAAGGGTGGGCCAAAACCTCCGGAGGGCATTCAAGACCGTGACCCTCCCCCCCCCCTTATAGGAATCACCTCCTCCCACAATATGGACGAATTCGGGTTTCAGTTTTATATTTTTTTTTTTGGAACCGATTTTTTTATTAATTACCGGCATGAGGTATACGTAACCCCAGTTCAGAGATACGATTGCAAGGAGCCCCCCCCCCCCGACGAGCTGAGCCGTGCTTTATGCAAGCATGCCACGCAATCGTAGCCTGAACGCCCCCTCCTTTCTGCTGCCAGGATCAGCCTCCTGCTCCGGTACGCAGGGGGTTGTAATGGTGGTAAAGGAAGGAGGGGTAAAAGGGATTCTCAGTCTGACTTTGGAATTTTTTTTGGTTTCCGCCTCTTCGTGGTAGTCAGTTTTTGGGAATCTCTACCGACAACACCTCGGATTTTGTTACAAGGATTTTACTTTTCTATGTAGTTGGGCGACTTAATTCCAAATTTGTGCATTTTGTGATAAAAGCATCAATTTTTATTTATTATTGCTACATTATATGGGCATGATTTTAAGACATCGGTTCACGCTATTTGTCCATCCCTTTCGGTGGGAGGGGCAAATACAATTTTTTCTTCTAAAATAGAAAATGAATATAAAAATACCACAGCAACACCTACAATATTATGTTATAGCTTATCTTAAAGCCAGATATTCATTCTTTATGAATGTTTTTAAATGAAGTTATTTTAGTGCTTAGTTTTTGAATAAATGATTTTTAAACTCAAAATTTTAAAAATAATATTTGAAAAAAAAAGTAATAATAATTTTGGTAATTTTAAATTTTCTCAAAAACTAAAAGACTTACGACCATCAGGTTTTTAGCGTTCGACTGAAACATATTAAAAGTATTCAAAATTCTAACCCAAATTAGTACTTAATAACAAAAAATTTTGAAAAAAAAATTAGGTATTATTTTTTTTTTCAAATTTTATTTTCAAAATTTTGAGTTTAAAAATCATTTATTCAAAACCTAAGCACTTAAATAACTTCATTTAAAAACATACATAAAGAAAGAATATCTGGCTTTAAGATAAGCTATAACATAAGTTTAACGTAAGTTTTTCCGTTGTGTTTTTATATAAATTTTATATTTTAGAAAAAAAAAAATTTTAATTTACCCCTCTAACCTAAAGGGGTAGACAAATAGAGTGGACCGATATCTTAAAATAATGTCCATATAATGTAGCAACAACAAAAAATAATGGATCTTTTATAACAAAATGCACAATTTTAGAATTAAGTCGCCCAACTACATGGAAAAGTAAAACCCTTAACTCTTCTGATTGGTTTATTTCAAAAACCGTTATTTATTTTAAGTTTTTGTAGGAAATATTCCAAGCTACTAATTAGCCTTCGACACTTTTTTTGTACGTCTTATGGAAGAGCTTTTTCAAAATCAGTAGCGTGCCATATTTTTGCACCATACTAAATTGAAAGAACTCTTCCATAAAAAAGTGTGCGCCCGCCCGTGAATTTTCGATTGTATCTGACGCAGACTCAACGTCCTACTGAGCGCACATCTGAGTGCTCAGTGCGCACTGATTTACTGAATAGCTGTGGCCTATGGGCTATGGCTGCTGCTGCTATTCAACCCCCATTAAATATTGATGTGCATTCAGAGTTACCCGTGTCCAGTTGGTAACTCGTTCAGCTTTTTTCTTCTTGGGTTTCTGTTGAGTAGCTTTTGATTTTTGAGCTTTAAAAAAAGTTTTTAATAATGAGTGTTATCGTGGAGTGTTTTCATCTCTTGCATTTCTTTTATTGTGTTAAAGTTACAAAAGCTAAGCGGTTTTCTTGGAAGAAGAACATTATTCGCGTAGATTTCGTAGCGCGTGGTCAATTAATGTGAAGTAAGTTGTCTTTTTAATAGGTAAAATGTGTTTTAACTTTTATAAATAAAACAATTAAATGAAAATTTCTATCTTAAAAAAAGGGCGGTAACCCTACATACTATTCTTTCATATTTGGGTCAATTTAAAATAAACACTACGGCAACCCTGTGAGAGCTTTAATTAAGGACAAATTTATACAATCCACTGTAGCCAGAATGCGAGGCAAACGTCCTATCTTGCCCACACTGCCTATTTTTGTTGGATGAAGTATACCTACCCACATAAAGAATATAGCCAATATCCATGGATCAATGCAAAGAAGAAAAAGATTTCATGTAGTTTTTTTTTTTGTCGCCAGCCTCAGACGACCTTAAAAGAAAATAGTACATACAGATACAACACAGTAAAAAAACAAACAAATATCATCGCACGCTCTTTCGTCTTCCTCTCGATCGTTGCTGACTGCATAGTATTTCCCCATTCATTTCATTCCTATATCAGTAACAGAGCAAGAGGGAAAACATATGAGCGAGCACGAAAGAAAGAACTTTTTCCAAAAGACAAATAGCTTTCTTTCTGTGCTTTACTATGAACAGGCAAAGAGCTTTCTTGCCTATTGATCGTCTGCCTGGTGTAAAATTAAATTGGGACTTTTTTTCTAGGGGGATGCTACATCAGATGTACAGATGTAGCATCCATATGGGAAAAAATGTCTATAAAAACGAAATTCGTCAAAAAAAGAGCTTTCTTTAAAGTTCAACTTCTTAGAGAAGGGACAAAATTTCAATTTATTTTCTCTACTACTCTAACCTATGGGAGAGCTACACACATATTTCTTTTACTCTTTCAAGAGCAATGAGAAAAAAACGAACGGAAAAAAAACCTGTTTCCTTCTCTCTTTTTAGGAATCGTGTGTTTATTGTTTTTGTTTTCATGATATTTAGTCGCTATGTGCTACCGCAGATCAAATTTGACACAAATTTGATATACCTACAAAAAATCTGAGTCTGGTATGCGGATTTGCGGTTTTGAAATCTAAGATGGAAATCCTCAAAATCGTTAGATTTATGTTTATGTGTGTTTCATTATATGGATATGTATTTTGCATGTGCGCTTCATGATATTTGTTATATTGAAATTGATTTTTTGAGAATGTTTGCAAAAAAATAATTGAAATAAAAATTAATTTAAATAGGTACTTTACAAAAGAACGTTTCATTCAAGGAAAATTGAATGTCAGTTTGCACAGAGAAGAGGTTTTTTTTTAATTATGTATTATTTTTAATAGATTTAATGAGGGTAGTTAGTGGAAGAGCGTACGTCGTCGTCGGTTAGCTGTTGATTTTGTATATATGCAATTATTTTCATCTAGATTTGATGGAAGATCGAATAGCTTTTGCCTAGATCCAATTCATTATTGGTCATATATCTTCTGTTGAGGTTATTTTTCGTTAATTTTTGAGATTTAATAGGGTGGGTTTTAATAAAGGAAGGTTCAAAGATTAGGACGAACATAAGCTTCACAATTTTGCTCAAAACTTTATATAATGTACTTATACATACCTATACAAAATAGGTATATTTTTAAAATGATAATTATGGAAAGCAGCTAAACGCCTAAAAAGACCACAAATTCAAAATCCGCCTATCAAAGCACAAGACAGAAAATGGATTGCAAACCCGAAACAGAAAGCTGAAATCCTCGCGGAACATCTATCGAATGTTTTTAAGCCCTTTCCAGAAAGTGCAGTTAGGTACAAATAATTTACATTTTGTTGATAGAAACGACGAATTGGATATTCTCTTCTTCACGCTCAAAGAAGTGAAAAGCATGTGTCAACACAAGCTATCAAATAAAAAAGCCCCCGGGTATGATCTAGTAACTGCTCAGGTTTTGAAAGAAATGCCAACAGTAGCAGATAAATACACATTCGACGATAACCATCGAATTACGGATTTTGTTGAAAAGGTATTGAAGAAAAACAAGTATGTTCCGCTTTATTTCTAGATTTTGCTCAAGCCTTTGACAAGGTTTGGTATTTGAATACAAACTGCATTGAGACCTCCCAAGGCAGCTCTACGAAATAATGAAATCCTATGTTGCAGACCCATTCTTTAGAGTACGGTACGAGCAAGAGTATTCGGAAATTAATAAAACTGAAGCCGGTGTACCACAAGGAAGTGGCCTAGGACAAACAATGTATTTGTTATATACTAGGGATATTCCAGTGGACAATTATGCTATCTCGGCCACATTTGCAGATGATACTGCCATTTTAGTGCCTGATAAATGCATTGTGATGCCTGATTTTTTTTACACTATCAGATCTTTGTCGAAGAGAGCTTAAGGCAAGCTACAACTAGCGACCAAAGATTAGCCAACACAAACTTGTGAATACTGGCTCATCACTTAGTGCAGTGTTAGTAGTTAGTAAGCATATAACTACAACAAACGCACTCTAAATAAATAATTATAATCAAAATATGAAAACAAAGGAATACAAACAAGAATAAATAAACTAATACAAATAAAGTACAAACATTTAAAAGCGTGATACACTAGTCTTCAATACAGTTTTAAGTTTGATTTTATTAATATTAATATTATTATTAATATTAAAAGAGATTATCATTCAAATTTAATAGTTTGCACATGCGAGTTAGAGGTTCATGCAATCCATAGTTAGTTCTGCGGCAGGGTAGATTCATCAGATCGAAACCACGAAGGTTGTGAGTTCCTCCACGATAATTGAAATTTATACAATTTAACAATTCAGGTGCATCAATAACACCAGTTAATAGCTGATGAATAAAAACAATATCATTATTAAGCCTTCTCTGTGACAAAGTTTGAATCTGGAGAAGTTTAATCCTATGTTCATACGGAGGAAGGTTATAACGATCAGACCATTGCAACCCTTTCAACGCAAAACGAATAAAATTACGCTGTACTGCTTCTATCCTATTCTTATGAATCTCGTAAAAAAGTGTCCAAATCTGCCATGCATACTCCAAATGGGGACGAACTATGCAATTGTAAAGGGCGATAGTAACGTATGGATCCTGAAATTCTTTGGCCCATCTATTCATAAAGCCTAGCATGGCGTAAGCCTTGCCGAAGATTAAATTAATGTGCCCTGTGAAATCTAGTTTAGAGTTAAAAAGAACTCCAAGGTCTTTAATACTTTGGACACGAAGTAAAATATGTTGCAATATTTTATAATTAAACAAACTGGGAACACGTTTTTTTGAGAAAGTTATTGCCAGGCATTAGGTTGGGTTGAGGTTCAAACCATTCTTTTGACACCATAAAACAAAACTATTAATATCATATTGAAGAAGTAAACGATCATTTACAGATTTAATGTTTTTAAAAATTTTCATATCATCTGCAAAGATAAGTATTTCGCTACAACGTACACATAAAGGTACATCATTAATAGCTTATATAAAAAGAACAGGTTCTAAGTGACTACCCTGAGGAACTCCCGATTTTGCAATAAAATGATTTGAAAAAGAGTCCCTGAATTTCGCATTTTATAAATGCGTTCTATTAAGAACAAAATAATGCTATACAAACAAAAACCAAAGAAAATTAAAGCTAAAACCATCCAAAAATAAAGTCCTTCGTGGAATAATAAATGCCCCTTCGTATATTAGAAAAAGCGATTTACATCGTGACCTACAAATAAAAACGGTTTTTGAAGTGATTAGAAAACACGTTGTAATCAGCGACTACATAGTCATTTTAACTCCGAAATGGATACTGTATCGATCTTTCATAGATTGTTCCTGATTTTCCGGTGGTTTTAGTGCGGCACAAGTCCCACACTATTTGGTACCGAATATTACCAAGTGTCTTTTGAAAATTTCCACCTGCAGAAATTTTTTTTTTTGGATTTGTACCTAATCTACCTATCAGATCAAATTTAAATATTTTACCATAATTAAATATTTTAAAATTATTTCGTATTTATTCTTTTTACTAAACAACAGGTTCAAAATGTTGAAATGTATTAATAATCCCTAGAAATAAATTTCTTAATATAAGAAACTGGAAAATGATTATCATATCCATGGATCAATGCAAAGAAGAAAAAGAGTTCATATATTTTTTATTTTTTTTCGCCAGCCTCAGACGATCTTAAAAAAATCGTACATACAACACTAAAAAAAAAAAACATAATCGCAATGTCTTTCGTCTTCCTCTCGATCGTTGCTGACTGCATAGCATTGCAGAAACAAAAAAACACGTTTTTATTCAATTTTTCCCCATTCATTTCATTCCTTTATCCTTAGTAACAGAGCAAGAGGGAAAAAATATGAGCGAGCACGCAAGAGAGAACTTTTTCCAAAAGACAAACAGATTTCTTTCTGTGCTTTACTATGAACAGGCAAAGAGCTTTCTTGCCTGTTGATCGTCTGCGTGGTGTAAACCTAAATTGGGACATTTTTTTCTGTGGGGATGCTACATATCTGTATCAAAGATAATATAATACTAAGATGTCGCATCCCATACAAAATATTGGAACACAAAAATTAACGGCTGGGATCTAAAATGCGATCCCACAACATGTTGCTATTTGTCAAATGTTGCTTT
Organism: Epistrophe grossulariae; assembly: GCA_929447395.1. NCBI lineage: Eukaryota > Metazoa > Arthropoda > Insecta > Diptera > Syrphidae > Epistrophe > Epistrophe grossulariae. Next base: position 83,987,624 of record OV839568.1, on the reverse strand, counting down.
GGCCAGTATAAAGAGCGAAAGCGAGAGATCTCTGTCTGTACTCTGTAACAACTTAAAATTCGAATTCTCTTCAAAATGTATATCTCAATTCTCAAAAGCAAAAGTATTTGTTGTTTTTGTCTTTCGTAGGAATAGTATGAATGATGACATAAATTGAATTTTTTATAAAGCGATGCCAGCCTTGGTGAGTGGAGGAGACTTAAGCCTCTTGCGGTGGTTTTTTTGTTTTTTGCTTATCATTGGTAATGGTGTGTATCTGTATAGTTAGACATGCAGTAACTTTTTTGTTCGTTCGTCGCAATTTTCGAATAAAGGGTAGGTAGCAAGGATTTTCTTTTGGTGTCTTTTTTTGTGAGGTACCTATGTATGTAGGTTCGTACATAGTTGGTTATTTTGTATTCCCTTAGAAATTAAAGAAAATAATTGTTCATTAATTTATTTACGTGTGAGTGTGAGGTAGGTAGGTAGGTAGGTGTAGGTTGGTATGTATGAAGGTGTGAAATGTGTATGCAAGTTTTGAATTCGTAAAAAAAATCGAATTCGGTATTTTAATCAAAGTTGACATTACGATGATAGCGAAGTCGAAGTCTGTCTGTCTGTCCCTTCGGCTGCAGCCTAAATGGGTCGGTCGATTTTTTTCAAAGTTGGTACCTAGTGTTTTTAAGGCATTATACCTACCCACCCGTTTTTTTAATTTTTTTTAAGACAAAAAACAACGATACCTCTCATACAAATTTTTAAAAACCGGTAGTGAAAATCATATTTCTCAAAAACGGTTCCTACGATTTTGATTAAAATTTTTGTGTGATCTAATATTTATACGATCTACCATATTAATAAAAAAAAATTTCTACGGTTGAAAAATGATATCTTTCATAGAACCTTTTTTTTTTATTTTCGACTATCTCATTATCAGTTGAACTGATTTTAATGAATTTTTTCCACAAAAACTTCAAATAAGTTCTAATAATCCTATTGCATAACAAAATTTTCAAAAGAATAAATGATTGATTTTTAAAAAAAATTTCAAAATTATTTTTTGAAAAATCCATATTTCGAGAATGGGTAGATGATATTTTTTTTAATTAATTTTTCAATTCCACAATAATGAAAACTAAAAAATTCCGTTTTTTATTTTTTCAAAATTTTTTATGTACCTATATAAAAAACTACATATGTATGTAGGTATATAAAAAAAAAACCGCTCCAACGATTTTCAGTTTTTTTTTCTCATAAATTGCAATTGTACATCGCATTGGTGTCAAAACAATTTCAGAGGTTGTTTAATCATTCTCATAGAAAAGTAGTTTTAGTAATAGTCAATTTTCTCAAGAACTAGAAGACATAAAACCATTTTGTTTTTTGTGTTAGACTCAGAATTGATATGTCACATATGATATTGACACTGACTTCAAAAAGCCAATTCAGCATTTCATTTTTTTATCAAAAGTTTGAGTTTGCATGTGAATTTTTCAAAAACTATTGACATAAATATTTAAATTTAAATTTAGGGTTATAGAACAGATTTCTGGCTTTCAAAGCCAGTATAGTAATTTATTGCAAGTGTTGCAATTTTTTTTATTGCCCCTACCTTCTAAACGGGGCAAGATAGACCCCCTCCTATAGTAAAAATGCTGACCCCTCTACAAAAAACCGTTATCAATTCTTGGCGCCATAGTTATCATACTCTCCCCCCCATTTTGTTTTATTTTCGATTTTATAAAAAAAGGTTCAACTGATTTTTATCAATTGTTTAATAAAATACCTATGTAGTTCATAAAACCAAATACAAAGGTGAGTTATAACTAGAATTAAAAATTCAAAAATTTATATCATCTTTTTAAATAATTGATATTTTTCAAAAGTATCCATCTATGTTCCTTTAAAAACAATAAAAAGTTAAAATACTTTCTAATTTAGTTAAATTTATCTGACGTAAAGTTTTAACTTGCTCTGTTTTTTTTTTTAATTTGTAAGCTTTATGTTAAGTTTTTCAAACAATTTCCTTGATTCAGGTTCGATTTTTTTTTATTTGTCAGAGACAGAAACTACCTATCTAAATAAGTACCTACCTATATCTAGGTACTTTATATTTATCATCTTAAGTTTTGTAATATATGTATATTTGTATATTTGTATATATGTATATTTGTATGTAAAATATATAATTAAACATAAATTGATTTAATAACCTTTGAAATTGTTTTGACACCAATGCGATGTACATCATCCGATCTCTTAAGAAAATCTCAATTTATGAGAAAAAAAAACTGAAAATCTCTGGAGCGGTTTTTTTAAGTATAAAATTTTGAAAAAATTAAAAAAAAAATAGTACGCAATTTTTTAGCCTTTATTATTGTGGAGTTAAAAAATTAATTAAAAAAATATCATCTACCCATTTTCGAAATATTTTGAAATTTTTTTAAAAATCAATAATTTTTTCCACAATAAGGTAGATCGTATGAGTACTATATTGCACAAAAATTTTAATCAAAATCGTAAGAGCCGTTTTTGAGAAAAACCTATGAGATTTTCAATACCGGTTTTTAAACATTTGTATGGGAGGTTCCGTTATTTTTGGATATAAGAATAATTTTAATTAAGAATCTGCTAGACAATTTAAAAAAACTGCTGGGCACCAAGTTTAATAAAAATTGACCGAGTCGTTTTAAAATTATTAAGTTCTCAAAAAAAACTTTTGAAACTTTTTTCAAAAATCCAAAAAAATTTTTTTTTTAATTTTGGTATACAACAACATTCAAACATTCTCCAAAAAAAAAAGGTGAATACCAGTTCAACCGTTTTTGGAAAAATCGAAAATCAAAAAAATGGTTCAATGGGAGGTACCATTTCTAACCATTTTTCTTAAATTTTTGTTTACAAAATGGTTGCCTTTTTGTAAAAAAATTACTGATTTATTTTTTTAAAGTGGTGGGCACGTTTTTAAGAAAAATAAGATTTTTATTTTTTGGTAAATAATTTGTATGGGAGATAGATACCATTGTTTTTGGGTGGGTATAATGCCCAAAAAACGCTAGGTATCAACTTTGAAGAAAATCGACCGACCCGTTTAGGCTGCAACCGAAGGGACAGACAGACAGACTGACAGAATTGCGAGACCCACTTTTTTCGACTTCGCTATCATCGTAATGTCAACTTTGATCAAAATCCCGAGTTCGATTTTTTTTACGAGTCCATAACTTGCCATATATGTACATATGTATGTAGTTCCTATATATGGGAAGTAAAAATAGAATACAAATAAAACCCTTGCAAAATGACCTTGTCATACCGTGTTCCTTAAGTCGGAGCATACACATTTCACACCGACATATATACCTACCTACACCTACCTACCTCACAATTTTGAACTCACACGTAAATAAATTAATGAACAATTATTTTCTTTAATTTTTAAGGGAATACAAAATAACCAACTATGTACGAACCTACATAAATAGGTATACCTACCTAGGTACCTCACAAAACAAGACACCAAAAGAAAATCCTTGCTACCTACCCTTTATTCGAAAATCGCGACGAACGAACAAAAATGTTATTGCATGTCTATCTATACATACAGATACAAACCATTGCCAATGATAAGCAAAAAACAAAAAAAACAACCACCGCAAGAGACTTAAGTCTCCTCCACTCGCCACCAATAAGGCATCCCTTCATAAAAAATTCAATTTATATGTACATCATTCATACTATTACTACGAAAGACAAAAACAACAAATACTTTGCCTTTGAGAATTTAGATATACATTTTGAAGATAATTCAAATTTTAAGTTGTATACAGGCAGAGATCTCTCGCTCTCGCTCTTTATACTGGCCAAAGTAACATTTGACAAATAGCAACATGTTGTGGGATCGCATATTAGATCCCAGCCGTTAATTTTTGTGTTCCAATATTTTGTATGGGATGCGACATCTTGGTATTATATTATCTTTGATTATACCATTCACGGGTTGGCTACGTTTTCCCGCAGCACGTTTTCCCGCGTCACGTTTCCCCGCGTCAGTTTTCCCGCAGAACGATATCCCGAATCACAGTTTCCCGTGTAACGTTTGCCCGCCGATTCCTACTTTTCAGTACAATCGACAGCGCATGAACAAAATTCATTTCAATAACAGTTTTCTTGTACAAAAGTCTTTTCTTGTGTCAAGGTGAGGTATGTATGGGGGGGCATGCTGCCCCCTGCAACCCCTCTGCTTGGCACACTATAGGATTTGGGCTAGGTGCGAGGCTGAGTGTATGAAAAGTTTCTTTTTATGATTTGGTAGTTTTTTTATGAATATTGCCAAATCACCCTTTTAAGCGTATGAAATAAAAAACCGCTTAAAATGAAAAAAAAAAATATTAAATATTTTAACAAACATTAAATATTTATTGCATAAATGCAAAATAGTATTGTCAAAAAGTACTAATAAGTATTGCCTATCCCGCCGCCAATCCCGTGGAAAATTTTATAGGCAATCGTTCCGCGGGATATCGTGCTGCGGGATTGTAGCAAAAAAACTACCTTTCAAATCGTCGGGCAAACGTTACACGGGAAAACGTAGTGATCCCGAAGTCAAATACCTAGGACACTAGATAGTAAACACCTCTGGAATAAACACGTAGAAATTACTGTCGGGAAACCACAAAGGCCCTTATGATATGCAAGAGACTTGCAGGGAAATTATGGGGGTTCAAACTAAATATCATTAGGCGGATGTACTCCATGATGGCAAGATCCATCATTACCTATGGTGTGGTTGTATGGCATAAAAGAACCGAATTACTAACAACTAGGAAAGCACTAGAAAAGGGCCAAAGGCTCGCATGTTTATGTATTACTGGAGCAATGAGAACCTGCCCTACAGCAGCACTGGAGGTTATCCTCCACTTGTCTCCTTTATACAACGTCATTCATAGTGTTTCTGAGGGAGCCATTATGAGATTCGCCAAAGAAGGAACTAGGACTGGCAAATGTATAGGTCTTAGGGAAAAAGAAAACATTTTGAAGACAACAGTTACAAACCTTATTGACATCCCAAGATGTGGCATGATAAAAAGATTTAACTTCATTAAAAACTTTAAAACGGAGCTAAGTTGCAAACAAAAGTCGCTAGATGAAACAGGGAACCACACACTTAAACCAAACACCATGAAGTGGTACACTGATGGATCGAGAACGATTGAAGGGACTGGGACAGGTATATTTGGGCCAAGAACCAAAATTTCCGTACCGATGGGACAGTCCACTAGCATGTTTCAGGAGGAATTCCACACCATAGAGAAATGTGCAGATCGAAATCTCGAACGAAAATATCGCAACCAAAACATTGTCATCATGTCAGATAGCCAAGCCGCACCCAAAGCACTGAGTTCATACGCCATCAGCTCGAAACTAGTATGGGAATTTGTGAATTAGCCAAACGAACTTGGCAAGAACAATACTGTCTCACTCCATTGGGTACCTGGCCATATAGGCATTCAGGGTAATGAGGAGGCAGATTCCTTAGCAAAACTAGGTACAATGACCCCTCTAGCAGGGCCTGAACCGTATTGCGGAATAGGAGAAAATGTGATTAAATACAAAATCAAAAAAGAGGAGGAGGCCAAAATATCCAAACATTTGAAAGAACTTCCAAGCTAAGGCAGGCAAAACTACTGCTTGGAAACTACAACCAGGATCGTTTCAAGAACTGCATCAATTTAAGCAGAAACAACCTAAGACTAGTTACTGATCTCCTCACTGGCCACTGCAAACTTCTTGGCCTGGAAAACAATCCCCTTTACAGATTTTTCAATACTCTAGAGCAGATGCCGAACCATGTACTAGGAAGATGCGATGCACTTATGCATCAAAGAATAAAACACCTGCGAAAATACCAGGTCGAAGAGAGTGAACCACACTCTCTTAAAATACTCCGATTTCTCAAAGGAATACATTTGGAGGAGGAGCTTTAAGATGAGGAACATCTTCCAGCTCTAGATGGGGGCACAATAGATCTTCAGGTCGCAATACCAACCGCATTCATACTATTCAGTCTCCAAACACGTTTAGGCATGCTGCCCATCTCGGTGTTGGTAGGGTTGTGAAACATGGTCCTTCTACCTCTGGGGTGGGCTCCCTGCCTAGCATGTCCCGAAAATTCTCGTGGAGGTTTAGGCCTCCAAAGAACCATTAGAAGGACAAGCGGGATGCTGAGAGAATTTTGAAGGACTCTGGTGTTACACTGGAGGTCGGAGAAAACTCTCAGCATTCTGCCAGGATAAAGGGCATTCTCGCGAATGCGCAGACCAGCGGCGACTCCATGTCAAAGCGTAGTAGATCACTGGAGGGTAACACTCCGATACGCAAATGTCCTATTGCGATGTCCTTAAGGATAAGATCGTGATTGCGGTTAGGATTGATATTGATGGCACTATCTCATCTGATCAATGGCAGGTGGTAAAACTGAAGCTCTCGGCTCGCTTCATAAGTGTAATGAGGTAAAACCCGATACCACCTTCATTCACAACCAATGGCAGCTGGCATCAAGGCCTCATGAAGCTCATCGTTTGTGATGCTCAGAGATCGTGTGATGTATATAAGCTTGCTGTCAGCAGGTTGAGAGAAGTCTGGCCAGGTGCGAAGCTTGAGGTTGTTGTTAGGGAGGTTATCCCTAGCAGGCCAAGAGCTCGCACATGTATACCGGCCTCCTGGGTGGATGAGATTATCCAGATAGTCAAACTAAGCAATCCCTCCCTGCCGACTCACAACTGGAAAGTCGCAAAGCTTGAGGAAGCAAGGGGTCTTTATCGAAGCGCGATTTTCGTGGTAAATAAGGAGTCCCTTGCCCCCTTAGCTCAGACCAAAGGTGTGATTAGGTTCGGCTTCGAAACTATCACCTTCAGGATCTACAAAAAAGATGAGGAAGACGCAGAATGCGTGCCTCCACACCCTCTTGAAGCTGATCCGGTGTTTGAGGACCCTGGTGCATTTTTTTGTGTAAGCTTATAATTTTTTAAGTGTAGGTCGGACAAAAAGTTTGTTAGAGTACTGTTTAGAACTCTAAACTGAACTCTTTAGAACCCCCCAGAATTTCGGAAAAATAAAAAAAAATATTTTTTAAATTAGCCCCTTCAGCATTGGTACTTTATTTTAGTCGATAACTTTTTATGTATAGATCGGACAAAAAGGTTTGTTAGAGTTCTGTTTAGAACTCTTGTGGGGCTACCCAGAACTCTAAACAGAACTCCCCAAAACTTCCGAAAAAATAAAAAAAAGTAAGTGTGAAGTTGGCTCCTACGCATTTTTTTGTTTAAGTTTATAACTTTTTATGTCGGACAAAAAAAGTTTGTTAAGTTCTGTTTAGAACTCTTGAGGGGCTACTCAGAACTCTAAACAAAACTCCCCAGAATTCCGGAAAAATAAAAAAACTATTTTTGAAATTGGCCCCTTCCGCATTGGTACTTTATTTTAACCTATAACTTTTTATGTATAGGTCGGACAAAAAAGCTTGACAGAGTTCTGTTTAGAACTCTTATGGGGCTACCCAGAACTTTAAACAGAACTTCCCAAAACTACACAGTATTCTGAAAAAATAAAAAAAACTAAGTGTGAAGTTGACCCACTAGCATTGGTAATTTTTCTAAATTCCAATTTTGCAGTACTATTTCCTAAACCCATTGAGAACTCCAGAACTCTTCATCAAGATCCGGAATTCCTTATCAGAACTCTTTTTCATGAAAAAATCGGGGCCGTGTGGCCCCCCATATCTACGGTGACCATCCGTTCATTATAATAATGAACAGTTCAGTATTTGAAGACAATGTTCATTATGAATTAGTTGTTGAACAAAAACACATAAATGTTCAGTATTTCAGAAGTTGTTCATTAGTTTTTCTGTATTTAGTACAAATTCCTAAAAACAATAACATAAATATTAATGCAAAATTCAATGGCAAATAAAATATAAAATAAAGATGGTAACGTATCCTATAACCGCTTGAAAGAACGAACAAGACGTCTAGCACAATTTTATTTTGTTAAATGCTCCTGCAGAAAGAGTTTTTTCTAGGTACAGTTCAATAAGAACCGCGGAAATAAAGCCCATGGGTCACATTTCCAAAAAAATGTAAATAGCACCTGCACTCTGCAGGCTATTTTTCTTTACTGAAGTGGCAATCAGACCCACCACAAAAAGCATTAAAACCCGCTATAGATTTTGCCTTTCTGAATTGGCATTAAGACCCACACTTAAAGTACCTATTCATACTTTGCTTTAAAATATTTTTCCATTAATGAATTGCCCGCTTCGCGGGTTCAGAAAAATATCAAAATCCGTAAAAATGAAATATGTTAATACACATTTATTTTTGTTTGTTTGTAAGTCTTTTTTGTTTTAAAATTTAAGTTTTATGCAAACAAAGACTGAATTTCTGATTTCTGTAACTTCATTTTTAAGTAGATATTTTTTTAATTATAAATGGAATAATTTAAAATTGAATTGAATTTTGTTGCCTTTTTCACATGTTCATTATTTAAAATTCTAAAATATGGTCACCGTACCCATATCGTTTTTTTCTATTTCTGGCCTAGATTACACGGAACTATTGCAAGAACTCTAGAACGCTTTCAAATCTACCCAGAACTCTAAAAAAAATCAATTTTTTGAAAATTAGGGGGCCAACTTCACGGAATTCAAGTGGTGGGTCTTGAAATTAGTTCATCTTTGTGTTATTTATACTCATAGGCGGATTAACCCTCAGGCCCGGCGGCTCTTGAGCCAATTTTTTTGATAAGTGTATTTAAATTGGTTCTTAATTTTTTTGTAATAATAAATTGAATTTTATAATCATTGTGACTCAATTTCGTTATTGCGAACTAACAGAACACAAATAAGTGAGAAATTTCTCACTACTATTCAGAGTTGAAGCGTGTTTGAACTACGCTTCCACCTATTTGAATGCATTCGTAGAGTTGAAATGGGATTTTTTTTGTTTCGACGTTATAGTCCAAACACAAAAGACGCGACGCAGGGCTTTGAAACTATAATGTCAAAAATTATCAGGTGCGTCTTATATATCAAATGAAATAAAATTAAAGTAAAATAATTGGAATCCGGAAAAATTCAAATTGTTGAAGAATATTTTAGTAATTTATATTTTATATCTTTGTAATATTTAACTACGTTTTCAAAAGCCAAATGAGCTACTTTAGTTACAAAATTTCAAATTCTTTTTGAGGGAATCTCAATTCGCAAAAAAATAATATTTTTATTTAAATGACCACGTGATTAGGTTGGACATTATTTAAAGCCTTGCGTTGTGGAAGTTATAGAAAAGACTAGACGCCGAATGATGTCCGTGTTCTATTTGACTTCAGATAACTACGAGTTCAGACCGCACCCCCAGCCCGCGTTCCGTTTGACCATGGCTTTAAGATTGACGTTTTAAAACTAAGGTAAGATGTGAAGCTATGTACATACCTACATGTTATTGAATTAAAGGTCAGTGAAGTGATTTGATTTATAGCTTTAAGTTCTAATAGTCAGATCTTCAAGGGTGAGATCTTTAAAAAATATTATGAAACAAATTTTGGTACATACAAAATTAGCACCCTAAACTTTGATTGTATCATTGAAAACCACGATTGTAAATTTGATTGCAACAGTTTTTAAACTTAAAACCGCGATTGTCGAATTGAAAATTGCATTTGCTTTAGATAGAAAGAAACAATGAAATAACAAATAAGAAAAGAATGAAAGGGAGAATAAAAAGATATAAGAAACGGCTAAGAAATTTAATAAATTTAATGAAACATTTATATAAGTGTTCGAACCGGAAAAAATGATATAGCAAACAAATAACAAAATATAAAATATTGAAGCTTGGAAATGTTCACATTGGTTTTTTTCTTAAAATATTAATTTTGAATTGACAATTTCTTTCATCAATTTTCATTTAAGAAAAATCAAATTTTTTGTAGATAGGAAGGGGGCCCGAGGCTAGCATTGCCTTGGGGCCTCTACATGTCTTAATGCGGCCCTTTTCTTCTTTTGATTTTTGACATAAATACAGAAGGATTTTGAATTGTGAGGTTTGTTGCTCCAGAGAGTTTTAAATAAAAATCTTGATAAATTAAATGAAGTAATAGAAAAATTATTTTAATGGAGGAATATATATTCAGTAAGATGTTCTTTTCATTTATGAAATTTAAACCATGAAAACTATATGGAAAAATTGTAAAAAAAAATATATAATTAAACAAACATTGATTAAACAACCTCTGAAATTGTTTTGACACCAATGCGATGCACATCATCCGATTTCTTAAGAAAATCTCAATTTATGAGAAAAAAAATTGAAAATCGTTGGAGCGGTTTTTTTTTAATAGTTTTAATATACAAAATTTTGAAAAAATTAAAAAAAAAATTGTACGCAATTTCTTAGCCTTTATTATTGTGGAATTAAAAAATTAATTAAAAAAAAAATATCATCTACCCATTTTCGAAATATGGAATTTTCAAAAAATAATTACCTAGTCGCATAATTAATAATTTATTTTTTTGAAAATTTTGGTATGCAATATTATTAGATTTTATTTGAAGCTTTTGTGAAAAAAATTCATTAAAATCAGTTCAACTGATAATGCGATAGTCGAAAATAAAAAAAATGGTTCTCATTAATATGGTAAAACGTATTACTATAAGATCACACAAAAATTTTAATCAAAATCGTAGCAGCCGTTTTTGAGAAATATGAGATTTTCAATACCGGTTTTTAAACATTTGTATGGAAGGTACCGTTATTTTTGGTTATAAGAATAATTTTAATTAAAAATCTGCAAGACAATGTTAAAAAACTGCTGGGTACCAAGTTTAATAAAAATTGACCCAGTAGTTTTAAAATTATTAAGCCCTGAAAAAAAATATTGAAATCCAAAAAAAAAATTTTTGAAAATTTTGGTTACAAAACTTTTTCAAACATTCTCCGAAAAAATGGTGAATATAGCTGTTCAACTGTTTTTGAGAAAATCGAAAATCAAAAAAATGGTTCTATGGGAGGTACCATTTCTAACCATTTTTCGGAAAGAAATTGCGAGACCAACTTTTTTCGACTTCGCTATCATCGTAACGTCAACTTTGATCAAAATCCCGAGTTCGATTTTTTTTACGAATCCACAACTTGCCATAGTTGTGCCATAGTGCCATAGTTCCTATATATCGCAAGTAAAAATGTTTTCGTTCTATTTTAGCGCCTGAAATTAATGTACTTACATGTAAGGGTGATTCAAGAAATACTTTTTTTTATAAACCGTTCGAAATTATATTGATACCAAACGATCAAGACCACAAAATCGAACACTGTTTACAGGTTTACCTGCGTTTTTTTTGCTTGAAAATTGGAATTAATATCAAATATTAAAGCTGCATACCGTTTCCAGTTTTGATGATAAAAGTTTGAAATTTCCGGGCATTATTCATAATTTCACTTAGTTTGTGAATTTTCGGTTAGAAAATTAATTTTTGAACTACAAGTTTTATCGTATCTTTTGTTTAAAACAAAAAAAGTCAGCGTCTACAAAAAAAAACAGCAAGCAATACCTATGGGACTTGGTAATGACTTGAAATTATGTCTAGTTTAACTGAAAACGCATTTCAGTGACCAACAGCCAGGGGCGGACTGGGAGCCAAAGGACCTCCTGGGACTTTAAGAAAAAGGGCCACAAAATCAGTAGCAGAAGTAAAAAAATAAGCTCTGACAACGACGATAAAAAATTTTACCGTTGTGTAATTGAAGCTATAAACAGTCTACTCCGAAATTTCTAATATGTATTTGCATTAACAAAAATATAACTTGATTTTTGAATACATGAAAACATAACTGCAATAATGCAAATTTTATAATTGATGTTTCCTTCTTCAAAAATACTCACAGCAATCGAAATATCGTTGTTGTTCTTTTCTATTCTGTTTCTGTGGCCCTGAAATTTTGTGTGAAGCTTTCCTTTAAGTGAACTTTCAGTTTTTCAAAAACTTTAAGTCTGTAAAGTTTAGTATGAGTTATTTGGGAGCCTCCTTAATAGGTTACCAATGAGATCACAATAGCTCAATATTTTGTGGGAGCCCCAACTATAGTTTCGTTAAAAGTGTTTGAGAGTACTGTGAGGGACCCTTTGGGCATGGGACCCTTTGGGCTCAATAATAATTAGTGTGGGGGCCCCATCAGCAAAACTATAGTTTTCTTTAAAATAATCTTGTACGAACTCAACAGCTCTATCCTCATTGTAAGGGCCGCTAACAATGGTGTGTGACCTTCCTTAGATTCCTTTGGGGCCAGAAAAGCTGAATATTTACTGTAAGGCCTTTACTTTCTCTAAATTTAAGAGAAAGTTTTCTTTTAAAAGAACAGAAATTACTGGAGTGGCTTTCATGCACTTTTGGCAAATCCCAGTTGCCCGGTGGCCCAGTCCGCCCCTGCCAACACCCTGCTCCAAAGTAAATTTCTTGCTTAAACTTCTTTAAACAATATTTTTAAAAAATCACTATCACTATGTGGAATAACGCATATCATACTGTTAGGGGCTTCAAAATGCATTATATTTTAAAAATTTTCATAACCTGTAACATTTTCATACCAAATAATAACGGTTTTCAAATTACCACAAATCGCAAAACATTTTTTTTTTTTTTTTTTTGCGATTGTTTCTATACCAATATTTTGTCTTTTTGGTGGTAGTTTTTATGTTTGTGTATTTCTTTTATTGTATAATTTAGATTGATATATATAATTAAATTTTTTTAATTATATCAATATTGTAAGGACATTCTCATTCAGAGGGTTCGAGCCGTGGTCGTGGGGGGTGTAACATTCATTGAAATGCGGACTTTTTTGTAATGCACACGTTTGCATATCGATCTGCACCTGGTTACGTTGAGAATGGTCATCACTCATCACCTATCGATACCATCGTTCGTTGACCTGATCATATTACAATTTAACACAGTTGGTCACTTTGCACAAAGTGTATAGCGAAAAGAAAATCATTTATGTTTACAATAATTTTGTTTATGACTGCATTTATGTACACACATGAGTCACATTGACTAAGCAATTGGAATACCTTGTGGAATTTAGTTTTATTTTAGTCAAATGGATATTAAATTCTTACGTCATGTGGGTCATAGATAAATCAAATATAAAAATTGATTTTGAATAAATAAAAAATGAAATTGCAAATTTATTGATTTAGTTATTTTTAGCATAAATAGGATACAATTTTATTAATAAATTTAGTCTAGTTTTTGAAACAAACACGACTCTTATTTTCGGGGGAAGAGCTCAGATAGTACTTAAACTCTAAATTGATCGTACATTTTTGATGCTCGAAGATATAAGCGAATTTTTGAGCTAAGAAAACTTCGTTACTAGAACTCTTACACTGGTATGCAAAAAAAAATTAAACAGACCGACTTCGATCTCATGTTGTGAGATCGATCTCAATGTGTTGAGATCGATCTCATTTCAAAAGCTCTGTATGAGACAGTTCTTGATTTGGTATATATAAACTTTACCGACAAAAAGATTATTAATGTTCCAATTTTTATTAACAGTAAAGCTGTACCTTACGCCAACACTGCCAACTACCTTGGAATGACTTTGGTTGTCAAGCTAAAGTGGAAAGAGCACATCATAGAGTGGAAGTTTTCGTTTTCGTTTTTAGCCCGGGGCCTGGCTAGTTTATATAAGAAGGTTTTTTTTTAATAATACAAATTCTATATACTATACTACTGAAATATATCAGCCAAGTAAAAGACTTATTTTAATCGACTTTGTTGAATTATTGATTCAAAATAGCTTTTAACGGCCTTTAAGTCTTACAAAAATTGGAGTTTCGTCGCGGCGATCTCACTTGGACTCATCAGTTGACTAGTGAGGGCCTTTGTCAATACGCGCATTGTTTGCTAAGCTCAGTTCATCTGACATATATTTCGTGACGAATTGTGAACTATATCCAATTTTAGTCTTCTACTTGGCTGATATATTTCAGTATAGTATAGTATGTAGAATTTGTATTATTATAAAAAAAAAACCTTCTGGTATACCAAATCTACCTATCAGATCAAATTGAAATATTTTATCATAATTACATATTTTCAAGTTATTTTGTATTTGGTTCCTTTTACTTATAAACCCAAGAAATAAATTTCTTAATATAAGAAACTTGAAAATGATTATCTAAATAAAATTAAAAATTATACCTTATAAAAAATTCTCCGATCTAACGAATCTAGAATAGAATACGAAAACTACAAAAAAAGAAGACACTTTTTCCGTCATTAAAAAAATATCCTCCACCACTAAAAAAAAATCTCTAACTACAACCCATATAAAGAATATATCCAATATCCATGGATCAATGCAAAGAAGAAAAAGAGATATAAATACTTTTTATTCTTTGTCGCCAGCCTCAGACGACATTAAAAAAAAAAATGGTAGGTACATACAACACAGTAAAGAAAACAAACATCATCGCATGGTCTTTTGTCTTCCTCTCGATCGTTGCTTACTGATAGTGCTGCGGAAACAAAAAAAAAACGTTTTCATTAAATTTGTTCCCCAATTTCATTCCTATATCCTGAGTAACAGAGCAAGAGGAAAAACATATGAGCGAGCAGGCAAGAAAGAACTTTCTTTCTCTGCTTTAAGAGGCCCATAGACACCACACTTGTGTGCACACCGGTGTCGGTGTGCGGAAATGTGTGCTGTGTGTGGGCTGGTGCGCACACCGATTTTCGGTGTCAGACACGATGCGAGTAAAATCAAAAGTTTTTGATTTTTGGTGTCGGTGTCTCGATCGGTACGATGTGTATGGGGATGCATGCGCACATTTACTATTCAGTTGCATCCGAATCGTTGCTTAGTAACGAGCGTCGGGAGCTTTTTAAAGTAAAATGGCAATTCTTGATTGCGATTTCTGGAGATAATTTATAGATCTTTATAAAGAGTTTCGCAAACTTTATCGTCCACATCAGTCGCACTCATTGTTGTATCTTTCCTCCTTGAGATCACTTGCACAATTAAAGTGTGTACGATTTGGTGTGGCGTGTGTGGCGGAAGGCCACACCAGTGTGTGCACACAAGTGTGGTGTCTATGGGCCTCTTTACTATGAACAGGCAAAGCGCTTTCTTGCCTTTTGATCGTCTGCCTGGTGTAAAAATAAATTGGGACTTTTTCAAATTTTTTTTTCTGCTCCGGAAAAATGTTCTCTATCCCCAAGCAATCAGATAAACCCTCACCATTATCAGGCTCACCAGTCACCACTTACCACTCTCTCTCTCTAGTTCGATCTTCCTTGGGGATTTATTGAACAAGAACTCCCCATACCCCGCCGCACCACCCCCTCACTACGCCTCTGATTTTAACCTATTTTAATTTAATTGTTTTTCCAAATAATTATACTTCTCGGTGGCAGCTGATTTTGACACGCATACCAACTCAGGTTTGAGACGATTTTAAAGTGGATAAAATAATAATAATAATTTTTAACTATATTATGCCTGTTAGACCTTACGTCTTTTAATTTCACGGCACTTGTTAGAAGGAGTAAAAAAACTAAAACTAAAACTTTTTATTCGGACTTGCATTGCTGTGCTAGTAAAGTTACCTATAAAAAAAGCGTAATGATAAAAATTATTTGTTGTTCTTTTATTCAGATTGAATTAAAAGTCTTTCTCCATATCATTTTCTATTATAATTGAAACACATCACTATAGGAATTGAGGATTACTAGACACATTGAACAATACAATGACCCCCAGCTATACATGCATATACATATATGTATATATAGCATATTCCACAGCATAACACATTCCTAGTCCTTACACCTGTTTGGTTAACATTTTTGACAAATTTATTTGTAATTCTAAGCCGCGCTTAACTGACGTAACACTCACTACACTCTCTAGCAGTAAACGGACGTATTGAACAAAAACAAAAATCCGATTATATGTAATGCCCGATAAATTATCACCTCAACTGGATTCGGCTCTCCGGTTGCACACTTATATGGGACCCAACTTTATATTGTTAACCCATTATCTGAAAAAGATACTCATTTTATTAAAGATGAAATCATTAAAATCGTTAGACATGGAAATTTCCATAATCTCATTGATGCTTAGCAATCGAGATCGTGGGGCAATAAAATCAATAATCTATCGATAACCATCAGGGTCCTCCTGTTTGTTGGATAGTGGGAACGGCCGCTTTGGTCAAAGGAAGCTGAGAAAGTTGAATGGAATCGCAATTATCTCACAGCGTATAGCATGCTCACCGTCGGACAGCGCAGCGCCCCGCCCGGCCCGACAGTTTCCAAGCACTGTCCACTTTGCACAAGCGCTGCGCTATAAGGTTATAAATTTTAGGATAAATTATAATTTACGGGCCGTTAAAGACAAAGCGATTCGTTTGATTTGAATACTTAGAAACATTGGCTCTGGAGGAAGCAGTGGAAACTAATAAAAATGTCCTCTTTAAGTTGACAGTTTTGATCGAAATTAGAAGAACACTGTGAATTCTGTTGATGTCATGCTTGGAGTCTTGGAAAGATTAACTATCATACGTGACTAAGTGGTTTACAAATGGGTGCTTATGTAATTCAATAAATGTGCATTGCTGGTCACTATTGTTTGAGTGAATTTGTTGATTGGATTCCCTTTTTAATTTTTTCTTATGAGAATTTTAAACTGGCGTTCGAAACCTTTTTTTTGTTTTTTTCTTATCGAAAAGTGTTGTCAATAAAATATGGAAACGTTCGAATGATCAATAAAATTAATTCTAAACTAGTTAGGAACAGTGATTTTTATCGGGTGAGAATTTTGTGCCTAGGACAAATTTAAAGTCAGACATGACAGAAACTAGTAATTTTTGTTTTGAGTTTGTTTTGTTATTAAATGCGAAGTAATAATAATAATACATATATGGATTTGGATAGTTAATTAGGAGTTTGTTTTGTCATTAAAAGAAATCCTCATTTTATTTATTTTATATTTCAACTTATTTCTGTCAGTAGTTTTAAAATGTAATGTTGAATTTGAATTTTTTTTTCAAAATTGTGAAACTAAGTACTTAATTGGTTTAAGGCTGTTAAGCGTCGTTCAGATGTTGTAACAACCGTTCAACTGTTGAATGGTGTATATGGGAGCTTGCAACGCTTGTGCCGATATCGCTTTGGCGAACGAGGTGAACTGCCAACCTGCGATTGCATGCTATGATTGTGAGGAGGTTTGTGAGTCGACAGCAAATTGTCAGTGGATTGTATAGTGTGTAATTTACTTACAAAGGTTTTACTGATATCGGCTCAACTCCATGTTGTACAACCGATTGTATAGTCCAGAGCAGAGTTTCCCAAAGTGGGGCACGTGCCCTAC
The DNA here is from genome assembly GCA_929447395.1 of Epistrophe grossulariae. Classification (NCBI taxonomy): domain Eukaryota; kingdom Metazoa; phylum Arthropoda; class Insecta; order Diptera; family Syrphidae; genus Epistrophe; species Epistrophe grossulariae. The sequence continues at coordinate 83,970,204 of OV839568.1, read as the reverse complement.
AGGGGGCCAATTTAATTTTATGCAGCATATAGGCCAGGCGCGCACCTGCAACTTTTGATTATATTAGATTTGTTCGATGTCAGCGAGCACTGAACGATTCTCACGAGAACCAGGTTTTTTCTTGGGGCGAGAATTCAGAGCTGTCAAAATTCAAATCAGCCGTTGACATTCAAGCAAAAACAAGTGTTGATGGTAAATTTATTGGTAAATATGAGATATTTTGTTGATAATTTTTATTATTTATTTGCTTGATGTAATTAATGACGAAAAATCGGATGGTGAAACTTGGTGCACTGAAGCGTTCGATGTAAAATAAAAAACCGGACAGCCCTGAGTTTTTTGACAATTGGCTGACATTCTCCAGTGGTCTATTTCACAATTTTACAATTTACAATTACAAGCTAGTACTGATCTTACATTCAAATATAAGTAATTGCATACATTATAAATAAGTTATTTTAAAAATTTGTTGAATTTTGTAAGAAAATTTTAGAGGTGAAAGTTGTTCTGTAAAATTTTCTACAATTTTGTATGCTTTTAAATTTGTCTGAAGCGTTTTTGAGCGTCAGAATAAAAGTTAAAAATGAAATTACTTTGATTTAATACAGGATTATTACAAAGGACAATGGGCAAATCTGGCCCAGCTCCAATAAGAACGACCTTTATATCATATATAGGGACGTATTTATATAGTATTTATCAGTTAACCGTTTGCCTAAATTCGCTGTGTGGCGGAAGTTATTTAATTTTTAGTAAGATGAGTTTCAGGTTTCCAAATCTCTGTTTTCATTAATTTCCTTTAATATTTTGTGGTTTCTTTATGTTTACTTATGTAAATTAGTAAATAAAACATTAATTAGTACATTATCAGTTAATTATTACGAAAAAATTGATTTTTGAACACATTATAACGCCTCCTCCTTATGTTTATTATTATCTGACCCAGCTTACATGGTAGGTTTTAGTGTTAAAACAACAATATTATGTGAAAGAAAACTTTATTTACAAATTTCAAAATACGTGATTTTTTTTAAATCGGAATTTCAGTAGGGTAAATTAGGGTAAACAATGAAAAAGGTCTAGATTCTATTTCCTAAACCAAAAAAGATAGAGAATTAATTTTTCCTGTAATCGTTAGATCTTTTTAATAAAAAAAAGTCATGCATGCAAAAGAAAATTCTAGAAAATCTAAAACTTGAGTTAAAATCGTTTGAAAGCAAAAAAATTGAAAATAGACCTTGGAGAAAAAAAATCACCTAAAATCAGGGTAATATTTTTTTAGAAACAACTTTTATAGTTTTGAGAAGCAAATAAGAAACTTGAATCTTAAAAGGACCATGTCCAAATGGGTCGCTTGTCTCGAATCAAGTCAAGTCGCTTGTTCTCGAATGCTCTCAGTCTCTCAGTCGACATGCTATAATACGTTGAGGCCGCATGGTTGTATTTGAGTGTAGACATTGACGTATTATATATGGACTGCTAGTTACTTGTCACTTCCATACATTTCTTGCGCAGAAAAATGTTCCAATAAATCTCATTATATATGGACTGCTAGTTACTTGTCACTTCCATACATTTCTTGCGCAGAAAAATGTTCAAAGAAATCTCAGAGCTTTTGGGACTGACTGGCCAAATTCGTTACTAAATAGACGCCAAACACTAAAAACAATCGTTAAAATTCAAATATTCAAAAAGAACCGACAGTAGATGGCATTCGAAAAAGTTGTTTTTTTATTTAAATTGAATAAAAGACATTTTTGTTTTAGTTTTCTTTGGTTTATTGGCCAACGAATCGAACAATTTTTGTAATTTTCCTTACAATATATATCAATAATAGAGTATCTTTGGCTGTTCGTAATGGCGAGTTTCATGGCATGACCACCAAGACCCAAGAGCGGTGCTGTAAACTGGAACACAAGTGAAGTTGGTTACTAGCAGTCCATATTATATATTTCGTCAATGATTGTAGGTATATCTGTGTTCATTCTGTTCAGGTTATCTATAGGTACTATACCGAATGTGCTGGCGAATTGCCATTTTTTTTAGAAAAGGATGTTAAGTTTAGTAAAATTTCTCTGCCCCCCCCCCCAAAAAAAAACAGAGTAGCTACGGCACTGCTTAGCCTAACAATTCTCTACAAAAAATCTATCGTTTTTTTTCCACCCTTCGAGATATTTTTCTGAGCGCACACAGGATCTGTCTTTCATCAATTATGTCAACTGTTACCAACTTCGCTTCACTCAATCGTCATTTCTTTCAATCCTTAGTGAAATGATTGGTTCAAGCAAGAAAAAATTCGTCAGTATTCGAAGGAATACCTACTTAAAATTTCGTTTCATACATGCTTTTCATGAACGTTCACCTTTTTGTCTTTTATGCCAACAATGCTTGACCAACGAATCAATGAATCCAGATCGTTTTGAGTCACATTTGAAGGCGAAAATAAAGCCAATATCATTTCAAATTTGAATTACTTCCAAACTTTAAAGACAAATTTTGAAAAAAGAAGAACAGTCAAGTTTACTACTCAACATGAAAATATTAGTTGTTCTCTTGAGGCTAGTTACCAAAGGGAATGCCCATTTTATTATGGAGTTTTGGCCAAGAGTGTACAGAAACGAGTTTGGTATCAAATTGCCAAACCAGGGGGAATTTGACCCCCCTCCCTTACGATTTTTTTTCTTGTGTTGTTTTTAGTCTCTATGGATCCAAAATTAAGAATCATGTGTAAATATGTTTATATTGAACGAAAATTAGCTAGTTTTATATCTTAGAATTTATCTTTCCTGGTCTATATGCATAATTAGTTCCATTTTTATGAATGTTTTGTTTAAAATTAAATATTAATTTGATAAATGGCCAATTTCACCAAACGCTTTTAAGTATTTACTGCTTCGTTAAATTTTAAAATGGCATTTATCGGTTGCACCAACTAATTTTAGTTTTAAAAGGCCGACAAACAAGCCAATAAACTAAAATGCCATTTTCCTCGAGTTAAATTTTAAAAGTTAGTTTTAACGAAAATATCTTTAAAAAAATATTTCGCTTTGATAGGATATTTGAATGTTACAATGTTAAATCTAAAAAAAAATATTCAACATTAAATAGATCGTTGGCGATTAAAAATAAATAAAAACAAAAATGAACAGGTAAAATCCATTATTTTTCTTTTTAATTATTTCCTATTCAAGCCTAGTATACGTACAGTAATTCTTTTCAACAAAAAAAAAATGTTGAACATTTTTTTTCCGCAAGAAAAATGTTTGTGGTGAAACAAAAAAGGATAGGACTCTTCTTCAGCTATAATACATATTTCAAAAAGGTAATCACTCACTTCCATTTTAAACAAGGTGACATCTCTCATATTGCTATCTTACTTACACTAATAAAAAAATTTCGTTCAGTTCAAAAATTAGCTGACAAAATCCAGGGATGGTTGACAAACAGCATTTTAGCTAAAAAATCAGAGAAATACATTGGGGCAACCCAATAAATTTATCAAGCCTATAAATTTTATAAGAATTTTAGCAAAAACTGGTTTTAGTGGATTTTGGTTCAACTGGCAATAAGAGCAATTAATTTTATATGTAATAAAAGGTGATAAATAAGCTTTTCACAAGTGCTAAAAAAAGTATATGTCATCACTGAATATTGATATACATGAGTGTGTATCAAAAAATGCACAAAAAAGTTGTGTTTTCAAGAAGTTAAAAATTAATATCTCGAAATATATTTAATATGGAAAAATATTGTTGGTACTATTTTAAAAGCATATTTCATGCCTTTCATTTGATATCATTAATTAAGCACGTTATGAACAATTAATTGGAAAAAATCCCGAAATATTCATTTTGTAATGGGCAACTTCAAGCTTAAATATCTCGACTTTCCAATGAACGACCTTAAAAATATTTCCCCATCTAACGGGCTCAATGTCACTTTTCATTTGATGCCAAACTCGTTTCTGTACTCTTGGCCAAAAATGGGCAATTCCCTTTCGTTACTCATCGCTAAATCTGGGAATAGTCATACTATAGGAGAGAATTTAATCAAACCATCAATATCAACATTTCTTAAGACAGTTCTGAAAAAAGATGGCAAAGACTTTCAAGCTATGCCACTAAGTAACAATACCTACTGTTAGCAGAAGAATAGACGAAATGACTAAATGAGTGAGGACATTGAAATGCAACTCATTGAAGATCTTAAAACAAGAAATTTGTCGGTGCAAATGGATGAATCAACTTTAAGACAGAATGAGGCCGTACTTTTAACTTAAATTGGGTCGCGTGACAGCTCGTGCAGAACCATGGCCTTACAACTCTCAACCATTCCTTTGTGCGTGTTGTTGGTAGAAATGGAGGGGACCTACAATTTTCTGCTGAATCCGAACGGCTAAGGTGAGAAGTATTTTTTCATGACAAGAGATACTCTTGGAGAATTTGTCAATTCCTCGCAAGAGGCAGTAGCCCGTGAAAAACATTTCTGTTTTCAGGTGGCATAGGCTGGGAATTGAACCCAAGATCTTCAGCGTAACAGTCCTACGCACTAACCAGCACGCCACGGGCGTACTACTTTTAACTTACGTGAGATATTTATATTGACAAAGGTGATTTTCACGAAGAAATGCTGTTCTGTAAATCTTATATTTAGAAAGCAAAGATTACTTAAGTATCAATAATATTGAATTTCTGAACAACGACAACAACTTAAAAAAACAAAAAAAGGCGCTTAGAAAAATGCTGATGCTCCAAATGCATTTGATAAACAAACAAACAACACATCTCGACCTGTGACGTCAGTGGTTTAAGCAGTGGAATGCGTAGTGCATACGACTTCTAAGTTCTAAGACTGAGTAATCTGATATGTGTAGGTTCGACCCCTATGGTGTGCATGTAGAAAGTTTTTCAAATAAAATTGGATTAAAGCTCAGCACCACTAATAAGGAGACTGATGATAGGGCTTGGCACCCCTTGAAATAGCTATATCTCCAGCCAAATAATTAATTAAAACGAATTATAAATTAATTCGTATACCATTAATGGTAGCACTTTTAAGTTGTTGTTGTTGTTGTTCAGAAATTCAATGAAATTGACGGAATAAAGAATGGTTAAGTCTAATAAACTGACATTCTAGTATGAATAATACAATAAATAATAATAATGGTATCAGTAATATACCAATGAAAAATATAACATCGTGGGCTGCCGATGCGTGCTCCTAATGTGATGGGGAAGAAAAATGGTTGCTTAAAACTGATGAAAGATGAGAACCCAAAAACGCTTATTGTCCATTGTGTGTGCTATTCATGCGTCTGTTCTTAACAAAGTTATAAATTCAGTTGTAAAGTGTATCAAATATATTAAAGCTTGTGCCAAATGTGAACGTCTTTTCAAGCTTTTTTGTGGAGATCAAAATGTTAAATGAGGAATATGTGAGACTTATACTTCACACTGAAGTAAGATGGCTCTCAAAGGGAACTGCTTGAAAACTTTTATGGAACTTAAGATACCCTTAGTGATTTTTTGAAAGATAGACCAGAAATGAAAAATATGTAGACGATTAATGGTAAGGCAATTGTCAGTTATTTAGCTGATATCTTTGAAAAACTAAACACATACTTCAAGGAAAAAATAAAACTCTTGTTAAAGCAAAAACGAAGATATTTAGTTTCGTTATCTTTATTGAATTATCTCAGACATATGTTTCCAACAAAAATTTTGAAAGGTTTCCTTGGCTCCAAAAAAAAGTGACATATAGCGCTATAAATGTATAATTGTCGATCATCTGAATTTATCTGCTGATTTAAAAGAAAGATTTTTAGATTTAAAACAAATTGATTTCCCAACTTGGATGATGCAACCAATGTTAGTGAATCGCTCTGATATTTCAAATATGCAGTATTGAAAAGAACTCGCTGAAATACAAAATGATGAGTCTATTAAACCTTTATTCGACATAAAAGGAGCCATGAAATGGCTTTGTGAAGAAACCAAAATGCAACTAAATATGCAAGAGAACTGTTACTACCTTTTCCTTCTTCATATTTAACTGAATGCGGATTTAGTGCCATATGAGACTTTTACTGACTTTTTTCAGTAAAGCGAAAACAAAGATTGTCCATTTTTGAAACAGTTATATCTATAAGTGATTCTATAGATAAGAATAATTTTCTTTTTGTATAATGATTCTAAAAATAACTAAATTATTTTTTTAATACAAATTTTCCCTCAGTACCGTCATAAATAGTCACTATGACACTGAGGAAATAAGTATTGAAGTTCCAAGGGAATTGCCCATTTTGGGCCAAGAGTGTACAGAAACGAGTTTGGTATCAAATGAAAGGTGACGTTGAGTCCGTTATATAGGTGAATATTTTTGGTACTATTTTAAAGACATATTTCATACCTTTCATTTGATATCCGCATTATTTTTCTTCGTCATTTATTACGCACGTTATGAACAATTAAATGGAAAAAATGCCGAAATATTTATTTTGTAATGGGCAACTTCAAGCTCAATTATCTTGACTTGACCATGAACGATCTTAAAAATATTTCAGCTATTTAATGGGCTCAATGTCACCTTTTATTTGATACCAAACTCGTTTCTGTACACTCTTAGCCCAAAATGGGCAATTCACTTTGTACGTTTTTACTACACCACAACCAAATTTTATTTTTAATAACTTCACATTTGAAATCATTGAATTAAGAGCGATGTAAAATAAAACATATGTAAATGTAAAAAATGTAAGTATATTGATGTGAATGTTAGATCGTTTTTCTTCTCGGTCCCAATAGGCAATAAGTTTTCCATTAGGATACAAAACTTAAGGATATAAGCTTACCTAAGATTAAGTGTTTTTCATTTGAAAAAATATGAATTTTGGTAAAAAATAAAGCTGACGAATCTTAAAATTCTAATTGTTATTATTCTTTAATAATTTATAAGTCGTACATAAGAATGCTTTTGTAACTGAGAATGTATTATGGGGACAGATACCTTTCATTTTTTTATTCCTACAAACACTTGTAAAGGTCAAGGTCAGGAATTAAGATCTTCATCAGCTACACATTTTAAAATATCTAGTTTATTCAAATTCAGGTTTTGAAAAAGTATGTACGGTACGGTTAGTATATAAAACGTACCAGCACTTGCATTTTAATATATTTCTATATTTCTAAGTCATTTGGGAAACAACTTATTTAAATTAGTTTTATACATAAAGTTTATAGTAACCAGTGGCTCTAAATTTTAGTTTCCATCTAAACAAAAAGTAGGCAAGGGTAAAATTATTAATCAAAGCATTTAAGTTTTTGCTGTAGCACTGAATATAATTTTAATCTCCTATAGTTCTTGAATTTGAAATTTGTTTTGTGAAAATTAAAATCGAAACAGAGGAATATTTGGCATTAAACGGATCTGAGTATATCTACTAGACTAAACATACAAAAATAATGCACGCCACATACAGACACTGGGGCTGGTTTCCGTGAAATTGCTCTAAGCTACAGTTATCCAGCCTATTTACTTATTGGTGAAACACTTTAGCAGTTTCTGTTTCATTCAAGCCAAAAATATAAATTAAATGATGGTGCGAAAAGCTTTGCAGCCACTGCACCATATACAATTCATATAGGTAGATATGTTTATACCTATACTATATAAAACTCCATTCTATTTCTTTTCCATTCAAAAATTATGTTTTGTATGCCGGTTGAAGTATACTTATTAGTTATTACTTATGTATATATGGTCGCATTATTCTATCGACTTCTTGTAAATTTACTGGCACAAAATTTTAGATACAATATTTCTGCATATTCTTAAAGTATATATATATCTACTTAAAATTATTGCTAAACCATTAATTTCAAACATTATTTTACCCAGGCATATAAAAAAAAACATAAAGATTCAATTTTTGTAAAACACCAGTTATCGAATAAATGGTTGTTTGTCACTATAGACCTTAGAGACAGAGACAATTGTTGCTACTGACACACCATTATTCGTGAAACAAAAGTTTAACTTTTAATAAAACAAATCAATTTGAATTCTGAAATAGGTACCTAGGTACCAAAATGGAAATTGAATGTATCTAATCAAGATGGACAAAAGCTATATTAAATACATTACCAAAAGTGCACAAACCGGAAAACATAATGGGACATCGTGTAAAATACAAATACACATTCTGTTAAAAAAAGGGAAGAAATACACGTTATACCTTAAGTTTTTCTGCAGAAAATGCCTTTGGATTTGTGAAAAAAAAAATAGGTAATAAACGATGACGAAGTCATGATTTCCTTCGACGTTGAAGCCCTGATTCCGAGTATTCCCATCCTCCAAGGTATAATTGTTTTCCAAAAACAGTTGAAAACATTTGATATCCATGAAAACAAGAAGTTAAACACAATGGCGCAAAATTTTAAACATTTTAACGCGGCTCTAAATCTACTTTAAAATGGGAGTCGGCTCTTAATAATAACTTTAGAATGAGAGGCGGCTCTTTGTAAATTTTAAACGACATAAAGTATAATTTAGCGTTAAAGAGGTCTTCTAACTTTAAAACCAGCAAAACGCTTCTCTATCTTTTTAAAGTATGCTTTATCTGTGGGAAATTATCACTTTGAGTGGGAGTTACACAAACACAAATGCATCCACACAGGGAAGGCGTGCAGTTAGACAGCTAAATGCACCCAAAGGCATTTTGATCTGTTTTGTTTTAGGATTGTTTTGAAATTTTAAATCGTTAAAATAGTAAAAAAGCTTAGTAAATTAAAGAAACAAGTAATATAAAAGTAATAAAAGTGATTACATGCAATACAAAAATGTACAAAAATAAAAAACTACACGCGGTGCTGCGTTAAATACTGCACCTAATGCTACGAAATATCAATTGAAAAGTATTCTCAGATAATGTATTAGCCTAAAAAACATCAATTCACATTAATTTATGTGGAATATGAGACACAATCAGCCCGTCAGAAGAAAAATTTGAAAACTCCATATTATAGGTGTTTTTTACACGATTTAACGCAGCACCTCATGTTGTTTGTTTTTTTTTTTATAAAATTTTGCAATTATTCACTATGTTAATTTTTATTTCACTTTTTTATTTAGTATTTTCACTATTTTAACTCGAAATCTAAATCTCGAAACACTTTCCTATAGCTCGGCAAAATTACAGATTGGGTTCTTTTTGTTTTTTTTTTAATTTTTCGTTCTGTTTCATTTATTCAGCTGTCAAAATTAGGCGTGTTTCACAAAAGTTTGCTGACGTTTTGTTAAACACGTTCTTTAGTTAGAAGAGTTGTTTAAAGTGTTTAGAATTAAGAAAAATTTAAACAAGAATTTTTCAATAAAGGACTATTTTAACTAGAGTCGGGTTTATTGCTTAAACGAGAACTGTTTAAAATTTTGCGCCAATATCACCAATGATATCCGAAGTGTTAATTTCTTCCTTCGAAACAAACTTCAAAACAAAAGGATTGGTCCAAATAATCTGTTTTCTTTGCATCGACGACGATTTCACAGTTGCAGAAATAGATTAATTCTTAAAAATACTAAATTAACTGTTTTAAAGTGTAAAATTCGCCTACGAACTGGTAGAAAACAAGAAATTGACATTTGTTGATCTAAAAGTATCTAGAGAAAACAACAAAATTGATTATGAAATCTACAAAAAATAAGCAACAATAAACATGATACATAGCAATTAGTGATTAGCATTAGCTGCATTCCATTAATAGTGCATCGTCCTTGCAAACTACAACTTACATATCACCAATTATTCTATACTGAATATAAACTTTTGAAAGATATCGTTACCATTGGCGGCTATAAATCTTTCACAATAGTCTGGCTTATAAACAAACTTAGCAAACAGTTACAAAAATCGAATTTAAAAATCAAAAAATCGAATGTAGCCAAGACAAATCTCCATTATATTAGATAAAGTGTGGATGAGATGCAGTTTACATCTACCAGACAAAACGTAGCATTGCCCGGGTAGAAAATTATCTAGGAAAAACTATTTTTAAGCGTGGCCCTAGCTAGATTGGCTATATTATATAGTAAATCCTATGCTTGGCCTAGACAGGCGTAGGTCTGGGTGATCTTGACTAATTTATCTTATTTAATATTCTTAAAACTTTGCGAAGCGAAGCAACGCGAGTACGGGTCCACTTGTTTCTTAATAAAGCTGAACGCTCATCATTACAAATGAATTTAAAATTTATCGTTAAAAAAATACTACTTTATCATTTTAATTTTTTTAACATTTATTTTATGCTTATACTTGAACAAATTATTTTCATTGGTTTGGTTATACACGCGGGTAGTATATAATATTTATCAGCTTCAGAAAACGCACGAATGCGCTAAGTTAACATCTCACTTTGAAATACGCCTTGAACGGTTTTGTGATGAAGAAGTCAGTCAAAACGTCAAGGCCTAGGTACTGGGCCGTATGTTTGGGTTAAGAAAATCTTTGAAATCCCGCAAATGTCTTAATGCCTCACCACATCGCCAATGCCATACGTAACCATACAAAAAAATATTCCCTGGGGTGCAACGCTGCATGCTGCTGCTCCTGGTGGTGGTAGTTGCGATTGGATGGAGTCGTACAATTTGGAATATAGGTATACCACCTATTACTAACATCATTTACACACATTTACGAGGCAACAGAGGCGAGAGATGATTTCATAAACCAGCCGATGCGCGCGCGAAGACTCCTCTCTCGAGTAGAGGATCGGAACAGATTTATGCTTAGCGCTCTATTATTAAACACCATAAATCATTGAAGGATCAGATTTAGAAGGCTTAAAAGGAAATTAACGACGGGCAGAGTCACACCGTTGCATGAATACTCCGTAGAACAAGCCTCCTTGGAAACTTATATCACTTCAATTATTGGAATTCTGCAGGAGAATGATTTAGCCATGCATAATGGAGTTCTTCGTATATAGGCACATTTAAATGGTATCAAAGTGTTTTTGTATCTTGCCGTTTGCGGGATAATTATTTAATTCTCTTTTCTTATTGATTTCATTCCTCTTTTTGTTCTTATAATCTTTTAGCTGGGTTTTTAGAAGTGTTCATTTGCCATTTAAGGTTTGATGTGGCATGAGTTTTTAAATTCGTATATAATTTTAGGGCTTTGCTCAATGCTGTTTACAGGAGGTTTGAGTGGTTTGGTCCTCCGGAGTTTTTAGTGGCTATGGAGGAAAACTTATTTGCGAGACTTAATAAAGAATATATTTATAAATTATAAATAATAATCTATAATAAATTGTTAGTTCTATTCTGCTCTTCATAAACCTGCCTCTATATATGCTTTGATAAAAAAGTAGACTATGAATCCCCCACAAGGATTGCGCGCAATAGAGATGCACTGCATATTTTACTCAAAAGGTGCTAACTTATCTTCCGCTAAAATTAGAGCGGACGCCTTTTCTCTTGTTACTTGGTTTTAGTTTGCTATTACTCATCTTCCATACCAAGTTCCAGCATTTTTAAAATCAATGGGCCCCATCCAATAATAAAATTTAGAGACGACTTAAATACATATTTCAGTAAAATGGACCATAATGGTATATAATTACTCTATATGACAAACATGGTATGACTTAAATATTTAACTAGACCCTAAATAATCAATATTAGATGGTAGGTACGGACTCTTTAATATGAAACATGTGATGTATGGTTCATAATTTATAGTCCATACCTGATACCATTATGGTTAATTTTACTTAAATATTTAAGTCGTCTTTAAATTTGGTTATTGGTAAGGCCAAATTTGTTTTCATTAATTTTTTGCGTGGTGTTTGGGCAGCCATACTCACCGCTATAATCAGCCAGTTGACAATATAATAGTAGTAATAAAATGAGGGTCTTAGGACAGCGGCTCAGCGGCTAAAATGGGCGTGGCAGTGGGCGTAGGGCGTGGCATGAGTAGTGGGCGTGGTAGATATTGAGCTTCAGGGGCAAGTGGGTGGAGCTTTTGGGGGCGTAAAAATGGGTGGGGGCGTGGCAAAATTTGTGATTTTGGGGGGCGTGGCATATGTAAAACTTTGCTAGACTTGTAAAAGGTGGTAATTTTAGAAGGTAAGTGTGAAGATTTTGGGGGCGTGTCAATGGGGGGGCGTGTCAGGGGGCTTTTTTTTTATTTTATTTTTTTTTAACCATATATATTTATATAGCGGCTCAACGGCTCATTGCCTTGTCGGCTCAGCGGCTTATTGAGTTGGCGGCTCAGCGGCTCATTGCCTTGGCGGCTCATTGCCTTGGCGGCTCAGCGGCTCGGCGGCTCAGAGAGTATTTTCATAACGCAAAATTCACGTTCAGAACGCAAAATCCACGTTTAAAACGCAAAAATTTACGTTTAGAACGCAAAAAATCACGTTCAGAACGCAAAATGCACGTTTAGAACGTAAAATTTACGTTAAGAGAGCAAAAAGAACAGGACACCTTTAAACAGAACAGGTCGATTTCTGAATAAAACAGCTTAGCAGCTCAGAGGCTTGACGGCTCAGCGGATCAGAACTGGAATGCAGCAACAAAGCAAGTGTAGAAAAATAAAAAAAAGAACAACAAACAAAGAAGTGGAAAGCGACAACAAAGCAAGTGTAGAAAAATAAAAAAAGAACAACAAACAATTACAATTAGTTTTTTTTTAATTTTTTTTTTTCCTTAAACAATTAAAAATATATTAGCAATTATTATTATAGAATTTCTAAAAAAATATTTTAATATTGGTGGTATGGGGGCAACGTCAAACCCCCCTTCAGTGGCCTTGAGGTGCAGGGCTGCTACCAAATGCGCTAGCGCTTGATGTTCCATAATGGACTTCTTTTCAGGTCCTCCAAGTTTTAATACCTCCCCCCAAGCCAAATTTTGTAGATGTTGATATTCCCAACATCTTTTTGAGTAATCCTCCATCCAGTTTTGGAGTTCAACTTAAAAATTTAATGCGGACATCGTGTAGGTACTGTTTGAATTCTATCTTCAACTGATGATCTAGGTGGCAAATACCCATAGTATTTATACCAACAATGATATCTTTTCCAAACATAAACATATGAAGTTCTGCAATTTTTTAACGATTTTCGGTCAAAGTCAAAGGATATAAGGATCGGTACGAAGAATTTTCTTTAATGTAAGTAAGGGTAAGGTTGCAATAAATTTTATGACAGGGATGTTTTTTTATCTACAAAAATAAGGTCTAGATCTATAAATAGATGTTTCGGCATTCGGTCGAAAATCTTGCGCATACAATAAATTGAGATGATTGTACTCTTTGCATGATGCTAAGGTTATTTGTTCAAAAGGATCGAAAATACTCTGTACAAATATATTTTTAATATATGCTTCCCAATGAGATCCTTTACCAGATTTCTCCACACCAATCCTTCTTACTAAAAGAGCACTCATATCACCTAATCTAATGGGAATTTACAAGGAAGGTTTTATTATTAAAAAAGAATCGCAGCATCCTATTTCGTTGTACCCACCCGCAATGCATAACACACGAAAAAATGATCATGGTATACAACCCTTATTGTCCTTTTTTCTTATAACACCCATGACACATTTATATACATATATACCACTCAGACTAATGGCTAAAAACCTTTAAGAAGAAATGTTTTCTTCAATGGTAACAAAAGTCTAGACGTTATACTTTCTTTAAAAAAATAAAAAAAGGTTGATATCCGCTTTGACAATGAGTCGAAGATCATTTTTTCTGTCCTATGCACCTATGTATATTGTATATATTACTTAATGGGTAATAAACTACGATTTTTATTGGGCTAGTAAAAATCTTTTTTTTTTTGTTCCTTTCTTTTAAATTACTTTCTTTTAAAAAACTTCATTGTCTACTTTGATTGTGCCCCGCCGCAATGAATAACAAACAAAAAAAATCATGGTATGCAATCCTTACTAACCTGTAGAGTAGTGATTAATTTATATTTTTCCATCAAACTTTTAAAGTTTTAATTAAAAAATTCTTTCCCATCGTCAGTTTGCAAGTTTTTTGGGGTTCTAGAAGATTGGTTAAATATTTCCTCTATTCCTTTTGAAATAGTGATGCCTTCTTGTTTTTCATAGGAATGACCCATTCGAATTTCGAAAAGGTATCGATCACTGTCATCAAATAATTAAAACCTCTATTCTGTTCATTATAAGGTATCATTTCAACCAGATCAGCTTTCCACAAATCATCATAGCCTTTAATGATAACATGACGACGTTTGAAATTTCTACGTGCATTCTTATGCAATTCTTCAACAACCTTTCGCTTACTCATTTTTGTAAAGAGTGAATTTAACAAAAATAAAAAAAAGTCTTTTTTATTTATTTTTAGTTTTTATTCCAACCTTTTGTATAATAACATTAATTTCTTAACTCTTACTAATCGTTTTTCTAACATATAACACGCACAAGTATCCGGTCCTTCCTCACATTGGTTGGATGCCCAGCAGCAATTTGAGTAATGATGTCCATGAATTGATTTTATGTAATATTCATTTTTGAAACATTTAAGTAAAGAAATGCAATTTATAAACTCTTCGTAATGTTCCTATAATATTGATTGCCGGTTCGTTTTGAAAAAATCACAAATGTTTTTTAATATTAATTCCGAATCCATTTTTACATATGTTGTTGATCAGGCTGTTGAATGCTTACTAATCAATATATATTTTTCTTTTTGTTTGAAGGAAGAATTAATGTAAAATGAGAAACAGCAATTTATTACACTAACAACATTGCATTACGATATACCTATATAAGACTTTAAATCTATTGGATATTCTTATCTTTAACAATTATTGTATTTTAAATTTTTTCAGATGATGTTGAGAACATTTTTCTCTCTTCTATTAACTCTAAAATTTTGTTTTTGATTTGTTCATCAAAATACTTTTTTACACTTGAATCCATATAATTTTTAGGGTCGTGAATTTTTATAGTAAGGTTTATTTGATCATCAACATATTCTTTAGAGGCTGCTTGATGAGGTTGCTCAGGTTTACCAACATTGCTCAAGCGTTTATTTTCCATGCTATAATCACCTGATGATAGAAGTTTAAATCCTAAACGTGGAGGACCTGTAGCACCTTTACTTTTTAAAAGTGCTTTTGAATTTCTTCCGAACTTGTCAACACTCATTTCTAGTTTGAAGAGGTTTTACATTTGATTGTTATTAATATATGATGTTTGATTCCTTTAATTCCTCAATTATGGAATTGATTTCATTTTGGTGGTTGTTATTACCAGCATTTTTGGATGCTTCTAAAAGTTTAAGCCTATTAATTAGTTCATTTGGATCATTCCAGTGTACGTTCTCAATATTTTTGTTTGTATATTTCATTTCACCAATTTCGGAATAAGATTTTCCTGTTTTTTTATTTTTATTATTAAATCCAGCAACAAGGCTCTTAATAATGCTCGTATACTTCATCCCTCTATTACTATTGATCCGAGAAGTGTCATCATGGTTTCGCATATGTAAACTAGTTTTTTGTAAAATCTTTCCATATTGCTCCAAATCCTCATCAGTATATTTCTGCTTACGTGGTTGTTCTTTAGAATTAACTCAATTAGACCAGGAGTTTTAGTAAAATTTTCATCATCAATTTTAATCACATTATCATTCATCCAAAAGCTAGATTTACCAATTTTAGTTGTTCGTGTATTGGCATCAGAATACGGACCGAAGACTGTATCACAATTTGATTCAGACAAAAGTTTTTTTGTGAAAGATGTATTTGTATTGGTGTCAGATCTACTGAAATTGTTTGGAGTACTAAAAATCAAACTATTTTCTCCGCTATCTAATTCATGCATTGGCGAGTCAAACATTTCATGATCCTCTGCTCCTTCTTCTTCCTTATTTGTTGTTTTAAAACTGAGTTTACGACGCTTAATTGACTTTGTTTTAATTTCATCCTCATAAGGTTTTTGATTTCTTTCTGCATTTTCAACCAACTTTTTTAATGGTTCAATAATAGGTTTGTAAGTTTCCTCCAACTTACTTATTATTTCACCAGTTTTCAGATGTAAGTATTTATTTTTCAAATTTTTTTTGTTTAATAAGATTATTCAGTATTGTTTCATTCACTTTTTTTTTGCTCGTATATTATAGACAGCAAATAAAATTTTGAGTTTTCTCAAACAGTGCTCCTCTGGGAATGGATTGTTTTTTATTTATAAATGTGTATTTATAGTAAAACTATTTCGTGAAAACCGATCTTATAACGACCATTTTTAATACTACTTTCTTTGTCTATTACTAGAAAACCATAATTATCAACCCAACAATAAAAGCAAAGCTCTTTAAACTGGTTAAATGTCATATCAGAGTTTATGTGATCATTGTGAACATGTTTTAAATTTATTTCGTTGTTTGAAAAGTATAATAAAGTTGGCATTATCTCGAATTAAATGTTTGGGAATATGTGTATAGGATTGACATAAATAAAAACTATTAACACCATTGTGACGACCCATACAAAAATAATCTCTTATATTGTTTTGTTTTTGACATGCGACATCATCGAATATAAACACTGAATTATTTTTAGCATCTGTTGGTGGCATTATATCACTATTGACCGAGAATTCATTGTATTCCATTCCTTCCACTGATGTAATAACGTTTTTTAAATACGTATATTTAGGTTGATGTAATGATTTGGAATATATGTAAATGTTTTCAAACTTTATACCATTGGGGTCAAGAAGAATACTAAGCATTACATTTGTTTTACCACAGTTTGAAGGACCAACGATTATTCCTCTTATACTATTTGGGAATAATGATCCATGTTTCTTTTTAATTTTAACATCAGAATCAAAGTTTTGTACTTTAATGTGACTGTTTGATAAACCTCATATTGATGACTGACTTATTTTATAATAAAACATCTTGTTTATATATTCTTGTGTTCATAAATGATTGACACTTCGCCCCAGAAGGAAGTATCGTATAAATATGATTGAGTATAATTTAAAAAGCATCAGTAATACAAAATCTTTTGAAGGATCAGGATTTATAAATACTATTATTGATAAACTACCATTTGAACTACACTTACCTTCTTATAATTACTGTGGACCTGGAACTAAACTAGAAGAACGTTTAAAAAGAGGGGATAAAGGTATTAATCAACTGGACGAAGCTTGTCGTTTGCATGATATTGCATATTCTAAAAGTAGTTTGTTAGCTGATCGTCACACAGCTGATAAAATTCTGACAGAACAAGCGTGGAAAAGATTTTAAGCAAAAGAATCATCAGTCCCTAAAAAATTAAGCAGTGTATTAGTCACCAATATGATGAAAGCTAAGACAAAATTTGGCATGGGTGCTAAAAAAAATACTGCAAAGAAAACTTGTAAGAAAAACTTGTTTAAAAAGGCCATAAATGAAGCAAGAAATGCTATTAGAAACAATATTAACTGTTGCGGCACAACATCTATGGCTAGTATTGCTTTAAAAGCTGCAAGAAATGTTATTAAAAACAAGAAGAAAAATAGTATTAAAACACCAAGAATAATCCCACTGCCAAAAACTGGTGGTTTTCTTCCATTTGTTGCTCCTATTCTCGCAGGGTTATCAGCTATTGGAACTCTAACGGGGGGAGCAGCTGGTATTGTAAAAACCCTTAATGCTGCAAGCGCTGCTAAAAAACAGTTGGAAGAAAACATGTGACATAACAGGGTTATAGAAGCAGTTGCAATTAAAGGAAACGGATTATATTTGCAGCCATATAGAAATGGTCTGGGTCTTTTTATTAACAATCCTATCACAAAAAACTAATAGACCTGCTGCCCAACCATTATCCAACTATGATATTCCACGCTTTGGCAAAAAACAAATACCACATTTTAGAGGGGTTTTTATGAGAAACTCTTACCAAAAAAATCATTCAATCTGGAGTGTGGAGTAATCAATTTGGACGATGAATCTGGTAAAGGAACTCATTGGGTGGCATATATTAAAAATAGAAAAAATACTGTTAAGTATTTTGATAGTTTTGGAAATTTAAGACCACCAATCGAAATAATAAGCTATCTTGGTAATCGTATAAATCATAATTATATTCAAGAAGAAGATTTTGATACATTTATATGTGGCCATTTATGTTTAAAGTATTTATTAGAACAATCTCATTATGTTTTCAATAAAAAAATGAATAAAATGGTGTGAAATTTAAAAAAATATATCATTCGTCTCTTATTCAACATGTCGCTAACATTAACTCTTAGTGGAAACAACTCAAATCTTACAGCGGAATATTTCCCCCCAATTGTACTAAAATCCAACTATGTATGTGGACTCATAGATTTTCAATCCTATAATTCTATACCAAATGTAGACGATTTAAATAACTTGTTGCATATAGGTGAAAATATTATATCTTTTCCTATTGGTTCATATGAGATTGGAGACATAAACAATTTTATACAAAGGAAACTTATTGATATTAATAAAAAGAAAAAAAAATGCAACTAGAAAAAGTGAAATAAAATTAGTGGCAAACAACATTACCCTTAAATGTACGTCCATTTGAATATATAATATAATATAACGCATTTGAAATGCATTTTTTTAATTTTAAATGCAAATAAAAACCGATCCATAAAAGCTACGAAATTGATTCTTGCGCAACAAATTATCATTTCAAAAGCTACAATTTCTGAGAAAAAAAAAATTCAAAAATTCAAATTTTTTAAAAAAAATTTGACCGTTACATATGGGAATGACGTCTTATTTTATTTTATTTTATATAAAAAAAAAACGTTAGAGCTACAAATTTCTTCTTGGCGCCAAAAAAATAGCATTTAAAAAGCTACAATTTCTGGCAAAAATTTTTTTTCGAAAATCTCATTTTTTTAGATTTTGTCCGCGGAAACTTGATTAACTACGAAACTATGCGAGCTACAAATTTTTGGTTTGTGCAACAAATTAGCATTTAATTAGCTACAAATTCAGATATCAAAATTTTTTGATTCCGCCAAAAAGTGTCCGCCAAAATAAGGGACGTCTTAAATGTGAAATTTATTTATTTCGCTAAACCGAATTCTATTGGAGCCCTTTTAGGATTTAGTAAGAAGTTATTGGAGCCAAATAAACTACACGAATCTGATACGTTGATATAAACAAAGTTAATGCTATACGGGTAGAATGTAATATAATAGATGGGACATATATAAGTAGCCAGTCAGCACATATTTTACATGAATTTTCAATTAAAGTCAGTCCAGGCTATAAAATCGTTGAAGTTCCTAGTAATGCCAATTATTTACCTGTGAACGTCAAACGGATAACATCGTTGAGTTTAAAGCTCATTGACCAAGACGAAGGAGAAAAAATAACAGCTCGATTACATTTAAAGCCAGAATAATGATTTTATATGACAACACAAACAAAAATTGATATATAAACATTGGAAACATTAATAAAACAATCAATCGCTTTTTGAACTCGCCCCCAACAACACATCCCCTTACAAAAGATAATCAAAAATTTTTGTCATCCTTGGGATTCATATTAAAAAAAAAAAACTATGTTAAACATTTTTCAAGATCCAGAGTTCAATGAAACTATAACTAAATATGAGTACCACACATATTCCCCATATCAAAACAATTTTGAAAGAAATGACATCATTCACATTTGTAAACAACATCAAAACCTTAATGTTTTACCTTCGGAAAGTTTTTTATACATTGAAGGATCACTTAAGCAACGTGATGGAAAAGAAATTATAAATACAATGCTGGAAAACAATTCAATGGCTTTTCTTTTTGATGAAATACGTTATGAATTGAATGGGAGAGAAATTGATTGCAATAGAAATGTTGGAGCTACTACATCGATCAAAAACTATTTATCTTTAACTAAAAATGAGAGTGATATGCTTTTGAATGCTTCTTGGTCTTCCGAACCTAATGGTGTTTTGAAACCGTATCATTTTAATTATTGTATTCCACTGAACAAACTCTTGGGATTTGCTGAAGATTACAAAAAAATTATTCCCAACGCCCGACATGATCTTATTCTCACTCGCGCTAGAATGGATGAAAATGTATTAATTGCAACAGATGATGAGAATGTTGAAGTTCAACTTCATAAGGTACAGTGGAAAATGCCACATGTTACTCTATCTGATTCCATAAAATTGGATTTGTATAAATCTATAAATAAAAATCTGTATGAATATCCATTACTTTCAAACTCCGATCATCATATTTGGAACATTAAAACAACAACACATATTGAAAAACCTCGATACATTATATTTGCCCTGCAAACTGAAAAAATAAAAAACTAGCAGCGGATCCAACCACTTTTGACCATTGTAATCTAACAGACATAAAAGTATATCTCAACTCTAAGATTTTCAAAAAACTTAGTACAACAAAACAATGGCTGAGCCTCTTCTATCTCGTGGGCAGTTTAAATTTAATGCTCCAATTTGCGTTATAGATTGCAGACACCAGAACGAATCTTTGAAAACTGAACCTATCGATATACGTTTGGAGATGAGAACATCAAAACATTTTCCTGCAAATACTTCAGCTTACTGCCTTATGCTTCATGATAGAATTATTGAATATAATCCCCTTGATCAAGTAGTAATAAGAATTGTTTGAAAGTATTTTATAAATAATATGTAGAGATTTAAAGAAAATAAATATTTTATTCATCCTCATAAATAAATATGACTATTATTTTTACTACATTACTTCTTTTTTTTTTTTTTAAGCTACCGAAGTTTTTATAACAACGATAGAGAATTTAAATTCAAACCTAACTTCTAGAACTCTATATTAGGTTCTTAACGTTGCGGTTTTAGGTTCTTGACGTCTTCTTGATGCTGCGATTCTTTTTTAATAATAAAACCTTCCTTATAAATTCCCATTATATTAGACGATATGAGTGCTCTTTTAGTAAGAAGGATTGGTGTGGAGAAATCTGGTAAAGGATCTCATTGGGAAGCATATATTAAAAATATATTTGTACATAGTATTTTCGATCCTTTTGAACAAATAATCTTAGCATCATACAAAGAGTACAAGCATTTCAATTTATTGTATGCGCAAGACCGCATGCCAAAACATCTATTTATAGATCTCGACGTTATTTTTGTAGAGGACCTGAAAAGAAGTCCATTAAGGAACATCAAGCGCTAGCGCATTTGGTAGCAGCCCTGCACCTCAAGGCCACTGAAGGGGGGTTTGACGTTGCCCCATACCACCAATATTAAAATATTTTTTAGAAATTCTATAATAATAATTGCTAATATATTTTTAATTGTTTAAGGAAAAAAATAATAAAAAAAAAACTAATTGTAATTGTTTGTTGTTCTTTTTTTATTTTTCTACACTTGCTTTGTTGTAGCTTTCCACTTTTTTGTTTGATGTTTTTTTTTTATTTTTCTACACTTGCTTTGTTGCTGCATTCCAGTTCTGATCCGCTGAGCCGTTAAGCCTCTGAGCTGCTAAGCTGTTTTATTCAGAAACCGACCTGTTCTGTTTAAAGCTGCCCTGTTCTTTTTGCTTTCTTAACGTAAATTTTACGTTTTAAACGTGATTTTTTGCATTTTAAACGTGCATTTTGCGTTCTGAACGTGATTTTTACGTTATAAACGTGATTTTTTGCATTCTGAACGTGATATTTTGCGTTCTGAAAGTGAGTTTTACGTTATAAACGTGATTTTTTGCGTTCTAAACGTGAATTTTTGCGTTTTAAACGTGAATTTTGCGTTCTGAACGTGAATTTTGCGTTATGAAAGTACTCTCTGAGCCACCGAGCCGCCTAGTCAATGAGCCGCTGAGTCGCCAAGGCAATGAGCCGCTGAGCCGCCAACTCAATGAGCCGCTGAGCCGCCAAGGCAATGAGCCGCCGAGCCGCCATATATATACATATATGGTTAAAAAAAAAAAAAACGCCCCCTGACACGCCCCCAAAAGCTTCACACCTACCTCCTAAAATCACCAATTGCCACGTCCCTCCTAAATCACAAATTTTACCACGCCCCAACCCATTTTTACGCCCCCAAAAGCTCCACCCCCTTGCCACGCCCCTAAAGCTCAATATCTACCACGCCCACTACTCATGCCACGCCCTTCGCCCACTGCCACGCCCATACGCCCATTTTAGCCACTGAGCCGCTGTCCCAAGACCCTCATGTTATTACTACTTATATTCTGACTGCCTAACGGTAATAGCTAAAAAATAATCATTTCAGTTGAAAGCTGTGATAAAATTTATGAAAGAATTTATAGTATAGCAATCCCTGTTCACGACTTTATTGAGTATGGTCAGCAGCAAGTAGGTATCGCCAAAACCTAAAGAAGCCAACTTTGGTGATAATTGTATGCACCAAAATACTTTTTCACAAATACTCCGTTGACCACGGCGCGCGGGTACAGGCGCACGATTTATATAAACACAGCTTAAGTGCATTGTACATATTTTGATACCAGGAAACCCAGATAAATTTTAATAAATGGTTATATGGAATGCATTTCGACGGCTGAGTTCTATCTTGTTCCTTAGACCAATTTTGGCGAAATTGAGTTAAATATGCAGTCATACTAATTTGCCGACGCTCTTTCGTTTGGTGAAATCCGTTTCCGTTCTATTTCTTTTCGTTTTCAAGATATCGAGAACCATTTTGTTCAATAAACCATTTTTCAATTACAACTTTGAATGTATTTTTTGTTCAATAAACCATTAAAAAAAAAATGTTTTTAATGTGTTGCACAAAATTCAATATACTTTAAAGAGAAGTATTTTTTTTTCTATTTTGATCAATATCAACAAAAGTGGGCATTGCCTTTTGGTGCCTTTTAGGGATTGTAGACAAATTCGATATCAGAAAAGAGATATTCTATAAATGAATTACAAAACCAATCAAAATTTCCAAATAATGAAAATAACTAAAAATATTTGAAATTCGACCCAAAATTGAATTGCATTTTTAACATAAAGTTGACAAAATAAAAGAAGATCTTCAAGCAATGCTTCCTTATTATGTGTAATGTTCAACGTTTTTACAAAATATTTATTCTTTATATCCACTTATGTTTTCCAAACAAAATAATTTTGACAAATATTAAAAAAAATGTAAATTGATCAGATGGTGTGACGGGATTTGAAGTGTTGTTAAAAGGCATCATATATTTTATCACCGACAATGAAACTATTGCCAAACTCTGTTTTGAAGAATGAAAAAAATTACTAATTTTATTGACTGTCATCAGAATGTTGAAAAAATTGTCAAGAGCATTGAATAAATACAAATAGAAGGTGACACTCCACAACTCAAAGCGCTACATGGAAGCCAAGTGGCTAAACTGCGATTTTTATAAATTTAATTGTTCCTTTTTGAATTGGTTTCGATCACGATGATGCTTCAATATATTGTTTGTTTTGAAATTTGTTTACAATTTTGATTGCCGAGGAAAAAAGAAATGTGTGAATGTATTTTTCTTTAGCGGTATGGGTTGTTTTTTGAATGAATGAATGAATTTATTATGATTAATTTAGAATATTTGTTTGTAAACAAAGACCAATTTACGGCAATAATTTCTGCAATGAATTTTTCTTTTCTTGAAATTAAATCATTTCGCTGCGGAGGTGGAAGATTCGATTCAACAATCTCCAATTAATACAGAAATGCTCTTTTATTTAACCGAAAGTTTTTGGTAAACCTATGATTTTGAAATAATCGGTTTATTATTATTTCAAAATGAAAATAAATGAACTTACGTTTCGTCCGGCAGTTCCATAATATTTTTTTCGATTTTCTAACATTTCTCCGTAGCTCTCTGTTCGATGATTCTCTTATTCCTCTATTAACAATTGGAAAAAAAGTCCACTACTGTCCATTTCCAAATTTAATTACGAAGATGAATCAAATTAAAAATTAAAATCAAAACAATTTATCCAAGATTTTGACATGAACAGCTGTTTACGTGAATGTCAAATTGGTTTGGGATAATGTAGTTCACCCGATGGATAGCAGAATGCAAAGGCAGTGTGAAAGGGAATCGAATGGGTTTATCGAATATACGATTCATGTAAATAGCAGAATAGGGCTGTATGTTACATTTAGAATTTTTGTTTTCTTGTGGCATTTAGTTTTAATTAATTATTAAATTAAATTATTCGAAAGATGAAAGTTTATCACTCACTGACTCACTCACTCATTCATTGACTCATCATTGTGCAGCTTACTGTGTAATATATACAATATATATACAAATTTTTTCACATTACTTCATATTTAAAAGTGCACACTAAGAAGGGATTTTTTCAAATTCATAAAACTAATAGGGTAAACTTAGGTTTAAATAGGGTAAATTCGGATTTCTATTTTCTAAATGGGTTGAAATAAAATTATTAATTTATATAGAATTCATACTTTTTTAATTCTAAGGTGTGTCAGGGGGGTTAAAAAAATTATAAAAAATTATTTTAACACTTACCAACGTTTAAAACGCAAAATCTCAAAAATCAATGTTTCACAAAAAAATTATATTAAATCAGGGGGTTTATTGATTTTTATTATATTTACTATTTTGAATAGGGCATAGAAATAAAAATTAGGCGTGTAATACAAAATTTTTATTTATGTCGTATTTTTGACGCACGCAATTTTTCAAAAACATTAATTTTTTTTACCTTTTTTTCACACTCTTTATTTTTTATCTTTTTAATGGGGGTAGATAGAAATATGAAATTTTACCATCTTATAGAGATTATGGATTTACATGATTTTGGTGAAAATTGGATTTCTCAAGTACCATTTAAAAAAGTTATTCAAGTATAAAAAATTTTAAAAAATTAAAAAAACCCTTTTTTACGGTTATCTGACAATATCGTTTTAATTAATTGTCTTAGAAGGTTGAAATTTTCACGGCTAATAGAATCTATTGATTTAAATTTTATTTTAATTTTATTTCAATTTTTTTACCACTAACGGGATTATTAAAGTAGTTTTACATATAAGCTTATTACTCATCAGTGCATGCACGCATGAGTTTCATTTTTCTTTAGTCCGCACGGCAATATGATAACAATTAATTTGATACCTCATTTGTTAATCTACATACTATAAAACCATCACAATTTTAATTTTAATTTAATCAAAGAATCCATTAAATTTAATCGAAATTACCCCATTTGTTCATTGCCAAACACCACCGACCAGTGGCAGATTACCCGTTATTTTAACAAAATCAGAAAATCCAAATGATATTGATGGATTAAATAATTCATAACTTCTCTTCTGATTGTCCGATCTTCAAGATTAAGATATTAAAATAATCACTAAATGTTAAGCTATAATTCTGTATAAAAATTATTGCGGAGGGGGGAAGCGTTCTATACGAAAAGGGGTGGTAAAGAGGTCATCAATTCAATGTTCTGTATTAAAAATCGATAAGTTGATGAAAATTTTACGAATTTCAAAAAATTATGTTCTACAATATTGTAGCCCCAACTAGGCTTACCATCCGTCAGGATTTCGCCTGACACGTCCAATCAGGCTTTGGCCAGGTTTCGACCTTTGTCAGGCTTTTTTATAGTAATCGCACAAAATATATTCGTTAGGAGAAAAACGTTTACATGAATGCTTTCAAATTGAAATGCTTGTAAATCGCAATGAACACATTCATTTTTTCATTTATGGTTGTCACTTTTGAAATTAAAATTAAAACCACAAAATTCAAACCGAACACCATTTAGAGCTCGCTACCAGCGCTATTTCATTAATTTTGCTGGAAAGTCTTTGAAAATCGTAATTTTTCTTAAAAGCATAAAATTTTCAGGGATTGTTCGTATTTTAATGTAATTTTTATTTAAATTTTTATGTAAATATCCTACTACTCAATACCATTCTTGCTTTTGAAAGCTTGTCCTAGTTTTGCAATTTCTTAAAAGGTATACAACTTAAGTTATGAACATTTGAATTCAATCAAAAATGATTCTCAAACAAATTCAAATAAATCATAATTTTTAAAATAGAAGAAAATACTTTGCTTATTTTGAACTTTTTGTAATGATTTATTAAATGAAATGGTCGACTCTTTATTATATTCAAATGGTCATAACTTTTTATCTAAGGTGAGTTGTGATAAGTTGTATATCTTTTAAGAAACTCCAAAACTAGGACAAGCATTTAAAGCACAAAATTTTATTGAGCAGTAGGATATTTATACAGGGTGCTATTTGAAACGTTTCAAGTACAAATTAATTTTGAACATAATTTAGGACTTTCGATTTATTTGTAGCTACATAATGAAGGTCATGAAAAATATTTCTTTATAAAATGTTAGTCTAACTATTAAGCAAAATTAATCAATTTTGGGCAGGGTGACCAAAAAATTAAATCAGAATAGAGGATTTTTTAAATTAAAAAAAAATGCATTTTGACGCACTCTGTAAAATAGTTTTTCTGCATCATGGTTTAAGTGTTTTTTTTTTTGAAAATATTGTTTGGGGCAGGTTCTTGGTACATTGAAATGCATTTTCGGTTTAACTAGATGTAATTTGTCAACACCAAGTCCCAGATCGCTTGCGGTTTTTTTCTGTATAGACGCTTTCATTTTATTTTTTTATAAAAATTTAGTTTCAAAAAGGAAATTTTTTTTTTTTATTTGTCAGGCTTTTTTCTTAAAAATCAGGCTTTTCTTTCTTTACTGTCAGGCTTTGCTGATTTTAGACCTGGCAACCCTAGCCCCAACCCTTATCTATAAAAAAGTTAAGGGTGTTATAGGGGTAAATTCAACAAGTGCGGCGGGAGGGGGATTTAAATGATTTTTGACCATAAAAATCGATTTTAATCAAAAAAATCATCCCACATGACATCATTAATTAATTTATAACTCCTAAAATCACGGATTCCCATGATTAAAGTCTTAAAATACTGTCATTAAAAAATTTTCTATTTTTGTAGGTATATACTATACATATACATATTTATATTATTAAATATGCACGTGCGTTGGCGGTAGGTATTTCTCATTCGTAATAATACTAAAGGTAACCTCATTGTTGGTTTGGTTGGCTGATAACTTTTGTTCTAATGATCGCATCGTCTTAAAATTTAGGTAGAATGTCATTCAAGTGTACTTGACCTTTTTAATGAAACTTACTATGATGTGGGTAGAGTAGGTATATTATTTAGTTGGCTTATATCTTCTGTTCTATTAATCGGATCTGTAAGATTAAGGTCTTAAAATAAAGGGAAAATGTTAGGCTAACTTCACTTCCAAGTTAATTTATAAAAAAAAAAAATTCAAATTGAATTAAAAAAAATCGCTTTCGTTTATATGAGCACGGGCTGGGCTGGGCATTGGGCAACAAATTTGATATAGCTTGAACCAATTCAGTTGGCCAACGGTCGGTTGCGCAGAGAGAGGATTTAAGAGAACAAAAATGGCACGCAAGATATTTAATGAGTCCAGATTATTCCTTGAATTCTACAGTGCCTAACTCAACTTTGTTTTTTTTTTATCTTAAATGAGATTGAATGTATGAGTTTAATTTTTTTTATTTGCATAATTTCAGCGCACTTATAAAAAAGAAATATTTTGCAAAACGCAATTGGGTTAAACATAAAAAACTACCTGTGACATAGGATTAATTGATAAATAGTTAAGGGATTATTGTTTGTTTCTATGTTTTATGGTTTTATGATTTGTGGCTTAGGAACAGAGGATCCGTGGGCGATGTGTTTATATTTGTTTTATGGCGTTATGACCTGTGGGGTTTTGGGGAATCATTAATAGATCAGCGTTTACGAGTTTGAATAATTTTTACCTACGAGTTTTTAAGAATGAAATTTCCTTAGGTTTTAATAACTTTTACCCGCAAGTAAGGAATAATTAACATTAATTTATTTTAATTTAAAGTAATTATTATACATTTGTATTTCAGAAATAAATATAAAACAAAATAATAAAATAACATAAATAACAATAATATAAATTAAATAATAATTATTCATTTAAATATACCAAATTTTTAAGAACTAATATCGCTATCATAGTCGGTTGAAGAGTCGTCACCTGGATTAATTATAATTGAATCCGAAATTGTGTCCCACATCAGGTCGTGAGAAAAGTATTCTTCCTCAGTTCTTATGGCTTTTTCACACACTTTTCGCCAATCCTCAGCCGTTATTTTGGAAAATTCTTCTTCTGCTAACTTTTGAACATCTAATATTTTGAATGTTGTGTTTCGTGAGCCTACTCTTGCCTTGACAGTTGCCCAAATATTTTCAATGGGATTGAGATCAGGATGATAGGGTGGTAAACGTAGAACCTCATGTCCCATATCGTGAATAATATCGTCAATCTTATGCTTTGGATTGTGTATAACTCGGTGTCGTTTTATTACCTCATACAGTTCAAGTTTCAACATCTGTATAGTATGCGGAATATTGTTTTCGGTTAGCCATTGTATCATCTCGGATTTCTTGCTAGCAGAAGTAATTTGTTTTTCTTCTAATTTATTGTGATACGAGGCGTTGTCCATTACAATAACTGAAGGTTCCTCCAAGTTATTCAAAACCTGTTCTTGCATCCACTTGCAGAAATTTTCGAAGTTCATGTCGTCGTGATAGTCTTCCGTTTTCGTTCCAGATTTGAATAAAAGTAAGGCGTTTTTCACAAAACCTTTTTCACCACCAGCGTGCGCCATTATCAACCTCTGTCCCTTTGAAATTGGCGTCTTCAACCCACTGCTACTGTCATCAGTCCAAGCCCTTGGCCTTGTATGTGAGCTGTGAATATAGCTTTCGTCCAAATAAATGATGTCATATCCTTTTGATCTGTATTCCCGGATTTTTCTCAGATACTTCACTCGCATGAGTTTAATATCATTTCTTTCACAAAGAAGTTTCCGGTTGTTTTGCGTTTTCTTGTAGCTAAACCCGTTGCTTCTTAAAATCCTGTTGAGAGACGTAATACTTAAGTTAAGCTCCAAGTCTTCCTGGACTCGTTCTCTTAACATTTTCAAAGATATCATCATCTTTTCCTCCTGGTGGAAGTTATGCATTATACGCCGAATAGTTGTGATGTCAAATTCGTCTAGTCCAGTTTTCCACTTCGTATGTGGTACTTTTTTATTTGGTGATTTCGCAACTCCTGTCTCTTCGTATTCCTTAATAATCCTTCTGATTGATCGTTCAGAAATTCCAGAAATTTCGGCAGTATGTGTGGTTGCGTAACTCACAGAATTTTCCAAAAACAAATTCTTGGCTTCTTCCATTTTCTCATTATATACTCTAACAACTATAATACGTGCCTGGCTTCCAATAGGTTTTCCTTTTCTAAATGGATCCATGAAAATTTCTTTTAAATGAATTTAGTTGTTTAACTCGTTGTTGTTTTTTAAAAAAAAAATGATTTCCAAACCAAAGCAAATATCTTTTAAATACGTAAATTCCCTCTGATGAAAAATTTCATTCTTAAAAACTAGTAGGTAAAAATTATTCAAACTCATAAACGCTGATCTATTAATGATTCCCCAAAACCCCAGAGGTCAAAATATATATCAAATAAACACTAACGCCATAAAACAAATATAAACACATCGCCCACGGATCCTCTGTTCCTAAGCCACAAATCATAAAACCATAAAACATAGAAACAAACAATAATCCCTTAACTATTTATCAATTAATCCTATGTCACAGGTAGTTTTTTATGTGTAAGCAATAGATTTATTTTTTATTATAGGTGCACTTAAATTTGTCCCAATAATAAAATCAAAAATTCTTAATCTTAACTTTTCGAAGTAAAGTTTACACCTAAAAAATCTCTTTCTTTTATCCCACCAGAGATGAAATACTTTTTTAGACATCAAGCTATGAAAAAAAATTACTCCATGATCATCTCTCAATGAAGGAAAGTCCATCGCTGGAAATCCATTTCTAATTTACTCTGAGCGAAGCTATAAACAAAACTCACCCTCCTTAGTGCTTCAGTATGATCGCAGCAGCGGTTATGACAACAACGTTGGAATGTACATCTTTTTTTTCTTTTTTTCAGTGATTTGTGTGTATCTTTTAAAATTAAAGAGATGAGCAAAGAAATTTAAAGAGATCTGCGCAGTAGAATGGCCAACTGATTTGGTTCAAGCTATACTCAGATTTATAGAAAAGAGTTGATTTGGTCAAGTGATTGACTTGGCAAGTTGGTTACATTTTTAATAATGGTCAGATTTTAAAGGTGAAGTTTTTTAAATTTTGATTAAGTATCCGGCTAAACAGTGTTCAAAAAGTTAAAAAAAAAAAAAAAAACAAAACAAGTTATCAAAACAATTCGTACGGTTCACCCAAAGGTACTGTTAACTTGGGCGCCTGCCTGGCGACTGAACATACCCTAAGCGGAGCAACGGAGTTGCGTGAGCGGGACAGGGGACCGGCAATCGATTTTTATCGACAAAGGTCAAACTAAGTGACGAGTAACAATGGTCAGATTTTCAAGATTAATTTCCCAAAATCAAGGTGAATTATCATGCTAGAGGTAGAATAGTAGGTCAAGGGCTGACTGGGCAAATCGGATATAGATTTATAACTTGAGTTCTAATGGTCATATTTTTATGGTTAAAGTCTCAAAATAAAGGTAAATTATTTGTATATACTATTAATTTAAAAAAAGTATGTATGTATGTACATATAATAACATACATACATAGATACATACATACATACATAGGTAGTTATGTATATATACCTATAATAATATAAGTTAGTGAATTGAAAGACATAGAGGTATTGAGAGAGACAGAGAGGTGCAGTGAGATCTAGAGAGAGACAAAGAAATACAGGGAAGGACAGAGACATACAGGGAGCGACAGAGAGATATAGTGAGATACAGAGATAGAGAGAGAGGTACAGAGAGAGACAGAAAGATATACAGAGAGACAGAGAAATGCAGGGAGATACAGAGAGAGACAGAAAGATACAGAGAGGGACAGAAAGATATAGATAAAGAGACAGAGAAATACAGGGAGATACAGAGAGAGAGAGACAGACAAATATAGACAGATAGAGACAAAGAGATACAGAGAGAGACAGAGAGATACAAAGAGATATAGAGAGGTAAAGAGAGAGACAGAAAGATATAGAGAGAGGCAGAGATATACAGGGAGATACAGAGAGAGACAGAAAGATACAGAGAGGGACAGAAAGATATAGAGAGAGACAGAGAAATACAGGGAGATACATAGGGAGACAGAAAGATACAGAGAAGGTCAAAGAGATACAGACAGATAGAGACAAAGAGATACAGAGAGAAATTTTGGTTGGTTTGATTTTGATTTATAACTTATTATTATTATGTTCTAAATAGTCAGATTTGTATGGTTAATTAAAGTTCTTAAAATAAAGGTAGTAGAGTGAGATAAAGGTAGAGTGAGGTAAAAGTAGAGTGAGATAAAGGTAGAGTGAGGTAAAAGTAGAGTGATATAAAGGTAGAGTGAGATAAAGGTAGAGTGAGATAAAGGTAGAGTGAGATAAAGGTAGAGTGAGAAAAATGTAGAGTGAGATTAAGGTAGATTCGAGATAAAGGTAGATTGAGACATTGTCTTGCACATACATACATCGTGTGACAGTAAAAGGTAGATTGAGACATTGTCTTGCACATACATCGTGTGACAGTAAAAGGTAGATTGAGACATTGTCTTGCACATACATCGTGTGACAGTAAAAGGTAGATTGAGACATTGTCTTGCACATACATCGTGTGACTGCAGTAAAAGGTAGATTGAGACATTGTCTTGCAGTCACACGATTGCAGTAAAAGGTAGATTGAGACATCGTGTGACAGTTAGCGTAGCCAACTGTTCGGGTAAATATACTAGTAATGTTACATTTATATTAGTTTCGTGTTTGCTCCAGGACACGATTATTTATTTATTTAACATAACTAAATTGTTAGTTTACAAACAAATTTACAAAATTCCTAAAAAAGTGCATAATATATTAAGATTTTAATTAATTGCAAGAAAAAATGTTGATTTAAATTTACATGAATTAATTGTTGTTTTATCAAACATATTGTTGTATTTATTATTGTAAAAATTAAATAATTTAAACACATTATTTAAAGGAGAAAATTTTTCGTAATTGGTGCGATAGTTATGAATAAGTTTACTATCCGGTATGTTCCTCAAGCTTCTTTGTGGAATATTAAAGTTAATACGAGACAGAAGGTGCAAAGAGTCTATGTTGATTAATTTTACAATGAAAACAAAACATTAATTGGAACGTCTGTCCTCGACAGTGGCGGATTTAGGTTTTCTGCCGCCCTAGGCCCGGTTGAGTACGCCGCCCCCCTTTCTTTTAATTTTAAATTCTAACCTTTATTCTTAATCCTTCTTGCAGAGCCTTTTTCTGTGAAAAACTTGCACACGTATGAAGGACCGATGGCAATACAATTAACACATAAATTTGTACTAGGCCCGTCTTCAAGGGAGGGGTATGTAGGGGTCTGACGCCCCCTACCTTATATGGCAGCATATAAACTATAGTTTTAAAAAACTAAAAACGCTAATAGACAACCGAACTAAAAAGTATTAAATAATTTTTACCTACAAAACAATTCAGCTCATAGGAAAAAGCGTGGGGTACTTATAATAATAGATATGTATAAAATTAATAATTATTATATTACAATTATGCCTGTTAGTAGTTATTAATTATAAATAAAATAATAATAATAGTTAAATGCACCCCACGCTTTTTACTGTGAAATTAATTATTTTGTAATTAAAAATTATTTTGTAAATTTTAGGTCGGTTTTATTAGAGCGTGGTTTTTTTAAGTTTCTATGTTTTTAACTATAATTTACTCTAGGGCAGTTTCTGGCTTCCCAAACAAATATAAAATTTTTGTCGCCAAGACAATGAGAATTTATGTTTGAAATGAATATTTGGTTAATTTTTTATTTGAATTTTTCAAACGTGAAACTGTCCAAACTCGTTTCTTCACTTTTTATTTTTTACAACAAATCATAAAAAAGTCGAGCCCGAACTTTTTTTCAAACTTTGTTAAAATTTTAACCCAGAAAATAAAGAAACAACCTTGTAATTCAATATTATTACATAAATTAATTTTTTTTATTAAAATTAATTAACAGTTCAAATAGAGTATATAATATAATATATAACATTAAGTAAAAAAACATTAAAAATAAAAATATATATTTTTTTTATTAAAATATTAATTAATTGGCAACTTTCTTCTTTCGGGCTTTTGTTCGGGCAAAAGCATCGATTACGTCATCATAGTTTATTTCTTGAAGCAATTGGGCTTCGATAGACAATAATGCAAGGGCATTAAGTCTCTCTTGACCCATACTTGCACGTAAGTATGTCTTAACGCGTTTTAATGTTGAAAATGATCGTTCTCCTGAACAATTAGTTGCCGGGATGCTCAAAAAAATACGAAGAGCAATATCTGCATTTGGATAAACATCTCTCAGGTTGCGTGAATGCAAAACACTGCATATGTTTTTTGCAGACTGCACATTTTCCACATGACATAGGGAATCTTTCAATTGACATCGTAAATGAATACATTCATTCCCTAATGTCTCTTCCAAATCCTGAGGATACTTGTCAACAAGTTTATTTGCCTGATTTTTCAATATATTCGTGCCTATTTCAGACAAATTATCGAAAAAGTTAAAACTCATGTGAAGCTTTTCATATGCAATTTTGCGCCCGGCCAATTGTACGCTCAGAGTGTCTAAAATGGGGTAATACACATTGGTGCGAAAATTTTCTAAAATGTGTTCTTTCATTGACCCTTGACTCATCGTGGTGAATTTTTCTCGTTTTTTTACGACGGGTACCAAAACGGTAATAATCTTGCACTTCAGATAGTTCTTTGGCTTTTTCTTCATATTCAGAAAATTGTTTATCCCTCATGTCTTGAAGAAATAAAGCAAGCGATCCATAGACTTGAACAATGGATGATAAATCAGCTTGAGATTCCTGAAGCTTCTTACTAGCAGCATTGAAACGATTTAAAATTACATTCCAAACAATGACCAGAAATGCAGTTTCTAAATGCTGCAATTTTTGCTGCAATCCTGAAGCTTCACATCGCGTTGTTGGTTTTTCATCGTTGTTTTGCGAAATTAATGTCAGTGAATCGTTAATTGCACACCATTCTTTCTCTAAGGCATAACATGCGTCATGTCGAGCAGACCAGCGAGTTTCAGAAAGATTCTTAAGTCTTTAATTTGAACGCTTCACCAAAATCTCCCAACGATGTGTTGATATAGTAAAGAAATTGTAAAGCTCTTGCAGTATAGAAAAAGTGGACTGCTTCGGTTACGCTTTCAGCTGCACACGATCCTACCAAATTTAACGAATGGGCAGCACAAGGAACGTATTCCGCTAATGGATTTATTGATTTAATTCGCGTCTGCAATCCTGAATATATACCTGACATATTACTTGCATTGTCATAAGATTGACCGCGACAGTTCATTATATCTAAACCATTATTCTCGAGCGACTTTAACAAAGCATTTTCAATTACTTTAGCTTTATGGCCAGTATTTGGTATAAATTCCAGAAATCTTTCGGCTATTTCGCCGTTATTACGTACATATCTTACAATTATAGTTAGCTGATCGACATGTGCAATGTCAGGTGTAGAATCTACAATTATACCGAAATACTTAGCAGTTTGTACTTCACTAGAATTCGAAATTTATTTCGAATCAATTGTTGTGTGAGATGTCTAACACGCTATAATAAAGTGTTAATCCTCACAAAACTAACATCCATGACCATGCCCAACATACACCTTCCAAATAACAGACGAACAATATTGCCTATCAAATTAATATTTATTTTATTTTATATCAAGGTCAAAAGCAACCACAAAGCTAAGCCAAATCAGCAGAAATGGTACGCGATCATTTAGTTTACAAAACAAATGCACATGGTTAAGGCAAATGACCGATGACGAAAGGAAATACAAATACCTACTGCTACCAACTGGGCCAGCAGAAGGTGCGACATCAGCAAAACATACGCTGTACAACGATCAACCTATGGTCACTATGAAGGGAATCCCAACTGGGCCAGCAAAAGGTGCAACATCAGCAACAATATACGCTGGACGATGACCGACCGATGGATGAATGAATGACGCAACGTCAAAAAGAATGTACTTTATGTTATTATTATGAGTTAAGAGTAATAAAAAATATTTAGAGTAAGAAAATAATGCATAAGAATCAAACAAAAATTATTATGAAATAGAATATGCAAAATAACCAAAATATTATTAAGCAAGAAGTATACTAACCCAAATAAACAATTAAGAATTTAATTAAGTTATTGGAATAGGGAAAATAAATGTAAGATTTTCAGGGTATAAATAGTTAAGGAAAATAAAATAAATAGAGAGTTAATTTACAGTCACCTATAGACTAACAACAGAGTATTTCTTATTATTTGGAAAATCCATCGATCCGCTAAAAAGGTAACTATAACATTCGTAATAAATAATCATCTCATTTTTCAGAAAGAAACGCAGAGGTTCCTTTGAACCTCCAAGCAAGCCTAACGGCTATAACTAGAGGCGTTGGCTACCAGGGCCTGTTAAACAAACTGGTATTCCACCGCGAGGTAGGGCCCCTAATGATGATGAAGATCTAATTCCCCTGGCTCATACCTAGTATGAGTCATTTTCCTCTCCCCATTCAAAAGGTTTCGCCTAGCGCCCCGGAAAGTACCCCCGGCCCCCACAGAATAACTCTGCAAGAGTACCGGGATCGGATGTCAAAGCAGCTGCAAGAGGAACTGCAGCGCGATCCAGCCGCCGGACCCAGGGCATTTGTACCTCGGCGCCCTGAAGCATCCCCTTCCCAGGAAGCAAGTCAAAGATCAGCACCCATACCAACCGAAGGAGGTTACCCCAGCCGGAGGCACCGAAGCGGACATCAAGTGAGGGTACGACAGCACCTTGGCAACCTCTTCCGACTTGTAGGATTGAGCAGTGGGGCTGCAAAGCGGCCTCTCCTAAAAGAGGCGCGCTCTATAAAACGAGAAGAATTCCAGAGGAGGCAGAATAAGAAGGCCGAGAGGGCGCGCAAGTGGGCTGAAAAAAAAATAACTAAACTGTCAATAATTAATAAATGAAATAAATATAAAAATTAACAAAAGAGAGAACCTCTTTATATCTTTCGTCTTTTGGGTAGAATAATCCTCACTAGGTTGTCTGAAATTTCACAAAGGAAGAGGATTTCTCTTTATATAAAAAAAAAGATTACACAACATTTGGCTCCCCGACGGGGAATTGAACCCCGGTCTCCCGCGTGACAGGCGGGGATACTGACCACTATACTATCCTACCGGCCCTTGTGAAAATTCAGACAACCTAGTGAGACTATGGTTTTTTTTTTTTTTTTTTTTTTTTTTTAGAAAATAGAATTTTTCGATATATTTTTGTATTTGTTTATCTATTTTTCTACTTACATTTTTTTTTTTTTTTTTTAGGAATTGTATATAATGTATGTGTTCGATGGTCACAAAAAGGTTGAACTCGACCGAAACTACACATTGGGCTCATGTAGCAGTTGCGTTACACAATTCCGCAATTCCGCACTTGCCCCAAACAAATTCAGCTAAAAACAATCATCCCTGTGCCTGCGAAACGTCAACTTACTTTACTCTTTGTAAAAACGTCAACCTCGCTGCAATAAAAATTTCATCTTTCCTTAAAACTAAAAGTTGTGTTGTGTTTGCTTTTTTTCGGAATTTTAAAACATTGAACGTAAAATAAAATTAAAGCTTTACAGCGAAAACATTGGTCCTTCGAGCATTTAGTAAATTTCCGTAAAATAATAAAAGATTAATAGATTACGTGTGGATCAAAAAGTGTGTGCAACGTGGGAGTTAACCTATAACCAGCACGAGGAAATTTGACTCCATTTCCATTTCAAAGTGAGTAGTCTCTGTTGCTTAATACTATACATATTACAAATTAAATAAAAAAAAATGTCTGCAAAGCAATTAAATGCCAAAGCCAAACAATTGAAGAAAGATATGGAGAATTTTGGCAAAAAGGGCAAAGCCATAACCCTTACTTATGTGCAGACCAGGCTGAATCTTTTGGAAGATTTATGGTGTTCTGTGTCAAAAATTTATGACGCCTTTTTAGAGGAAGATGATGAGGTGACTAAGGCTCAACCTGAGGTAGAGTCGTTGGACGATGAAATCAGAGAAGAGTATTGTGTGTTTCAGGCTAGGCTTCTAGATTCGGTAGAAAGTTTCCGTGAGAGTAGCAGTCAACAATCCAA
This sequence comes from Epistrophe grossulariae, assembly GCA_929447395.1. Taxonomy (NCBI): domain Eukaryota; kingdom Metazoa; phylum Arthropoda; class Insecta; order Diptera; family Syrphidae; genus Epistrophe; species Epistrophe grossulariae. The sequence goes on along the minus strand of OV839568.1, from coordinate 83,932,836 downwards.
TGTAGTCGCTGAAAAGGAAACCACAATGTTAAAGGAAGAACTTCATTTGCCGGCAATAAAAATACCAACCTTCGACGGCAGTTATGAAAATTGGCAAAATTTCCATGACCGTTTTGTGACCCTGGTAGGCACAAAATCATCTTTATCAGATATTCAGAAGATGCATTATCTGAAGACCAGTTTAGCAGGTGACGCTGAGAAGCTACTTCTGACTATGAAGATTCAAGGCCATAATTATGTCAAAGCATGGTCGATTCTAAAGGATCGTTATGATCACCCTCGCGTTCTTGTCAACATGCAGTTGAATACACTGTTCAATCTACCGTCAATGACCCAGGAGCGTGCGGAGTCGATTAAAGATCTTTTATATACTTCGACTCAAGTGATTCACAGCCTTGCAAATCTGAAAATAGAAGTAGAACATTTAGATCCAGTGCTAATTTATCTTCTAGTGCGAAAGTTACCCAGTAGAACGCAGCAAATATGGGAGGAGAAGTTGAACGATAGAGAGGATCCAAAAAAGTTGCCGACTTTCAAGGAATTTACTTCTTTTCTGGAGACAAGGTTCCGGACACTTGAAGCAGTCGACCAGCAGCACAGTCAGGGTACATCCAAACCATCACGGGACTCATCACACAAAAATTCGTTCATCGTACATGCGCAGTCTGATAAATCGAAGCTTTCCTGTAAAATATGTCAGAAAAATAAACATGCGGTTAGAAGATGCAGTAAATTTTTGAAAATGAGTGTTAGCGAGCGTAGTCAGGTTATAAATAAGTTGAGTTTGTGTCGAAACTGTTTAGGGTATAATCATGTTACTGATAGTTGTCCAACTAGTCGTAGATGTTATCATTGTCAACAACCACATCATACCTTATTACATGTTAATAATAATTCTTTACAGCCAAGCCAACAACCTTCACGCGTACAGCAAAATAATAACTCTTTTCAGCAAGTCCAACCAACAAATAGTAGTCAGCCAAACAACCAAGTGCAGCAACAGAATAGCAGCCAAAATTCTCAAAGTACCTCTTTGAATGCACAGGCACCTTCATTCCAAAGTGCTAATAAACCATCGGGTTCTAACAATTTAGCTTCTCACCATTCTCATCACAGCAGTCCAAATAAAAACTCTCAAGTTTTACTGGCAACAGCCCTGGTAAAAGTAAAGTCTTCATTGGGAGAGTGGTTGACGTTGCGAGCATTGTTGGATACTGGTTCCGAAGCGTCGTTTATTACAGAGTATGCTGCCCAATTACTCCAACTTAAATCTCGAACAACTCATACGGGGGTGTCCGGGTTGGGTTTGGTCAGCAGTGGCACATGTTTGAGAGTGGTAGATATCACTTTTGCTTCGCAGCATTCAGCGTTTGCAACAACAGCGCAAGCCTACATCTTAAAGTCACTGTCTGGGCATCTGCCGGCCCGCACCCTTCACGTTGAGAATTGGACTCATCTCAACGATTATGTGCTTGCCGATCCAGATTGTATATAATGTATGTGTTCGATGGTCACAAAAAGGTTGAACTCGACCGAAACTACACATTGGGCTCATGTAGCAGTTGCGTTACACAATTCCGCAATTCCGCACTTGCCCCAAACAAATTCAGCTAAAAACAATCATCCCTGTGCCTGCGAAACGTCAACTTACTTTACTCTTTGTAAAAACGTCAACCTCGCTGCAATAAAAATTTCATCTTTCCTTAAAACTAAAAGTTGTGTTGTGTTTGCTTTTTTTCGGAATTTTAAAACATTGAACGTAAAATAAAATTAAAGCTTTACAGCGAAAACATTGGTCCTTCGAGCATTTAGTAAATTTCCGTAAAATAATAAAAGATTAATAGATTACGTGTGGATCAAAAAGTGTGTGCAACGTGGGAGTTAACCTATAACCAGCACGAGGAAATTTGACTCCATTTCCATTTCAAAGTGAGTAGTCTCTGTTGCTTAATACTATACATATTACAAATTAAATAAAAAAAAATGTCTGCAAAGCAATTAAATGCCAAAGCCAAACAATTGAAGAAAGATATGGAGAATTTTGGCAAAAAGGGCAAAGCCATAACCCTTACTTATGTGCAGACCAGGCTGAATCTTTTGGAAGATTTATGGTGTTCTGTGTCAAAAATTTATGACGCCTTTTTAGAGGAAGATGATGAGGTGACTAAGGGTCAACCTGAGGTAGAGTCGTTGGACGATGAAATCAGAGAAGAGTATTGTGTGTTTCAGGCTAGGCTTCTAGATTCGGTAGAAAGTTTCCGTGAGAGTAGCAGTCAACAATCCAATGTAGTCGCTGAAAAGGAAACCACAATGTTAAAGGAAGAACTTCATTTGCCGGCAATAAAAATACCAACCTTCGACGGCAGTTATGAAAATTGGCAAAATTTCCATGACCGTTTTGTGACCCTGGTAGGCACAAAATCATCTTTATCAGATATTCAGAAGATGCATTATCTGAAGACCAGTTTAGCAGGTGACGCTGAGAAGCTACTTCTGACTATGAAGATTCAAGGCCATAATTATGTCAAAGCATGGTCGATTCTAAAGGATCGTTATGATCACCCTCGCGTTCTTGTCAACATGCAGTTGAATACACTGTTCAATCTACCGTCAATGACCCAGGAGCGTGCGGAGTCGATTAAAGATCTTTTATATACTTCGACTCAAGTGATTCACAGCCTTGCAAATCTGAAAATAGAAGTAGAACATTTAGATCCAGTGCTAATTTATCTTCTAGTGCGAAAGTTACCCAGTAGAACGCAGCAAATATGGGAGGAGAAGTTGAACGATAGAGAGGATCCAAAAAAGTTGCCGACTTTCAAGGAATTTACTTCTTTTCTGGAGACAAGGTTCCGGACACTTGAAGCAGTCGACCAGCAGCACAGTCAGGGTACATCCAAACCATCACGGGACTCATCACACAAAAATTCGTTCATCGTACATGCGCAGTCTGATAAATCGAAGCTTTCCTGTAAAATATGTCAGAAAAATAAACATGCGGTTAGAAGATGCAGTAAATTTTTGAAAATGAGTGTTAGCGAGCGTAGTCAGGTTATAAATAAGTTGAGTTTGTGTCGAAACTGTTTAGGGTATAATCATGTTACTGATAGTTGTCCAACTAGTCGTAGATGTTATCATTGTCAACAACCACATCATACCTTATTACATGTTAATAATAATTCTTTACAGCCAAGCCAACAACCTTCACGCGTACAGCAAAATAATAACTCTTTTCAGCAAGTCCAACCAACAAATAGTAGTCAGCCAAACAACCAAGTGCAGCAACAGAATAGCAGCCAAAATTCTCAAAGTACCTCTTTGAATGCACAGGCACCTTCATTCCAAAGTGCTAATAAACCATCGGGTTCTAACAATTTAGCTTCTCACCATTCTCATCACAGCAGTCCAAATAAAAACTCTCAAGTTTTACTGGCAACAGCCCTGGTAAAAGTAAAGTCTTCATTGGGAGAGTGGTTGACGTTGCGAGCATTGTTGGATACTGGTTCCGAAGCGTCGTTTATTACAGAGTATGCTGCCCAATTACTCCAACTTAAATCTCGAACAACTCATACGGGGGTGTCCGGGTTGGGTTTGGTCAGCAGTGGCACATGTTTGAGAGTGGTAGATATCACTTTTGCTTCGCAGCATTCAGCGTTTGCAACAACAGCGCAAGCCTACATCTTAAAGTCACTGTCTGGGCATCTGCCGGCCCGCACCCTTCACGTTGAGAATTGGACTCATCTCAACGATTATGTGCTTGCCGATCCAGATTGTATATAATGTATGTGTTCGATGGTCACAAAAAGGTTGAACTCGACCGAAACTACACATTGGGCTCATGTAGCAGTTGCGTTACACAATTCCGCAATTCCGCACTTGCCCCAAACAAATTCAGCTAAAAACAATCATCCCTGTGCCTGCGAAACGTCAACTTACTTTACTCTTTGTAAAAACGTCAACCTCGCTGCAATAAAAATTTCATCTTTCCTTAAAACTAAAAGTTGTGTTGTGTTTGCTTTTTTTCGGAATTTTAAAACATTGAACGTAAAATAAAATTAAAGCTTTACAGCGAAAACATTGGTCCTTCGAGCATTTAGTAAATTTCCGTAAAATAATAAAAGATTAATAGATTACGTGTGGATCAAAAAGTGTGTGCAACGTGGGAGTTAACCTATAACCAGCACGAGGAAATTTGACTCCATTTCCATTTCAAAGTGAGTAGTCTCTGTTGCTTAATACTATACATATTACAAATTAAATAAAAAAAAATGTCTGCAAAGCAATTAAATGCCAAAGCCAAACAATTGAAGAAAGATATGGAGAATTTTGGCAAAAAGGGCAAAGCCATAACCCTTACTTATGTGCAGACCAGGCTGAATCTTTTGGAAGATTTATGGTGTTCTGTGTCAAAAATTTATGACGCCTTTTTAGAGGAAGATGATGAGGTGACTAAGGGTCAACCTGAGGTAGAGTCGTTGGACGATGAAATCAGAGAAGAGTATTGTGTGTTTCAGGCTAGGCTTCTAGATTCGGTAGAAAGTTTCCGTGAGAGTAGCAGTCAACAATCCAATGTAGTCGCTGAAAAGGAAACCACAATGTTAAAGGAAGAACTTCATTTGCCGGCAATAAAAATACCAACCTTCGACGGCAGTTATGAAAATTGGCAAAATTTCCATGACCGTTTTGTGACCCTGGTAGGCACAAAATCATCTTTATCAGATATTCAGAAGATGCATTATCTGAAGACCAGTTTAGCAGGTGACGCTGAGAAGCTACTTCTGACTATGAAGATTCAAGGCCATAATTATGTCAAAGCATGGTCGATTCTAAAGGATCGTTATGATCACCCTCGCGTTCTTGTCAACATGCAGTTGAATACACTGTTCAATCTACCGTCAATGACCCAGGAGCGTGCGGAGTCGATTAAAGATCTTTTATATACTTCGACTCAAGTGATTCACAGCCTTGCAAATCTGAAAATAGAAGTAGAACATTTAGATCCAGTGCTAATTTATCTTCTAGTGCGAAAGTTACCCAGTAGAACGCAGCAAATATGGGAGGAGAAGTTGAACGATAGAGAGGATCCAAAAAAGTTGCCGACTTTCAAGGAATTTACTTCTTTTCTGGAGACAAGGTTCCGGACACTTGAAGCAGTCGACCAGCAGCACAGTCAGGGTACATCCAAACCATCACGGGACTCATCACACAAAAATTCGTTCATCGTACATGCGCAGTCTGATAAATCGAAGCTTTCCTGTAAAATATGTCAGAAAAATAAACATGCGGTTAGAAGATGCAGTAAATTTTTGAAAATGAGTGTTAGCGAGCGTAGTCAGGTTATAAATAAGTTGAGTTTGTGTCGAAACTGTTTAGGGTATAATCATGTTACTGATAGTTGTCCAACTAGTCGTAGATGTTATCATTGTCAACAACCACATCATACCTTATTACATGTTAATAATAATTCTTTACAGCCAAGCCAACAACCTTCACGCGTACAGCAAAATAATAACTCTTTTCAGCAAGTCCAACCAACAAATAGTAGTCAGCCAAACAACCAAGTGCAGCAACAGAATAGCAGCCAAAATTCTCAAAGTACCTCTTTGAATGCACAGGCACCTTCATTCCAAAGTGCTAATAAACCATCGGGTTCTAACAATTTAGCTTCTCACCATTCTCATCACAGCAGTCCAAATAAAAACTCTCAAGTTTTACTGGCAACAGCCCTGGTAAAAGTAAAGTCTTCATTGGGAGAGTGGTTGACGTTGCGAGCATTGTTGGATACTGGTTCCGAAGCGTCGTTTATTACAGAGTATGCTGCCCAATTACTCCAACTTAAATCTCGAACAACTCATACGGGGGTGTCCGGGTTGGGTTTGGTCAGCAGTGGCACATGTTTGAGAGTGGTAGATATCACTTTTGCTTCGCAGCATTCAGCGTTTGCAACAACAGCGCAAGCCTACATCTTAAAGTCACTGTCTGGGCATCTGCCGGCCCGCACCCTTCACGTTGAGAATTGGACTCATCTCAACGATTATGTGCTTGCCGATCCAGATTGTATATAATGTATGTGTTCGATGGTCACAAAAAGGTTGAACTCGACCGAAACTACACATTGGGCTCATGTAGCAGTTGCGTTACACAATTCCGCAATTCCGCACTTGCCCCAAACAAATTCAGCTAAAAACAATCATCCCTGTGCCTGCGAAACGTCAACTTACTTTACTCTTTGTAAAAACGTCAACCTCGCTGCAATAAAAATTTCATCTTTCCTTAAAACTAAAAGTTGTGTTGTGTTTGCTTTTTTTCGGAATTTTAAAACATTGAACGTAAAATAAAATTAAAGCTTTACAGCGAAAACATTGGTCCTTCGAGCATTTAGTAAATTTCCGTAAAATAATAAAAGATTAATAGATTACGTGTGGATCAAAAAGTGTGTGCAACGTGGGAGTTAACCTATAACCAGCACGAGGAAATTTGACTCCATTTCCATTTCAAAGTGAGTAGTCTCTGTTGCTTAATACTATACATATTACAAATTAAATAAAAAAAAATGTCTGCAAAGCAATTAAATGCCAAAGCCAAACAATTGAAGAAAGATATGGAGAATTTTGGCAAAAAGGGCAAAGCCATAACCCTTACTTATGTGCAGACCAGGCTGAATCTTTTGGAAGATTTATGGTGTTCTGTGTCAAAAATTTATGACGCCTTTTTAGAGGAAGATGATGAGGTGACTAAGGGTCAACCTGAGGTAGAGTCGTTGGACGATGAAATCAGAGAAGAGTATTGTGTGTTTCAGGCTAGGCTTCTAGATTCGGTAGAAAGTTTCCGTGAGAGTAGCAGTCAACAATCCAATGTAGTCGCTGAAAAGGAAACCACAATGTTAAAGGAAGAACTTCATTTGCCGGCAATAAAAATACCAACCTTCGACGGCAGTTATGAAAATTGGCAAAATTTCCATGACCGTTTTGTGACCCTGGTAGGCACAAAATCATCTTTATCAGATATTCAGAAGATGCATTATCTGAAGACCAGTTTAGCAGGTGACGCTGAGAAGCTACTTCTGACTATGAAGATTCAAGGCCATAATTATGTCAAAGCATGGTCGATTCTAAAGGATCGTTATGATCACCCTCGCGTTCTTGTCAACATGCAGTTGAATACACTGTTCAATCTACCGTCAATGACCCAGGAGCGTGCGGAGTCGATTAAAGATCTTTTATATACTTCGACTCAAGTGATTCACAGCCTTGCAAATCTGAAAATAGAAGTAGAACATTTAGATCCAGTGCTAATTTATCTTCTAGTGCGAAAGTTACCCAGTAGAACGCAGCAAATATGGGAGGAGAAGTTGAACGATAGAGAGGATCCAAAAAAGTTGCCGACTTTCAAGGAATTTACTTCTTTTCTGGAGACAAGGTTCCGGACACTTGAAGCAGTCGACCAGCAGCACAGTCAGGGTACATCCAAACCATCACGGGACTCATCACACAAAAATTCGTTCATCGTACATGCGCAGTCTGATAAATCGAAGCTTTCCTGTAAAATATGTCAGAAAAATAAACATGCGGTTAGAAGATGCAGTAAATTTTTGAAAATGAGTGTTAGCGAGCGTAGTCAGGTTATAAATAAGTTGAGTTTGTGTCGAAACTGTTTAGGGTATAATCATGTTACTGATAGTTGTCCAACTAGTCGTAGATGTTATCATTGTCAACAACCACATCATACCTTATTACATGTTAATAATAATTCTTTACAGCCAAGCCAACAACCTTCACGCGTACAGCAAAATAATAACTCTTTTCAGCAAGTCCAACCAACAAATAGTAGTCAGCCAAACAACCAAGTGCAGCAACAGAATAGCAGCCAAAATTCTCAAAGTACCTCTTTGAATGCACAGGCACCTTCATTCCAAAGTGCTAATAAACCATCGGGTTCTAACAATTTAGCTTCTCACCATTCTCATCACAGCAGTCCAAATAAAAACTCTCAAGTTTTACTGGCAACAGCCCTGGTAAAAGTAAAGTCTTCATTGGGAGAGTGGTTGACGTTGCGAGCATTGTTGGATACTGGTTCCGAAGCGTCGTTCATTACAGAGTATGCTGCCCAATTACTCCAACTTAAATCTCGAACAACTCATACGGGGGTGTCCGGGTTGGGTTTGGTCAGCAGTGGCACATGTTTGAGAGTGGTAGATATCACTTTTGCTTCGCAGCATTCAGCGTTTGCAACAACAGCGCAAGCCTACATCTTAAAGTCACTGTCTGGGCATCTGCCGGCCCGCACCCTTCACGTTGAGAATTGGACTCATCTCAACGATTATGTGCTTGCCGATCCAGATTTCTTCAAATCGTCCAAAATTGATATTTTGCTTGGCAGTGATGTCCTTCCCGAACTTTTGTTGCCAGAGCTGATTCCGCCAGCAGATAAACTGATGCCAATCATGCAGAAGACAACATTGGGATGGATCTTATTTGGAAAGGCTCCAATTATATCCGAATCCAATCATCAAGTCAGAAGTTTCATGCAAACATTAGATGTCGAAGCCCAACTTCGAAAATTTTGGCAACTGGAAGAGACGCCTTTCAAGCCATTCCAAAAGGCTGAAGATATTGAATGCGAAAATCATTTCATTGCCAACACTGAACGAACGATTGATGGACGCTATCAAGTAGCATTGCCGTTCAAAGGAAACGTTCCTCCGGTTTTTGGCGATTCTTATCAAGGTGCTTTACGGCGATTCCATGGTTTAGAGCGACGTCTTGATGCAAACCAACAACTTCGAAACCAGTATTCGGCCTGCATCGAAGAATATATCCAACTGGGTCATATGACTGAAGTCGAGAAGGATAAGTTGCCAGAAAATCTGCATTACTTCCTGCCACATCATGCTGTCCTCAAAGAAAGCAGTTCAACCACAAAATTGAGGGTGGTGTTTGACGCATCCTTCAAAACATCAAGTGGCGTTTCGTTGAACGATGCTATGTTGGTAGGTCCAGCACTTCAACAAAATATCTGCGACATTTTTCTTCGTTGGAGGTTGTATAAATACACCTTCACTGCTGACATCGAAAAAATGTATCGACAGATCTTGATAGCGGAGCAAGACAAAAATTATCAGCTGATTCTGTGGAGAAAAAATTCTGAAGAGCCTCTTAAAGTTTACAGACTTAATACGGTTACCTTTGGAACAGCAGCCGCTCCATATCTTGCAATCCGAACGTTACTGAAGTTGGCAGAAGACAATTCGAAAAATCAACTTGATTCAACCATGATCCGTGAAGAGATGTATGTAGACGATTTGATATCTGGAGGAAATACCGTTGCAGAGGCTAAAGAGAAAATAAAACAAATTAAAACAATATTAGAGACAGCTGGATTCAACTTACGGAAATGGACTTCCAATTTTGAGGGATTACTTTCAGGCATTCCAACAGGAGAACGGGAATCATCATTCTCAATGCCGTCAGAAGATTCGGAACGAGTTAAGACGCTCGGTGTCCACTGGCTTCCTTCTGCTGATAAATTCTCTTTCTGCTACAATGCACTTCCCGATCCACAGCCGACAAAACGATTTATTTTATCTACGATAGCACGTCTTTTTGATCCGATGGGTTGGATTGCTCCGTGTATTGTGAAGGCAAAGATGTTCATGCAGCAATTATGGGTGAAAAAGATGTCATGGGATGAACCAATTGAATCATCACTTTTGGATCAATGGAATGTCTTCTACGAAGATCTGCAAGCCATCAACAAAATACAATTTCCAAGGTGGGTTCAAACCATCGGCGATTTCACTCGAGTTGAGCTTCATGGTTTCAGTGACGCATCGGAAAAGGCCTACGGAGCAGCAGTGTATTTGCGAGTCGAAGATGATATAGGCCATGCGAATATGTATCTTCTCATCGCTAAATCTAAAGTTGCTCCTGTACAGCCAGTAAGCCTTCCTCGTTTAGAACTTTGCGGTGCTGTTATGTTGGCCTAGCTTCTGGACCATGCCACACAAGTATTTGGGAACAAAAACATCAAGCGGTTTGCATGGACTGATTCAACCATCACGCTATCTTGGATTCGAGCATCACCAAACAAATGGGAAAGATTTGTGCGAAACAGGGTGGGTGAAATACAGCGATTGACTCCCGTCAAAATATGGAATCATATTCCAACTCAGCACAATCCAGCAGATTTGGTTTCCAGAGGTGTTCTTCCATCAGCTTTGCTTGATAATCCGTTATGGTGGAACGGACCTGAATTTTTGCACGATGCATGGGATTTTCAGTATCCAACGCAGCCAATAATTCATGTGCATCACATCGGAAAGGTTTTACCTCCAATTAATGAACTTATATATGGATCGTCTGAAATAAACAAATTAATACGTATTGTTGCTATGATTTTACGTTTTACCAATAATTCGAAAAAATACATACCCAGCTGGAAATTTGGACCGATTTCGCCAAATGAGCTCGGCGATGCAGCCAAAGTTTTGGTAAAATTAGCTCAACTGGAAATGTTTCCTGATGGCATTTTGAAGTCCAGAGGCATGGCATCTCTAAATCCCTTCGTTGATTCGGACGGAATCATTCGAAGACTGAAGAATGCAAATTTGCATTATGATCAACAGCATCCAATCATCCTGGTTCCAAGTCATCACTTCACCAATTTGATTCTTCACGAAGCACATGAAAAAACTCTTCATGGAGGCATTCAGTTGATGATGGGTTATCTTCGGAAAAAATATTGGATTTTTCAGACCAAGAGAGCAGTAAAACAATATGTTCACAAATGCACTATATGTTATCGGTATAGAACTAAACCAGCTTATCAACTAATGGGAGAATTACCAGCGCCCAGAGTGACTGTATCCAGGCCATTTTCACACACTGGAGTTGACTATGCTGGTCCGATTAGTATCCGGGCTTGGAAAGGCCGCGGAGCAAAAAGTTACAAGGGCTACATAGCCATCTTCGTTTGCCTAGCAACAAAAGCGATGCATCTTGAAGCCGTAAGCGATCTCACCACTCAAGCTTTTCTAGCAGCTTTTCGGCGGTTTATATCACGGCGAGGGGTCTGCAGCCAGATCTATAGTGATTGCGGCACGAATTTTAAAGGAGCTGAAACAGAGTTATACTGACTTCTAAAGGATGCTACCCACGACTGGAAAGGTGTTGCTGAAGTTTTGTCGTCACAAGGATCAAAGTGGAATTTCATTCCTCCTGCTTCTCCCCACTTCGGAGGATTATGGGAAGCCGGCGTGAAGAGTGTTAAACACCACTTTAAAAGAGTTGTTGGAAATGGGGTATTAACGTTCGAGGAACTCACCACGCTTTAAACGCAAATTGAAGCGTGTTTAAATTCGAGGCCTCTATATCCCTTAACAGAGAATCCTGAAGACTTCCATGCTCTGACTCCAGCACACTTCTTAATCGGAGCAGAAATGTTCACCGTACCAGAGCCAGAGCTCACAATCGGAAGGACAAACTATGTCGATCGGTGGAAAGCAATCCAATTCAGTTTGCAAACTTTTTGGCATCACTGGCAATCTGAATATTTGGCCCGACTGCAACAACGACCGAAATGGCTAAAACCTCAACCTCAACTTCAAATCGGAAACTTGGTTTTGATCAAAGATGAGAGACTTCCCCCGACAAAATGGAATCTAGGACGAATTCTAGAAACTTCTCCCGGAAAAGATGACATCACCAGAGTAGCGAAGCTGAGAACAGAGCAAGGTGAATTTAAACGGCCTGTAACAAAATTATGTCCTCTACCAATTAACAGCAATCAACATTAAAATCAAGCCTAAAAAAGCCCCCCCCCCCCACACACACACACACACACACACACACACACACATACACACACACATACATACACACATCATCACATCACATATGCATCATGTTGTCATAATTATGCGAAGGCATTAAAATAATTTTCCTCTCGCAATTCATCATTATTCACATGAGCATATTGTCCACTAAAACTCGACAATGCAAAAAAAAAAATATTCGAAACCAAATTTATTTTGCTCATTTCAACCGAAAAACGCAATTAAAATGAATAATTTAATTATTCACGGCATAATCCGACATGAAGGAATATCAATAATTGCTCATTTCATACGAAAAAACGCAAAGAAAAACTAATTAAAACCTTTTTTAATTTAATTTATAATTTTTCCGAAATTAATTCACGTTTAAAATCATCAAAAAATAATTTTCGCTTGAATTTAATACACTTTCAAAATTAATCACACAAAATTAATACTATTCGCAAAGAAAGCTAAAACCGTCCGAACCCTACTCGGCCTCCACTGGCGATGAAAACTTAATAAAACACCAATACAATTTAATACAAATTCAAAGCAATAATACATAATATAAATTCAATAAATCAAATAATTTCAACTTACCTTTTCTTCGGAATTTAATACTAAAACACAAACACAAATCCTACACTTTAATTTATAACACAAAAAATAAGCACAACCGAAGCACAAACAACGCCGTAATTCATGGAATTTTCCATTGACAAACAAGTAGAGTATGGAGTTGTTGTTGTTTGCCTCCATCCTCATCATTACTATTATCAATGAAAAGAACGAATTACAACCGAAACTCTATATGTGCAGCTTCTGATGGGATCCAAACCGTAGTTGAAAATGTTGTTTTTTTATGTTGAAAATTTATTTACATAAAACTTGTTTATTTCTCAAGCTTTAACAAATTTTGTTTCTTTTCATGTCAATTCGAGATTAATTGCAGTATAAGAAATTATTTTCGCACCTTAAACTAAAGAAAACTCACCTTCCGCCCGGGGAGAATGTTCGATGGTCACCAAAGGTTGAACTCGACCGAAACTACACATTGGGCTCATGTAGCAGTTGCGTTACACAATTCCGCAATTCCGCAATTGCCCCAAACAAATTCAGCTAAAAACAATCATCCCTGTGCCTGCGAAACGTCAACTTACTTCACTCTTTGTAAAAACGTCAACCTCGCTGCAATAAAAATTTCATCTTTCCTTAAAACTAAAAGTTGTGTTGTGTTTGCTTTTTTTCGGAATTTTAAAACATTGAACGTAAAATAAAATTAAAGCTTTACAGCGAAAACAGTATGTGTAATTTTATATTTATGTTTATATTCATGTATGTGTGATTCTGTTTCTGTGTATTAATGTGTTTTTGTATTATTTTTTATGTAAGTTGTATTTTCATGTATGTGTGTCGGAATGTTTTTGTATGTCGATTTCTCAATTTTTATTTATGTTTTGGGGATTTATTTATTTTTTAGATATTGTAATTTTTTTTTTTTTTTTTTATTATATTATTATTATTATTATTTATTTTTTTACTTGCAATAAGATTTTTACCGGTAGCAAGGTGACTCGCGACCATGCAAGTGACCAGACCGTTATCTAATCCCTTCAATCTCTCTGGTACCTGGACGTTTTTTACCAGGTAATCCGGCTTTACGAATGCTCCATATTTCTTCTCCCACTCTTTCTCTATGAATTTTTTTACTGCTTGAAGTGCCTCTAGCCCCGACACTCCTAGTCTGTTGTAGTATTTTATTGTTTTCTGGATGTTGTTTACCACAACCAGAGCCCAATGGAACCCTCTTACCTCAATTGGTATAAGTAATAGTTCGTAGTTGAACATGTCATTGTGTTCGCTCCATTGACGTGTTTTCTCATCTTCTGTCTCTTTCAAAATTGAATTCGTAATTGATTGTAGATTTAAGAGTGAGAAACGCTTGGCTTCCGATCTGGCTTGTTGTATATTGTAGAGGTAGTGGTGTATTTGGACGCTGTTGATTTGGTTTGAAGACATCGTTACTACTTTGGTTGTTATTGTTGGTGTTGATGTTGTTGTTGTTGTTGCTGTTGTTTAAATAAAACAGTTGTAATTTTCTAGGTAAAGTAAAGTTTTTCTTGTCAATTTTGTTATATTAACCGGTGGTAATGGTGGGTTGTTCTTAGGTTTTATAAGACTTGATGGTGTTGGAATTAACTTTGGAAAAGGTGGGGGAATTGGTATTGGTTTTGTCTCTGTTAAATGTGGTTGTGGTGTAGGAATTGTTGTCGGGTTTATTTTAATTTCAGGTTTTGGACTGGGTATGATTTCCGTTGGTAAGGGTTTTATAGTATGGTGTACTATGGGTTTGGGAATTCTAGGTAAGGGTATTTCGTAATTTGGGAGAGGTTTCGCCGTGCGCCTTGGTCTGGTACATGATCTTTTGAGTATCATCCCCAAGATGCAAAAAATGGCTATCGTGCCAATTGATACTGATGCTATTGATGGTATTTTGTGTTGCCTCCTTTCTTTCTGCCTAGTCTCAAACTCCAGAACGTCCTTCTGCAAGTCCGCCATTGCATATGTGTTTTCTTTAATGACGTTGTTTGCTCCTACACCTTTAAGTATCAACACGTGATTGTTTAATGGGTCTTTTTGATTAAAGAATTGTACCATTGAATTATTTAGTAGCAGGTTAGGTATTTTGAATTCTGGTTGGCCAATTTTTAATTCGATATGGTCTGTGTCTTCGTAGTACATATGTTGGTTACCAATTTGAAAGATACAAGGTTGAATTAGTGAAATAATTCCTGTCCCATTCAGAGTTGACCCATGCCATTCTCCTGAACATTGAATCTCTATTCTGGTTAATTTGGGAAAAGAATATAACCATGCGTTTTTATGAGAAAGTTTGACCAAGTAATTTCGTTCGATTGATTGAAATAAATAGTTGCATACACTATCTTCATTGTATGGGTTATGTAATCTTTTTTTTTTTTTAAAGAGAAATCCTCTTCCCTTGTGAAAATTCAGACAACCTAGTGAGAATTATTCTACCCAAAAGACGAAAGATATAAAGAGGTTCTCTCTTTTGTTAATTTTTATATTTATTTCATTTATTAATTATTGACAGTTTAGTTATTTTTTTTGCAGCCCACTTGCGCGCCCTCTCGGCCTTCTTATTCTGCCTCCTCTGGAATTCTTCTCGTTTTATAGAGCGCGCCTCTTTAAGAAGAGGGCGCTTTGCAGCCCCACTGCTTAATCCTACAAGTCGGAAGGGGTTGCCAAGGTGCTGTCGTACCCTCACTTGATGTCCGCTTCGGTGCCTCCGGCTGGGGTAACCTCCTTCGGTTGGTATGGGTGCTGATCTTTGACTTGCTTCCTGGGAGGGGGATGCTTCAGGGCGCCGAGGTACAAATGGCCTGGGTCCGGCGGCTGGATCGCGCTGCAGTTCCTCTTGCAGCTGCTTTGACATCCGATCCCGGTACTCTTGCAGAGTTATTCTGTGGGGGCCGGGGGTACTTTCCGGGGCGCTAGGCGAAACCTTTTGAATGGGGAGAGGAAAATGACTCATACTAGGTATGAGCTAGGGGAATTAGATCTTCATCATCATTAGGGGCCCTACCTCGCGGTGGAATACCAGTTTGTTTAACAGGCCCTGGTAGCCAACGCCTCTAGTTATAGCCGTTAGGCTTACTTGGAGGTTCAAAGGAACCTCTGCGTTTCTTTCTGAAAAATGAGATGATTATTTATTACGAATGTTATAGTTACCTTTTTAGCGGATCGATGGATTTTCCAAATAATAAGAAATACTCTGTTGTTAGTCTATAAGTGACTGTAAATTAACTCTCTATTTATTTTATTTTCCTTAACTATTTATACCCTGAAAATCTTACATTTATTTTCCCTATTCCAATAACTTAATTAAATTCTAAATTGTTTATTTGGGTAAGTATACTTCTTGCTTAATAATATTTTGGTTATTTTGCATATTCTATTTCATAATAATTTTTGTTTGATTCTTATGCATTATTTTCTTACTCTAAATATTTTTTATTACTCTTAACTCATAATAATAACATAAAGTACATTCTTTTTGACGTTGCGTCATTCATTCATCCATCGGTCGGTCATCGTCCAGCGTATATTGTTGCTGATGTTGCACCTTTTGCTGGCCCAGTTGGGATTCCCTTCATAGTGACCATAGGTTGATCGTTGTACAGCGTATGTTTTGCTGATGTCGCACCTTCTGCTGGCCCAGTTGGTAGCAGTAGGTATTTGCATTTCCTTTCGTCATCGGTCATTTGCATTAACCATAAGCATTTGTTTTGTAAACAAAATGATCGCGTACCATTTTTGCTGATTTGGCTTAGCTTTGTGGTTGCTTTTGACCTTGATATTAATTTGATAGGCAGTATTGTTTGTCTGTTATTTGGAAGGTGTATGTTGGGCATGGTCATGGATGTTAGTTTTGTGAGGATTAACACTTTATTATAGCGTGTTAGACATCTCACACAACACAATAATATAATTTCTTCATAGATTGTTTTAGATAAATACGACATTTTTCCACTACCGATGTGCGCATACAATTTTAAATGTTCTGACAAAAATGGATTAAATTCAGCTAAAAGTTCGACTGTTCCTAAGAAATTCCCATTATGGAGATCTCCAATTCGTTCTGAATGTCCTCGAAATGGCAACCCTCTTATTGCAAGCGATTTAGTAATCACAATTACTCGGTATAAAATTTTGTTCCAATAAGAAATTTCATCATCGAGCTGTTTTATAAGACAGTGATCAAGACGTCATTGAACTACTGCTCGATCTTTGAAATGACTAACGTTCGTTTTGTGAAAATCTGAATTTTCGTGACTTTCAATATGTGCTTTAGAATTTTTCCAGTCACGAAAACCTTCCCCAGTAAAAGCATTAATTTCACCACTCCTCCCAAAAAGTAAACATGAGACACAAAATACAGACCCTTTAGTTTAGTAAATTAACCATTCACGTCTTTGTATCTCTCCATTTTTCAAAATACGTTGAAATAAACTTTTGCAACAATACCTGGTTTTGTCACTATAAAAGTTTTTGGAATTTTTAAAATCCGTAATATCATTTTGTGGTACACCGTTCCTAGTTATGAAATCCCGTGTTTCTTCATTTATGTTCCATAAAAAAGGATCACTTTTCAATTTTAAAATATCGACTGTAGACTGTGTGTCTTCGCTATCTTGTGATAAAGAATGGTTTGATTGTACTTCTCCGGTATCTAAATCTTGAGCTGAATTCTTTTCTGATTCCGGCAAGAAAAACACACACCTTTTAACAACTAACATTCACAATTTTTACACATTTTTTTACAGAATTAAATAAAAGTACTTACGACAGATGAACTTGACGATTGATGGTCATTATTAGAAGAGTTTGTTGAATTTGTCATAAAATTTGATATTTTTTGAATTTTGTAGTTTCTTCCAATTTTTTTTTTTCGATATTGTGCACCACTTAGTTTTTTTCGATAGCTACTCATTTTATTTATATAACTTAATAGGAAATTTCCAACTTGAAACCTATGGCGCGATGCTTAATTTTAAACGACAACGAATTCAGATTAGTGAACCAGTATATTTATTTTTAAATTAGTAACATTCTGGAATTTTCAATATCTATTAGGGTAAAAGCGGGTGAGATGGCGCACCTTTAATATTATCTCCTACATTTTATTATTCAAAACAACACATTTTAACCCCTTTTTTATTCATTTTTTCATTTCAAATCGAAGTAGCCACTATTCGTTGTTTTGTATTCCATAAAAAAAAAAGAAAACAAAATTCAATGGGTGCTTGGATGCCTATAATGCCTCACTACATACAAAAAGGTATTGGCTACAAACAGGGATGGTCGAACTTGTCACTTTTTGGAATAACTACTTTTTTTTACACTTGCTACGTAGTTTATGTAGTTTAACGTAGTTAAATGTAGCAAACGTAGTTTCATATGTCAAATAATCGGTCAGAAGTTTGAATTTTGAGTTGAAATGTTCATTATTTCATTAAAATTTTATTATTTCTCTAGATTTATGTAACAAACGTAATAATTTATATTAATAAGGCGAGTAGTTTATTCAATCAACTACGCGAAGTTAATGATGTAGAAAATTTTACGTAGTTTTTCGGCCAACCCTGGTTGCAACCTATCTATGAGAAGTTTTTTTTTCAAATTTTCTTCAGAATAAGTGAAAATGTCAAAAAGGGCAAGATGACGAAGTTTTTTTAGGGTGAGATGGCGCATTCCACAGCACGATTTTTCCCTTTGGTATACTGTGGCCATAAACCATCTCACCCGAATAATAATTTTTTCCAATATAAATAACTTGGTACAGTCGACTCTCACGACTTTTCACGGGATACCAAGATTTGTTCGGGTTAGAGTATTGGAAAAATTCGAGTTATAGAGAGAATCATTTTTTTGTTTTAAAAGGTTTATTTAATAAATAAAGGTTAATATGTGTATATAATGCAACCAACAAACAACAAAAAAAAGTATAACAATGTTTTTTTGTTTGTTTTAGCGTTGCCACTTTTTAAAAACTGTATCTTTTTATGGAGGTACGAGCTAACGAAAGAAGGGGTGAAAAAAGATGCCAATAATCGAGAGAATATGTTCGAGTTACAGAGATTGACTTTGAGGGAATTCGATTTAGAGAATGGTTTTTGTATGGAAAAAACCAAAGAGTACTACTTAGGGAGAGTCGACCAAGCCTTATTATCAGTCTCCTTATTAGTGGTGCTGAGCTTTAATCCAATTTTATTATGAAAAACTTTCTGCACACCATAGGAATCGAACCCACACATATCAGATTTGCTTAGTCTTATAAGCCGTATGCACTACGCATTCCACTACTTTCGACCATTTTTCTAAGTGGTTTAAAGTATGCTGTCTTGTTTCCCCTCCACTTTTATAATTATCAGCGCCCCCAAAGAAAGAGATTAATAAAATTGAACTTTCTCAACAAAATATCCATCTCCCCCTAAACTACTTTTTCACCACAAAATATTCTCAACTTTGAGCAACGCTGGTTTATATTATGAATTCTTATTTAAATTTTGCTCGAAAATCTTGCCGCTTCAGATTTTGCCGCCCCTTAAATTGTGCCACCCTAGGCCCGGGCCTCACGGGCCTAAGCCTAAATCCAGCACTGGTTCTCGAGACTGGATAAATCAATAAGTCTTAGTCTTGTTATAAGGTGGGAGATCATAAGGATTTACCCGTCCTAGTCCTCTGAGAGCAAATCTAACGCCGGCTTTTCACGAGTCGATTTTTGCCGTGCGGCTAGTTGCTTTTTCAAGTCATGCGGCACGCCGCACAACCACACTATTTGCACAGGTGACTGAAATCGCATGCGATTAATAATTCAGTCAATTTAAAAATGTCAAACAGGAGACATTTCCTTGAAGCTGCAATTGAAATTGTTCGTGCATCTCTAATTGAAGAAGTGCATGCAAACCTCCAGAAGAAAATGGGAAGAAAAAAGAAGAGAATTTGGGTGCGAAAATGGATTAGTCGTCGTGAGCAATTGGGAGTTTCTGAAAACCTGTTTATGGAACTGGCTTTAGAAGATCCTGATTATTTTAAGAAACGGTTGAGAATGACCTCAGAACAATTTGACGGTTTACTGCATAAAGTTTACCCGCTTATTCAAAAACAAGTCACAAATATGCGTGAAGCCCTTTCGGCCAAAATAAAATTACAAATATGTCTTAAGTTTTTGGCTACTGGCGATAATTATTCAAGTTTATCCGAATCATTCAGAGTTCCAGAGTGTACAATTTCCCTTTTTCTAAAGGATGTCTTGGATGCTATCTATATTGTTTTAGAAGAATATATTAAAGTAAGTAAAATTCATATCTAGATATATTTGTGTGCATTTTTCGTTATATTTATGTTTCGTTTAATAAATCAAACAATTCACTGTCGTTCAAGTATGATTTCATGTTTTGCGTTTCTACGTTCTCCTTATCGTTTTCAAAGTCCTCCTCTATTATAATTTCTTCAAAACTTGATTGTGTAGGGGTTGGTGTTGATGGTGTGCAAGAGTGTTTTGACTGAGAGAGTATGGCTTCAAGTCTTTCATCAGACAAATAGTTACTTATGAATCTCTGACTTAAAATAGCATTTTGCAATGGTAGTCTACGAAGCTGATTAGGTACATGTTGTCCAAAAGTATCAAATTCATCCTGTCGAATATCACCTGACATAGACTCTAGTTTCTTGACCGCTTCTAAAATAGGTGGAAGTGCTTTTGGTGCACGCTTTTTCGGTGATGTGAATTTTTGTTTCTTTCTCACAGGTTCAACACCGCTTTCCTCTCCTCCTTGATCATCAAAATATGATGATGAGTAGTTCTCTGTTGGTGTTTCTTCGTTAAAATTTGTCTGAAAAAAAAGTTCTTTTGTTTTATTTTGTAGGTACCAAACACAAGAACAGAATGGTTAAAAATACAAAAGGATTTTTTAGACCACTGGCAATTTCCATTTTGCTGTGGAGCTCTTGACGGAAAACACGTCTTAATACAAAATCCGCCACATGGAGCTTCCGACTACTAATTACAAAGGAAGTTATAGCGTGGTGTTGTTTGCAGTCGTTGATGCACACTACCGTTTTCGCCGTATCGTTGAAAATGCTTTTGGTATAATGGCATCCCGATTCAGAGTATTTAGAAAGCCGATATCTGTATCCTTAGATAAAACCGATTCCATAAAAAAAACGGCATGTGCACTGCATAACTGGCTTCGAACCAGTAATTCAAATATTAACAGCCCAGGTATGGTTGATGATGAAGACTTTGAAACAGGAACGATTACGGAAGGAAATTGGAGAAGCATTCCTACAGAAGGAGTAGCGGAAATAACAACATCAATGTCTTCCAATAATTATTCACGTGATGCAAAACAACTTCGCGATAAGTACGCCGAATATTTTGTGGGACTTGGGAAAGTTCCATGGCAAGATAAAATGATTGCTTAATTTGGAAGCCCTTAAAATAAATTTTAAATAAAAACGTTATAAGAACTTACCATATTGTCTTTGCTTTTCCTCCCTTCAATCACAGGCTTAAGAAAATTATGTGCAATAAAAAACCAGGTGAGTTGAGGTTTGTAAACATCATCTGTTCCTGCTCCACTCTTTTTAGACTCCGATATCTTCCTCACTTCTCTGTTGTAGGTCGTTCTAATATTTTTTATTTTGGTTTTTAGCTCTTCGACCGTCATATTGACGTTCATTTCTGAAATTATATTCTTCAGAGCCGCTAACCGGACATTATTGTTTTTGTAATGTGGTTCCCGCGGGTTCCACAAGCAAGAATGCTTTTCATAGCATTCTAAAAATTTCACAATATTATTTTTGTTCATTATTGCTTGACAGATTTGAACAGTAAATAAACAACACATCGTCACACGGCAAAAGTCGTCTAGGGGCCTACTTTGGGTTTTGCGATTTTAGTCACCTGCGGCTTGTCGAATTTACATTTTCATGAGTCGATTTACGCCGCAAGGCCTTGCCGCACGGCAAAAATCGACTCGTGAAAAGCCGGCATAAGGAATCTTTTTTGCACCTGTTCCAGTCTATTTTTATGGAATTCGTAGTGACGCGACCAAACCTGACAAGCGTATTCTAAAATGGGTCGTACAAAAGATATTAAAGATTGCTTTGTCAAGAAAAGGTCAGAAAATTGTTTCGACTCTCTTTTTATCCAACCAAGAATTGAATTGGCTTTATTATAAATGCAGTTAATATGTTCAATAAATTCGAGTTTGCGATCAAATGTGACACTAAGAATAGATACATCGATCTCACGAGATATTGATATATCATTAAACAAATAGTTGAAGGAAGTAAAAGAAAACTTTCTCGTAAAACACATAGTTTTACATTTGTCGATATTAAGAAACAAACAGTTACGAGTACACCAGTCGAAAAACGAATTAAGGTCAGATTGTAATTCTTCGCAATCCGGAGTATTTGAAACTGCTTTGAAGATTGTCACATCAACGGCGCAAATGAGACACTGAGAGTATTTTAACACTGATGGTAAGTCGTTTATAAATAAAATAAAAAGGATAGGGCCTAAATGACTACCCTGTGGGATTCCAGAGTTGATTTTAAACTTATTCGATTCACAACCTGTTAAATAGCACCGAGTAAGATCTATCGAATAGATAAGATTGAATCCATCTTAAAAAGTATTCGCTAAATCCCAATTTTCTTAATTTAAAAAGGAAAACTCGATGTGACAGCTTATCAAAGGCTTAACTGAAATCAGTAAATACACAATCTACTTGTTTTTTGTTTTTAAATGAATCAATACAGTTTTCAACGAATTCTATTAAAAGAGTAACAGTAGAGCGACCTTTTGTACAAACTTAGAACTAGAAAACAATTTAACAAGAAAGGGTGAAATATTCAGTGTTCATTAGGATGAATATTGAACGTTCCTCTCCTTCTCAGCACAAGGTGCTGCCAGCTAAATTAAAATTAAGATTTTAGTTATCCATTTACATTTCTTTAATTTTTTACTTTTATGATTTGTAGTTCGGAATATTCTTAATCTAGGTATATGATACATTTTTATTTCATTATATACAGTGGCGGATCCACGGGGGGGGGGGGGTTTCGGGTCCGGCATTCGGCATTTTAACCAAATATTTTTATATTATTTTACTTATTTATTAAATATTTATTTCTCTTCGACCTTAATTTGGTCTACGTTTGACCTTTTTAATTCCAGAAAGCGCATCTTTTTATAAAATTTCAACTAAAAATTTCTTCAAGTTTTTTGAATAGGTATACATCCAAAACTTCAAATGCCTCTTGGTGGAAAAAGGAGTATACCTATACTTACATTGTAAGAAAGTTGTATGAGCGAAACTTAGTTCAAGGGCTTAAGGTATGTTTTTGTGCTGCGATGGGACGTAAATATTTTTGTAAACTTCGCAAATTTGCTAAATTTGAGAATTAAATTTTTTCCAAAATTATAAATTATAAAAAAATAAAGTTGCGCTGTATTGTGCTCAACTGGTGCTGCCATTTTTAAATTCGCAAATTTGCAATTTTTTTTTCAAAACTACGATTTTTAAAAAGTTATATACATTATACATACACATGCGCTGTTTTAAGCTCAGTTTTTTCTTTTTTTTGTTTTTTTTTTTCTGAAAATCGAAAATGGCGTTGCTAACTTCACGCACAAAAATAATTTAGCACAAGGCCCACGTAAGCTTTATTTATCTTTAAGTTTTCTATTTGTAGTTAGACCCCCCCATAACCAAATCCTGTATCCGCCCCTGTGTGTATACGTATTTTTTTTTATATATTCATAGTGAGTATTTTGTACTTTTCTTTGCATTTTTAGATTTTTTGTTTGTTGCATATTTAATTAATTTTGATTTATACTGCGTTAATGGTCCAAAACAGGTGTTTCTGAAGATGTTTTTTTTTATTTTTATTTTATCTATCCTCTTAAATTTCCCTGACTTGCTCTCATTTAAAAAGGAGGGAGGTGAGAGGGGTCGTCATTTCCCTAGATCTTTCATTAAGGATGTTTATTGGCGACATGTAGTATCTCTCTTGTACCGAAAATTGGATATTTTCATCGAAAATACTTATCATGTTTGGATTTTCATGAAATTCCAATCTGGAGAGCCATTTTCTAATTAAATTTGAAAGTTAGAACATTAATGGAGTTACTTTAGATTCGGTATACATTATTTTCTTATGATGCCATTTTCCAGAAGGACGTCTATATTTAGAAATGCACCTTTTGATTATAGTAATCTTTCAAAACGTTGTAATTCCTCTGCTACTGTGGGAGAAATGTGAAACCATGATGAAAAACCGTATGCTAAAACTGGTCTTATTAATGCTTTATACATTTTGTTTTACTATTTAATTCTTTTGAGTTCAATAACCGCTTGAGTAGCGCAGACGCAGCTTTGCCTCTAGATAAAGCCAATCTAACATGTTTGTTCGCTCTCAGTTGTTCATTAAGCCAGACTCCTAAGTACTTTACATATTTTCTATATAAATGGATGTTGGAACCGTCAATAGCAAAAGTAAGCTGCTTGCTCTCCCTCACTGCAAGGTGATGGCCTTTTGGTGATGCATTTCTAAAGCATATCATTTCACATTTGTCATAATTAGGGTGTCCATAATGTAAATGAAAAAAAGAGAACATTTCCAATAGTACAACACTACCTCCTCCCCCTCGAGTTAAAAAAACTCAATTCAGAACTTTTTATTTGTGATAGGTGTGTATTTGCATAAAACAAATAGTGTTGGGCGCCAGTTAATTTTTGAAACAGCTTTATTTAGACATCAAAATAATCACTGATTATGTCTCAAAACTTAAAACTAATATTTTTGTTTTAACCCATTTTACCCTATAATAAATTAAAAAAAAACATCTGTCCCTTTTTAATCTATCCTCTAAATATAATAAGCTATCAAATACCCATTTATCACATTTCATCCTATAAATGTTATCTTCTGAGACCTCAGCAGATCGAGTGTTGCGATTATGCCCAACAGTATTTTAATGCAATTTCAAATTAATAGGTAAATTCCGATATTTAAGATCAGAAACAAAAGAACATTTAAATTTTTATTTATATAGACAATAACAATAAATTCGGAATAAAATTCAGAATTATTTGAGAAACACTTTTTTTCTAATGTCTTCATTTTCATCTAGCGTTAAATTTATCGAAATCAAATATTATAATATTTTTCTACAAACTATTATTTTTTCCAAGCCCATTCAGTAAAACCTTATAAACTCTTTAGATCTGTTCATTGTACTTAAAGTAATTTTTTAAAAGTTATAGCATTCTGTTTTCGAACCCGTTTTTATTTTAAGTGTTAAGGATTGATTTTGTGCTGAGTGAAAGAAAACGCTGTTTCAAGAGAATCTAAAATTGTTGAAACTCCCAACTTCCAATAGCGAATTTTTGTAAAGGTAAAAATGTAATTTTATATGAAATAAAATTAATTTTCAAGTTAAGAGACTAAAAAGAGAACATGCAAACAAAAGAGAACAAAAAAAGAATTTTATGAAAAAAGAGAGTGTAAAAAAGATCGGAATTGAAAAAGAGAACATGTTCTCTATAAAAGAGATGTTCTGGAAACCCTAGTCATAATTAATATCAATTGCCCAATTCTTGAAAAATACTAAAATTTGTTGGATGTGTTCGTTTAATTTTGATAGTGCTTGAAAAGGTCTTTCATGATTGGCCATTATGACCGTGTCATCGGCATATTGTACTGACGAATAGTCGAATAAAGTTGTAGGAAAATCGTGCAAGTAGATATTAAATAGAAGGGACACAAGGACTGACCCTTGCAGGACTCCTGCCTCTACATCTACTTCAAACTATAAGTTCAAGTGACG
This sequence comes from Epistrophe grossulariae, assembly GCA_929447395.1. NCBI lineage: Eukaryota > Metazoa > Arthropoda > Insecta > Diptera > Syrphidae > Epistrophe > Epistrophe grossulariae. Next base: position 83,907,592 of record OV839568.1, on the reverse strand, counting down.
TCAACTCCAAAAATTGCGTTTCGCCCAGGTACGACAGTTGGGCTCATCAGTTAGATGCTGTCATACCCTTCTAAGACGCGAATGATGATGATCTTGAGTTTAATAATATTCTGAGTTTACGATTTGAAAGGAAGCTTTGAATCATCATAATAAAATTAGGGGGGGGGGGGGGTTATAAATTATTAAGTGAAATAAGTTTGGCTATTAGACTTTTGTGCCACACCGAGTCAAAGGTTTTCTTGAGATCCAGTGAGCATGTTACAGTACACTCTCTGTTTCTCAAGTTCTTAAGTATCGTATTTTCTATGTTCAATATATTTACAGTATTATAACTCTTTCTAAAAATTTTCCCAGATTTGACAGCAGAGAAATCGTTGTGGAGTCTTGAAGAGTTTTTATTTTTCTTTAGAGGGATTAATTTAGCCTTTTTCCAGGCGGTTGGAAAATAATTGTTGTTGTTATTCATAATAATAGTTAAAGTCTGGGTGATGGAGGTTTTGGATTTCTTAATGATGAATTTCGAGATTTCGTCAGGTCCAGCTGATTTTTTGCAATTTAGCCCTTGGATGATATTGGTTATAAGTTGCTCTTTGGTAAATTCGATTCTATTTGGCGAATGAGAAGGTAAATCCGAAGAGAAAAAACTAATTGGCTTGTTTCTATTCCATGCGAAGAAAGCGCTATTCGTTGTGTTAACGTTAAGCGTTGAGATAGGGTTGCGTGACGATTTAGGAATATATAAGCTTGCATAGAAATTTTGCAAATGCATCAAGTTTTTCTTCATCACTAGAGAAAAAGTCCTCTTGGTACTGAGGAGATTCATATGGATTTATGTGACTATTCTTTTTCCTACCTGTTAAATTATTTATTTCTTTAAAAACGTTGGCAGAAGGTTTTAGTTTGTTAAGTCTCTGTTTAAAATTTTCATTAAGGTCGATTCTAACTGCATCTTTAATAATTTTACTCAACAATGATATTCTTGAAGAGAGAGCCCTATACTCATCATTTGTCTTGTTTCCTGCTATTGTAATGAAGCATTACAATTTAAACACTTCCCCCGCTAGACTACGCCCCGGTTGCTATGACTTTGGCAAAACCATAGCCAACCAACCATAACATATCAGCCCTAGTTCACAATAACCGCCTATACCCCCCCACCTACGCACCTGTTTCCTTTATAACAAATTAAAAATTCTTACCGGACCAGCTACATGCTCGCATAGCCATGCATACACGACGAGGTGTCGTCAACAACTGATAATTAATCAAGCTACCATATGCCCACGATTAAATTCACCACACCATCAGCAGCATTAAGCGTGGTGAATACTTATGTACAACAAATGCTTATCAAATAGATGACATAGCTAGCAACCACCAACTCATATAATATTGCTCTTTAGTGAATTATAACTCACATTTGGTTGCTCTGATGAGCTATATAAGAGGAGGTCATTCAGACGACCAGAGGACAGTTCAAGTTAGGCAGCCGACGAGTGCACATCGAAGGAATAAATACCAGAGCCGCAGAATAAAAAATCAATAGGTAACAAAACAACCCAAAAATAATTAAAAGACTTCCCCCCACCAGCGGTAAGGGGTCTCGAGATTTTTTAAGGTTGATTGCCAGATTCGTCTGTGATTGCCAGATTCGTCTATGATTGCCGGATTCGTCCGTGATTGCCGGATTCGTCCGTGATTGCCTGGTTCGCCAGTGATTGCCAGATTCGTCTGTGATTGCCAGATTCGTCTGTGATTGCCGGATTCGTCCGTGATTGCCTGGTTCGCCAGTGATTGCCAGATTCGTCTGTGATTGCCGGATTCGTCCGTGATTGCCGGATTCGTCCGTGATTGCCTGGTTCGCCAGTGATTGCCAGATTCGTCTGTGATTGCCGGATTCGTCCGTGATTGCCGGATTCGTCCGTGATTGCCTGGTTCGCCAGTGATTGCCAGATTCGTCTGTGATTGCCGGATTCGTCCGTGATTGCCTGGTTCGCCAGTGATTGCCAGATTCGTCTGTGATTGCCAGATTCGTCTGTGATTGCCGGATTCGTCCGTGATTGCCGGATTCGTCCGTGATTGCCTGGTTCGCCAGTGGTTGCCAGATTCGTCTGTGATTGCCGGATTCGTCCATGATTGCCGGATTCGTCCGTGATTGCCTGGTTCGCCAGTGATTGCCAGATTCGTCTGTGATTGCCAGATTCGTCTGTGATTGCCGGATTCGTCCGTGATTGCCGGATTCGTCCGTGATTGCCTGGTTCGCCAGTGATTGCCAGATTCGTCTGTGATTGCCGGATTCGTCCGTGATTGCCGGATTCGTCCGTGATTGCCTGGTTCGCCAGTGATTGCCAGATTCGTCTGTGATTGCCGGATTCGTCCGTGATTGCCGGATTCGTCCGTGATTGCCTGGTTCGCCAGTGATTGCCGGATTCGTCCGTGATTTCCGGATTCGTCCGTGATTGCCGGATTCGTCCGTGATTGCCTGGTTCGCCAGTGATTGCCAGATTCGTCTGTGATTGCCAGATTCGTCTGTGATTGCCGGATTCGTCCGTGATTGCCGGATTCGTCCGTGATTGCCTGGTTCGCCAGTGATTGCCAGATTCGTCTGTGATTGCCAGATTCGTCTGTGATTGCCGGATTCGTCCGTGATTGCCTGGTTCGCCAGTGATTGCCAGATTCGTCTGTGATTGCCGGATTCGTCCGTGATTGCCGGATTCGTCCGTGATTGCCTGGTTTACCAGTACTTGCTTCCCAGATTCAACCTTAAACCCAAATACGCCATTCGTCCAAGGGAACCTAACCGCCGAAGAGGACACGTAAGAAGACTCCTGCAGATACCGCCAACGCCCGAAAGAATATAAGAAATCACAGGACGCCCTCGGCAGAAGCAGTTAGTCAAAGCTATTCTCTAGAAGCAAACCTTGTATATTTAAATCTAAGTCGAACTAATGTAAAATTAATATAAGGATTTTAAGGAAATAAAGGAACAGACCTATAATCTAAAGTTACGTACTTCTTTGGAAGGAACCCCGGTAGACCGGCGAGCTTACCTCAGCTTTAAATAAAAAGTACATCACACTATGTGGAAGATACGTTTAAGTTTAGATTTCCAAACCTTTCTCGTTTTGAAAAGTTTAAGCGTGTTATTTGACACTTGAATTTCATAATCTTTGCTAGCTGTCTGCTTTGTATGGGTGTTTATGCAATTGTGTACGGAAGAATTTAGTCTGTCGATGTAATGACCTATTTTGTCGTTTGTCAAGTTTTCATCCGAGGGGCAGTTGAGAATATTTTTACTCTACAAATGCCAGGCGTAAATGCAGTCCTTTGCAGCTGTGGGTCTTCTTATCTTCTTATGTGGGAAAAACACAGAGAAGCATTGCCACCCGCCTAAAAGAGCACATTATTACCAAAAAACAGCGGGAAAAATCGGCAATTTGTGAACACATCCTGGATAATCCAGATGAACATCACTGGATTCATTTCGACCCAGCTAAAGTTTTAGCCCAGGAAAAATATTAGATCCCAAGATTGGCCCGCGAGGCGATTGAAATCGAACGCCACCAAAATTTCAATCGGGACGATAGTTTTAAGCTTTCCAGATCATGGGATCCTGTGATTAACACCTTAGGGTTTCCCAGATAAAACTTAAAATACCCTGCGATGCAATAATTGTTGTTTGCTCCCAACAAAATGCACCTCAACAACAACAACAACAACTACAACAACAACATCATGAGATAGAACCACCTACGCACGGCTACAACCTGCGTAGCCAATCTAATATATAACATTTATAAGGCGGTTTCCCGGTGACCACGCTCAATAAAACTTGATGCGAAACGTTCCGGGTGAGTACAAAGTGCGCTCTTTAATAATTTTACTACGCGGCTAATCCGAAAATAATTACCTAATAATGTCTAATTATTTATTTATCTATCAAAATGCAATATTCATGTGAAACATAAAAAGAATATATTATACATAAATTGATTCCACAAAATGTAAAAAACTAAATAAAATCTAATCCTAGAAAAAGTTGGAAAAAAACCAACGAAACGTCGGAAAAGAATGAAGTAGTTTTATTTGCATTCAGAAAATACCGATCTGTAAGCCTGTCATAGTAAACAAATCAGTAATTTTATTAATTTTTAGCTCTCATACCTGTTGTGGCTGTATAATATTCCCATCCATTCCCCCCTCTTTCACTAGTCAAAAAAGTACCATGAATGTAGCTTGTTTTATTTCCTGCATTTTAAGACTTTTATCTTGAACATCAGATCAGTAGAACTCAATTTATACATAATGTACATACCTAAGCAATGCAGCTTTCATATCACGAAAAACAATATAGGTAGCCCCTGATTTGATTTTAATCATTTTAAATTAAAAACTCAGATCATTATAACATATACATAATATTATGTTCATACATATTTTAAAAACTATCTAAATTTCAGACAAAGTACATAGTACATTTGTTTCCATAGTAACTAAAATAAAATTTAAAAAAAAATTAAAACTCTTTCAAATAAACGACTGTTTTTATAAGTATAAGGAAATTTATAAAATTGAATACACCAACCCTATCATATTATTTAAGACGACAGCAGCGCTACATGCCATTTTGGTGGCGAATCCGCAGAGTGTCACCTTCTATTTGTATTTATTCAATGCTAAGAGTCTTTAAATTCTGTGTTTTGTACCTTTTTCCTCGTTGATAAGATTAAAACGACAGATAAGACAACAGTTTAATACAAAATAATTTTTTTAATACAGAATTTATATTTTGAGCAAACAAAATTGATTGACAAAATGTCACAATTTTCCACAACACCTAAGTTTTTTTTTTCTAGTGAGCGAACGTTGGGAAATGAAAATTTTGGTTCATATTTCACTTTCATATTTTGGTACTGTTAACCGACAAAACTCAAGCATCCACAAATAGAAGATTCATGGACAGGGAAACCCCTCCTGTCCATTAGTTAGTTAGTATTAGTGCAGGACTACATTTGCAGCTCGGTGGATGTGGCAGAGTTTATTGAGTTCAATTCTCTTTGTGCTACTGACCAGGAAGGGCGTCTTCCCGAGTTCGCGACGAGCGGTATCTATTTATAAATAGTTAGTGTAATAATTCAGAAGCGGGATTCGAGCGCCATAAAAAAAAAAAAAGTCCTACTTGTGCCAGTGAAAAGTATTTTTGTGGACTAAAAACTAAATTAAAAAAAAAAAAAGATCTTGCACAATTCCCATAAATGCCATATACCTGCTTTGAACTCTGTGTGAGTAGCTGTGTGTATACAATAAGCAAACCTCACGGTCGCGAACTCGAATATAGAATATAGATGGAAAAGTAATATCCCTCAAAGAGATCTTCTTTCAGTATAGGGTTGCTTGTTGCTTGTTTTATTGTTGTTGCTTGTTGGTCGTTGGCCGTTGCTCGTTCGGTCGTCGGTCCGTAAAGCAGCTGGTGGTTGATGAGTTAAAATTTTCTCGCGCCACTGCCAGTTGCCGTTATTTGGGATCGAGAATGTTGAAACTCTGTGGTAGATGATTTCGGTGATGATGCTCATCATCGTCGCTCCCGTATTTTCGTTCGTTTCGGTGGTTGAAAAAGTTTGTATTTTTCGGTCCAATTTTTGGGACCGAGATGATGTAGTACATTGATGACGATGATGGCTCGGTCGCAGCTGCAGCAGGTTGTCGATTTGGTAAGTAGATCTAGATCCGCTCCCAATTACCGCTATTCGAACCGATATCTGTACGATAGTTTAGCCCGTTGATGGTGACGATGATGGTTTTTTTTTCATCGTCGCTCTATTTTATTTATATTTTTGTGCACAGAAGTAGAGAGTTATAAAATCATTTTATCATGATATATGGTCATTGCGAGCTAGAGAGAACAGTACCTAAAAGAGGTTTTGGTTTCCAAAAAATGAGGTTTGTGGAAAATAAATATTTAAATAGTTGCATCCCATGTCTTTATAAGCAACGCGGATACATAGCGACCACTTGAGGTGGTTCCCAAAAATACAAAAGGCAATATACCTATATGTGTGACAAGGATCTTAATGAAGGAAACTGAGATGATTGAAGGGTTCATTAAAAATCATTAATACTAAAAGTAAAAATAAAAAATAAAAAGATTTAATTCATAATGTAAAGTTAAAATAAGTTAATTTAAATAAAAAGAAGAGAGTTAGGTTTTTTTGATTTCAGTTTCAGTCCATTCATATTTTTGTAAATAAGATAAATAATATCTTATAACGTACAATTTCTAGATATAATATATATAGGTTAGGTACCTATATTAAATGAAAAATTTGAGAACATAGAAAAAAATATAATTATTTAAAGTTAAAAGTACCTAACTTATGAAGACTAACATCAAAAACTAATAATTTAGCAAAAATAAAGAAACCAACAAAAAAAGAAGAAAAATTTCGAATTTCAAATAAAAATAAAAGATTAAGTAACTTAAAGAAATCAAGAAAATAAAGATTAGGAAAGGGCAAAGAAAAGGAATAGTAAGGAAAGGAGAGTTCACGTGGAAGAAAAATGAATTTTTACGTGACGAATGAAGGTATTAAGGTTTCGAATTTGCTTAATTTGTACAGAGAGCATGTTGCAAAAATTATTAAATAAACAAAAAAAAACATTCTTTTACTGTAAGGAAAATTGAATTGAGGAATTATTAAATTGCAGGGTCTCTCGTGAACACATTCACGAATCTTGATGTATAAATACTTTGGTGTTTTAAGTAGTGACAGCTTTTTGATTTTTTGGATAGAACAGCCAAGCAGATTTGTATCTTAGATATGGTCAAATTTACGGCGTCGATAGATTTGCATATGTGAGGATAGTATTGTGAGCAAATTCTAATTTGCGAAATCTGTGAGCATCGAATTGGGGAAAATATTTTCGGCATAAAATAGGATCAGTCTCAATTTAGGAGTATGAGAACTGCTAGGCCAGAGTTGTCGTTTATGTGTTCTACGGTATTCGGCAATTTTCACAAGTAAATGGTTCCTTTCATGCGATGGGAAGAATTTGATGATTACAGGGGAAGTGTTGCACCTTTCATTGTGACGAGTGCGAAATATAGTTCTTCGTGTAGGCACCATAATGTCAAGTGGAACTGTAGGGTTACCAGCTCTAAAATCATCAAAGCCTGACAGTAAAGAAAGAAAAGCCTGATTTTTGAGGAAAAAAACCTGACAAATAAAAAAAACATTTTTTTTCCTTTTTGAAACTTCATTTTTATTATAAAAAAGATAAATTAAAAAAAAACATTCATAGATAACTTACCTTGATTTGGATGCACGAAGACAACGAGACGATAAATAGATTGCAACATCAATCTGCAGCACATACAAATAAAAGCAATTAGGTTAAGCAAGGTTAATTCAAAATAACAGCTTTCTCGAAATTCAACCGGGACCGGGCGAAATTATGAAGCTTAAAATCGGAATTTTTCCTAAAAGTTAAAAGCTGCATAACTTTTCAAGTTTTGGTGCTAAAAGCAAATTTTCAGGGATTTCATAATTTCGCCCGGTCCCGTTTGAATTGTGAGAAAGGTGTTTTTTTGAATCACTCTATTGCACAACTCTTTGTCTCTTTCTGAAAAGTGACAACTAAATGAAAAAATGAATGTATTCACTGCGATTTACAAGCATTTTGATTTGAAAGCATTCAGTAAAAGTTTTTCTTCTAACGATTATATTTTGTGCGATAATTATAAAAAAAGCCTGACAAAAGACGAAACCTGGCGAAAGCCTGATTGGACATTAAAAGCCTGACGCGTCAGGCGAAATCCTGACGGATGGTAAGCCTAAGTGGAAGGCACAAGTGGTTGAAAATAATGACAAAATTTGGCTGGTCGGCGGGTATATTATATAAAACAGCACCCGTTGAAATGTTGTTATTTTCTTGTGCTTTTAGTGCTTCCCTAAGACATGTCACCTCACTCGCAAGTTGTGCTTTCTGTGGTAGATGTCTTGGGTTTAAGAATGTCAACATCAGAGATGACATTTGCGATGTTTTGATTAAGGGTTTCAATTTCAGCTTGCTTTTTATTGTTTTGTTCCATTAATACTTTGTGCTCGCCTTCAAACCGAAAGCTGAAAGTTTTGATATCAGCTTGGATCTCACCTATCTGTTGGTCGATATTATATTATGTTTGAATCGATATTGTTGACATGTTTGTGAGATTTTCTTTAAGTTTTTATTAACTGAAGTGACATGTCCTTTAATGAAGCTGTGTTGTAAGGATTCGAAGTTTGTGTTCGGAACCTTTGCAAGGGGGAACTTGAAGTTGTTGTAGGAGTTCCTTACAGCTTAAGTCCGGCAACTTGTTGCTGTTTCACTTCGGCTTTTGATTTATTTTCTGACATGGTGGTGGATTATATTATAAGTAAATTTGTTACAGAATAATATAATTTTGTAGCCAAATTATTAACAAAATAAGCTTTTATTCAAAGAACTAAATGAATGCAATTAAATTTGTTCACTTTATTTAAAGTAAACCCGTATTTTCAACCACATAGGAGACACTGATCCATTTAAAATTGGCAAGAAATTTAACACCACTTAGCTTTAATGTTTCATATTTCTATTGTCGAAAACTGAATTTGTTTTTTTGAGAATAACACATACATACGTACTTCAATAAGAAACATTCTGAGATAAATTTAAAAATACAAATTTACTACTTTAATCCAGTCAATAAAGCCATGAAGAACCCTTGCTATAACAGAGTTTATATGGTCTGAGGCTAATAGCTTACTTTGATGACGACACCTAAATTACGCACTTTCTTGCGGTACGATATTATTCTGTTGTTTAAAATAATCACCTGAAGTTCGTTGGCATCATATGATGACTTAGAGACTACCAAACAGTGCGATTTATCTGGGTTCAGCGTTAATAAATTTAGTCCAGGTCAACTCAAAATGTTTTCAAGGTCTTTATTCAACTTACCGACTGCTCCTTCCAGAAGTTCAACTGGACGTGAGATATAGATCTGGACATCGTCGCGTTTTGTATCATTGTTTTCGTAGCTGTTTGTTGTGACCGTGAAACCAATCTGATTACTGAACTTCTTCATACTAGTTTGGCGTTGTCGTCAAAGTCTTTTGTTAGTGGAATACTACTGTTATACGTTAACTTAGTAATCTTTCACAATTCTTCGGATCACCCGTTTAAATTATAAGTGATAGTGGAACGCTTTAATCATATTGTATAGAGAACTCTATTCGACACATTTTTAATTAGCGCTAATGGTCAAATTGAGTGTTACTTCAGAACGGTTGGAGATTCTATTTCATCCAAGACCAAAACGACCAGACGTTAGACTGAGAAGAACATGTTACAGCTATCCAAAACAGCATGTTGCTCAATCATATGAGCATAGTTCTTCAAGAAAGTGACAGCGATGGCAAGTTAATGTTAAAGCTATTTCAACAAAAACTATTGTAAGTCGAAGGTTTACCAAGAGGGTAACATTGTTCTGTATCATGCGGAACATGAATAGACCGTACAGTTGACAAAAAAAACTGCTGTTTGCTGTGTGCTTTAGAGCTGTGTGCTAGAGCTGTGTGCTCAGAGCTGTGTGCTCAATGCTGTGTGCTTAGGGCTGTATGCTCAGTGCTGTGTGCTTAGAGCTGTGTGCTCAGAGCTGTGTGCTCAATGCTGTGTGCTCAATGTTGGTGCTAGAGCTGTGTGCTCAGAGCTGTGTGCTCAGAGCTGTGTGCTCAAAACTGTGTGCTCAGAGCTGTGTGCTCAGTGCTGTGTGCTTAGAGCTGTGTGCTCAATACTGTGTGCTCAGTGCTGTGTGCTTAGAGCTGTGTGCTAAGTGCTCTGTGCTTTGAGCTGTGTGCTCAGTGCTTTGTGCTAAGAGCTGTGTGGGTTAGAGCTGTGTGCTTATAGCTGTGTGCTCAGTGCCGTGTACTTAGAGGTGTGTGCTTAGTGCTGTGTGCTTAGAGGTGCCTGCTGCTAACAGGATGAGTTTGGTGCTCGAGAATCCGTTGTCCTTGGTGGACTATAACTGGAGAAGCTGTGTGCGTTATAATCCGTTATGCTTGCTGTGTGTTAGTGCTGGATGAGCTTTGATGCTCAAAAATCCATTACGCGTCCTTAGTGGCGATATCTGGATAATCTGCGTGCTTGATAATCCCTTAAGTTTGCTGTGTGCTGGTAACTGAATGAGCTTTGTGCCTTTATATCCATTGCATAGTTCGAGTAGTGGTATTAGCTAAGCCTGACATTAGAATCACTGAGGGCAGTGAATGGCCGGATGGCCGAATGTTAACCGACAAAACTCAAGCATCCACAAATAGAAGATTCATGGACAGGGAAACCCCTCCTGTCCATTAGTTAGTTAGTATTAGTGCAGGACTGCATTCGCAGCTCGGTGGATGTGGCAGAGTTTATTGAGTTCAGTTCACTTTGTGCTACTGACCAGGAAGGGCGTCTTCCCGAGTTCGCGACGAGCGGTATCTATTTATTAATAGTTAGTGTAATAGTACTTATTTCTTGTTGTGAACTAAACGTCACTTTTGTATGAATATTCCATTTTCACTAGAATTGAGTAGGTACTAGGGTTTATGAACAAAATGAAACAAAAATAAATAAATAAAACTGGAGTTTGTTTTAATAAAAGCATTATACTTAAAGAAGAATGTTTGTATTTTTTGTAATAAAATAATTATTTTAATTTTACAAAATTAATTTCTTGTTCTTATAGTTAGTCCCCTCGTTTACATAATTTTTTCCAACGCATAATCTATTTGTAAAAATCAAGATTTTTCCAAGTTCTCAGATTAAAAATAAATCGAATTTATATATGTATGTATGTGTATGTTTAAGAATGTCAACATCAGAGATGACATTTGCGATGTTTTGATTAAGGGTTTCAATTTCAGCTTGCTTTTTATTGTTTTGTTCCATTAATACTTTGTGCTCGCCTTCAAACCGAAAGCTGAAAGTTTTGATATCAGCTTGGATCTCACCTATCTGTTGGTCGATATTATATTATGTTTGAATCGATATTGTTGACATGTTTGTGAGATTTTCTTTAAGTTTTTATTAACTGAAGTGACATGTCCTTTAATGAAGCTGTGTTGTAAGGATTCGAAGTTTGTGTTCGGAACCTTTGCAAGGGGGAACTTGAAGTTGTTGTAGGAGTTCCTTACAGCTTAAGTCCGGCAACTTGTTGCTGTTTCACTTCGGCTTTTGATTTATTTTCTGACATGGTGGTGGATTATATTATAAGTAAATTTGTTACAGAATAATATAATTTTGTAGCCAAATTATTAACAAAATAAGCTTTTATTCAAAGAACTAAATGAATGCAATTAAATTTGTTCACTTTATTTAAAGTAAACCCGTATTTTCAACCACATAGGAGACACTGATCCATTTAAAATTGGCAAGAAATTTAACACCACTTAGCTTTAATGTTTCATATTTCTATTGTCGAAAACTGAATTTGTTTTTTTGAGAATAACACATACATACGTACTTCAATAAGAAACATTCTGAGATAAATTTAAAAATACAAATTTACTACTTTAATCCAGTCAATAAAGCCATGAAGAACCCTTGCTATAACAGAGTTTATATGGTCTGAGGCTAATAGCTTACTTTGATGACGACACCTAAATTACGCACTTTCTTGCGGTACGATATTATTCTGTTGTTTAAAATAATCACCTGAAGTTCGTTGGCATCATATGATGACTTAGAGACTACCAAACAGTGCGATTTATCTGGGTTCAGCGTTAATAAATTTAGTCCAGGTCAACTCAAAATGTTTTCAAGGTCTTTATTCAACTTACCGACTGCTCATTCCAGAAGTTCAACTGGACGTGAGATATAGATCTGGACATCGTCGCGTTTTGTATCATTGTTTTCGTAGCTGTTTGTTGTGACCGTGAAACCAATCTGATTACTGAACTTCTTCATACTAGTTTGGCGTTGTCGTCAAAGTCTTTTGTTAGTGGAATACTACTGTTATCCGTTAACTTAGTAATCTTTCACAATTCTTCGGATCACCCGTTTAAATTATAAGTGATAGTGGAACGCTTTAATCATATTGTATAGAGAACTCTATTCGACACATTTTTAATTAGCGCTAATGGTCAAATTGAGTGTTACTTCAGAACGGTTGGAGATTCTATTTCATCCAAGACCAAAACGACCAGACGTTAGACTGAGAAGAACATGTTACAGCTATCCAAAACAGCATGTTGCTCAATCATATGAGCATAGTTCTTCAAGAAAGTGACAGCGATGGCAAGTTAATGTTAAAGCTATTTCAACAAAAACTATTGTAAGTCGAAGGTTTACCAAGAGGGTAACATTGTTCTGTATCATGCGGAACATGAATAGACCGTACAGTTGACAAAAAAAACTGCTGTTTGCTGTGTGCTTTAGAGCTGTGTGCTAGAGCTGTGTGCTCAGAGCTGTGTGCTCAATGCTGTGTGCTTAGGGCTGTATGCTCAGTCCTGTGTGCTTAGAGCTGTGTGCTCAGAGCTGTGTGCTCAATGCTGTGTGCTCAATGTTGGTGCTAGAGCTGTGTGCTCAGAGCTGTGTGCTCAGAGCTGTGTGCTCAAAACTGTGTGCTCAGAGCTGTGTGCTCAGTGCTGTGTGCTTAGAGCTGTGTGCTCAATACTGTGTGCTCAGTGCTGTGTGCTTAGAGCTGTGTGCTAAGTGCTCTGTGCTTTGAGCTGTGTGCTCAGTGCTTTGTGCTAAGAGCTGTGTGGGTTAGAGCTGTGTGCTTATAGCTGTGTGCTCAGTGCCGTGTACTTAGAGGTGTGTGCTTAGTGCTGTGTGCTTAGAGGTGCCTGCTGCTAACAGGATGAGTTTGGTGCTCGAGAATCCGTTGTCCTTGGTGGACTATAACTGGAGAAGCTGTGTGCGTTATAATCCGTTATGCTTGCTGTGTGTTAGTGCTGGATGAGCTTTGATGCTCAAAAATCCATTACGCGTCCTTAGTGGCGATATCTGGATAATCTGCGTGCTTGATAATCCCTTAAGTTTGCTGTGTGCTGGTAACTGAATGAGCTTTGTGCCTTTATATCCATTGCATAGTTCGAGTAGTGGTATTAGCTAAGCCTGACATTAGAATCACTGAGGGCAGTGAATGGCCGGATGGCCGAATGTTAACCGACAAAACTCAAGCATCCACAAATAGAAGATTCATGGACAGGGAAACCCCTCCTGTCCATTAGTTAGTTAGTATTAGTGCAGGACTGCATTCGCAGCTCGGTGGATGTGGCAGAGTTTATTGAGTTCAGTTCACTTTGTGCTACTGACCAGGAAGGGCGTCTTCCCGAGTTCGCGACGAGCGGTATCTATTTATTAATAGTTAGTGTAATAGTACTTATTTCTTGTTGTGAACTAAACGTCACTTTTGTATGAATATTCCATTTTCACTAGAATTGAGTAGGTACTAGGGTTTATGAACAAAATGAAACAAAAATAAATAAATAAAACTGGAGTTTGTTTTAATAAAAGCATTATACTTAAAGAAGAATGTTTGTATTTTTTGTAATAAAATAATTATTTTAATTTTACAAAATTAATTTCTTGTTCTTATAGTTAGTCCCCTCGTTTACATAATTTTTTCCAACGCATAATCTATTTGTAAAAATCAAGATTTTTCCAAGTTCTCAGATTAAAAATAAATCGAATTTATATATGTATGTATATACATTGTCAATTGGTGCTAAATTAGGAAGGTTTTTTGTCCAATATTACTGTTAATTACTTTGTTTCCATAGTTTTTTTTCTTTATGTTCTATCTTGTTCAATATGAAAAAACAATGTCAATCAGAGTATACGTACATAGTATACAGAGTAGACGTGTTTTCTTTTGGCGGTTGTTTCATTAAGTTTTTAAATAATAATCACTTTCATTCCTTCATATAAACTGTGTCAAATTACTCCGAACTCTGTCTTTTACAATAATAACTTAAAGTGAAATTAATTAATCTACACTGATTATTTTAATTTAAATGGTAAATTCCTTGTGGAAATTCCAAAGAATTTGTTTTCTTTTATTTTGTGTAACGTGCAAGAAAGCTTTAAAACAACGTTAGCTCACAAACAAAGTTAATATGTCCGGAAGTAACAAAGGGGTAAAATCAGGTGCCTCTCTTGCAACACTTAAAAATTCACCACAAACTCTGAAAATGTATACTCCAATAGCTACAGCCTCGGTTAAAGATGATGACAGCTTAACTATCAAGAATGATATAATAGAAAAACAAAATGAGTCAATCATTTCTTTAATTACAACACAAATAAGAGAATTTGCGGAGAACGTAACCAAAAACATTTAAACTAAAATAATTGAAATAAATGACACTATGAATGACATAAACAAACGTATAACACAACTCGAAAGCACAAATTCAACAACTCATCTTGAATTGGACGCAATAAAAACCGATGTAAACAAACTTGGATCATTGATGAAAGAAATCGAAAGTGATGTTCTTTATGGCAGGCATCCCATTCGTCAAAGATGAGAATTTAAGATCTTATTTTAATCACCTGTACCACATTCTCAACATTAAGCCACCAACACTTTTAGCCATTTTTCGTACTCGCGCAGTTAATAAAATCAACAACAAGTCCAGCATTCTTATCAAGTTTTCATCTCCGTTCGATAAGAATAACGAATAAGCTATTTCGAAACACCGCAGCGAGTCGAACAATAAACAACTTTTTCTTCGCGACGTTGGATTAACTCAAATAGAACGAGAAAGTCCTATATTTATTCGCGAATGTTTAAAAAAAAAAATCACTTGTTGCTGCAAAGCGCACTTCAGTTGAAAAAGGCTAAAAAACTATCATCGGTATTTACTATACGAGGTGCTGTTTACATTAAATGTCAACCAGATGGAGAAACAATACCTACAGATAAAAAATAACGAAGAACTTCGTACAATTGCCAGGTCTACAGAAACGCTAACTTAAATTTAAATATCTTCTCAAACATTACTATTATTTTTTTCTTCTTATTATTCTTTAATTTTAGTAAATTTGTTATTTTGTTCTTGTTTTTATATTTTGGTTTTATATTTTATATTTAATTTCATACAACTTATTTCTTTCATTAAATTAAAGCCTCGCGACTGAAGACGAAATATTCCGTTCGATGGTTAACGTTTTGACCAATCAAAGTAATGGTTTAAAATTATGTCATTTAAATGCACAAAATTTACTACCAAAAAATTGATGACTTCAGGTTTGTGTTTGGTGGTCAGGGCCGGTCCCAGCCAAACTTGCGCCCTGTGTAAAATTTGTTGAAAGTGCCCTTTTTATATAGTTCCACACAAACATACATACATAGATTACATACAGATTACAATTTCTTGATAATGCGCCCCCATAATTTTGCGCCCTGTGCATTTGCACATCTTGCAGATATGGTTGGTCCGGCCTTGTTGGTGGTAGTAAAGTTGGTGTGATTTGTGTATCCGAAACATGGTTCAAAAACACCCACACTGATACTATGTTTAAACTGGAAGGATATAAGGTTTTTTCGCTCGGACAGACAGGGTCGTATTGGAGGTGGTGTGGCAATATATGTACGTGTTTACATTCCATGCAAACTTAGATATGTTTCTGAAGCTGGTAGTGCAATTGAATATGTTTTTGTAGATTTAGGGTATGGTGTAAATAAGCTACTTATAGGAGCAGTTTACAGACCAAATAAATACATTAGCCTTGGCTCATTTTTTCAATTTATGGAAGAAATATCTGCTCTATCATCCCAGATTTTAATAATAGGTGATTTCAACAGCAATTTCTTGCTTAAAAGAAGTTTAGTGGATGGAATGAGTAAATTTAATTTATTTCTTTTAAATACTACTGTTGCAACACACTTTAGTGAATATTCAAGTACACTCTTAGATGTCTGCTATTTGAGTGATTTTCGTAAGGTCCTCTTTCAAGATCAGCTCGCTGCTTATCAAAGAAACATTTTCAATTTCAATAAAACAAAAAAACTATCAGAATAACATTTTTAACGTGAATTTATCATGTTTTGTGGTTAATTTGATATAAATCACCAAAAATATGGAATTAATATTATAAAAATATTATTTTGATAGTGCGTTTTATTTTTAGTGTCGAGCTACCTTTTCCTTGTGTTCCAATAGTTTCACCCCAACACTCTCAAAACGATGATATAAAAGCGTTCTATTTCCCAAGGGTTAATGGCACTGACGTTGTAGAAAGTTTTTTGTCGATTGGGTCTACTGCTATGGGTATTGATGAAATTCATCCAATTTTCTTTAAGGCAATACTGCCCATACTTTAACCGTATGTTACACATACTTTTAGTACTATTTTTACAATTGGCGTTTTTCCTAATTAGTGGAAGTTGGCAAAAATAACACCAGTTGAGAAAGCTCCAGGCAGTAAAGATTTTAGACCTATTTCGATACTTCCTTTCCTGTCAAAGGTTTTTGAAAAAATAGTTCAAAAACAAATAAATTTGTCTCTTCGCAGGAGTAATATTCTATCACCAAAACAGTCCGGTTTTAGGGAAAAGCACAGTTGCGCTACAGCTCTAATTAACGTTATCGACATGAGATTAGCTTTAGATAGCAGATATGTAACTTTCCTGGTGCTTCTGGACTTTTCAAAAGCCTTTGACAAGCTGTTATGTTAAATGGAAATCTATCAAACTTTCTCCCTACATTGAGAGGCGTTCCACAAGGCTCGATTCTCGGCTCTCTTCTATTTTCCCTCTATATCAATGAACTTCCTCAAACTGTTTCTGAATCAACTGTTCAAATGTATGCTGACGACGTTCAAATTTATAAAAGTTGTTCTCTTGCACAAGTGGACAATTGTGTCATCGATATCAACTATGACTTACATAAAATTTCAAATTTCGCTGAGACTTTTTCTGAACCCGTCTAAGCGTATTATTATTTCAAAGAAACTTCTTGACGCTTCTCAGTTCCCACAAATTAAACTAGATGGGGCTACAGTAGAATATGTCGAGACTGCAAAGAATTTAGGAATTACGTTTAATCGGACACTAACATGGGAAATGCATATAAACATAGCCATTGGGGAAGTATAATGGAGTACTCCGCAGACTGTGGCCAACACATTATTATACACCCCCTAAAACTAGGCTAGCTAAAACCATGATCATACATATACTCTTTTACGGATGTGAAATTAACTGCAATTGCGACCAAGTTAGCAGAAGGAAACTTAATGTGGCATGGCTATACTATGCTAGATACATATATGGCCTAAAAAGATTTGATCGTGTTTCCTTTTTCTCAAAATCTATATATGGTGTTTCATTTGATAATCTAATCCGCTATCGAATGTTGGTTTTGTTGTTTCGGACTATACTCACTCATCATCCTTCTTACATTTTCTCCAGAATACAAATGACCTCATCAATTTGATCTCAACAAATCTTACAATCTAATTTCACATGTTTAACGTCCGAACGACAATTTTTCGTCCATGCTACACGGCTATGGAATAATCTCCCACGAAAAAAAAGGGTAAATAGAACCTTGAATTATTTTTAAAATGAACTAAAGACACACTTTTCCTTACAGTAAAGCCGGCAGAATATAAATGTTTTATGAATTGTTTTTAAACATTTTTATAAATTTTTATAAATAAAAAATGTATGAATGATAAATTTAAATTTTTAATTTTAAACAAGAATAATGTTATTGCAACGAATTTTTGAATTAATTAATCTTATAACTTTGAAATTTTTAAATATATAGGTAAATATTTTATTTTGTTTCCTTTTTGAAGCTATTCAATTATCATTTACATTAGTATATAGAGCTATGATAAATTAACAAATCAATGCTTGTATTAGTTTATAAGATATTTGTAACGGTCCGAGGTGTTGTCGGCAAAAAGGACTCTCAATAGGGTGTCCTATAATCTCCCATGTCGGAGGTGCTATATCCCTGGAACATAAAAACGGATTAGCACATCATCAAAACGCCCTTATCTTGAGCCCTTATAGCCTTCCTTCCCAAATCTACCTTTAACAGACCCCTGTTTACAGGTACATAGGGCTTGCCCTGATAGCAAGAAGGAAGAGTGTTCAGATTGCAATAGCTTGGCATGCTAGCGTAAGCACATCCTAGCTCGTCGGAATGGGGGGGTTCTTGCCATCGCAATGCTGAACGGTCGTTACGTATAAAATACATGCCGGAGAAGTTAAAAATAAAAAGTTCGGGTTTTAAAATAGGAGCCCGAAATCGTCCTGATATAACCTAACAACTAAAAATTTCCAAATGAGGAGAGAACTCGGTGTGATGGTCTCTCAGAGGGTTAGCCCATCCACGTATCCTAATAGATACTACCATGGCTGTTATGTCCTCTATTTGTATAACAGCCCCTAATTTGAACTTAATATACTTACTTTTATATTAAGTTTTAAATTTCCATCTCTCACCTGTAAAAGCCTATACATAGATCCTAATAAAAAGAATCTAGTAATCCTTTTCCATTAATCACCACTGAGAGAAAGAACAAATAAAAATAACAAACCATCACGATACCCTTCACCTCCAACTGGTATTCAGGTACTCCTCACTCATCCGCCACATCCACCTATGACGTCACTTAAAGCAATCGCATTCTAAAAATTTCAATCTAAGTAAGAAGAAGGAAAACTTCCCAAAACTCCTTTATTTCCATCTGCGGAAACAATAAAAGACTCAAGATGTACTTTCTCAAGTATAATAAACTAAAGTTTCAAATTTATTCAAGAAAAATAATAATAATAATGATAAACTTAATTTATTCTAATAAAAACTCATAGAAAAATATAAAAAAAGGATTTTATCAAAGAAATAATCAATACAAATCAAAAACCTAGAGAAATAATAATAAAAATAAACAGAACAAAAAAAAAATTTTTTTGAAATTAATTTTAAAGAAAACCAACAGTCGATCGTACTATACCTATTCAAAACCTTTTTCTTTAAATTTTTTTATAATGTTAATTAAATTAGTTTTTACTAATTTGTTTTAAAAAGATTTATTTTGGCAAAGGTTCTGCTTTATTTAAAATTCAAAATACAATTGATACATTTTTCTTGATTTCTAAAGCTTAAATACTAATAAACTGCTGACCAACCAATTTGATGACGTGGCTGTGAGATGATGAAATTGAAGATCGCTTCGTGGGGGATGTTTGCTGACTTGCAGTTTAAGTCACGTAGACTGCTGTGGTGTTAATCTCTATGAGATGTTTTCTGTTTATGTTATCTGGTGATGGGGAACAATTTGCTGAGTAGCATTTTGGACATCTCTTCATGATCGTCTGTTTATGTTTATTTATTGGCTATGGATGAATGTGGCTTATTTATGTCAATGGGATTTGGATGTGAGGAGAATCAATATGTTTGGTGTTAACTTGTATGATTTTTTTTTATAAAAACTGTATATTTTTTGTTTCAATTATTATATTTTTTTTTATCATAAATAATGAAAAAAAAAAAAAAATTCCTAAAGGTAAAACCAATTAAAAAAAAATTGTTAACTCTATGCAAATTATGAAGAACTTTTTTTTCAATTTATGCAGGCTAAATCTCAATTTGATTACAATAAAAATTTTTTTCCTCATAAACCAAAAAAAATACTTTATTGGAGCAAATGTGAGAGAAACACTTACAAGGTAGGTATATTTAATTTCAAAATTTGGTTGGTACTTTTTAATTTAATTTCATATGTACATAAAGTACTTATAGGATTTTTCTTTAATTTATTTTTCTTTTTAATTGAAATTGTTTCTTTATTATTTTATTTTAATCAAAATTATATTAAAAATGAAAATATACAAATGAATACAAAATTTAAATTGGGAATAAGATTTTAATTCTCTCTTTCTAACATTCGCTTCAAAGCTCACCACATAGAATTTTAATTATTTGGCTCTCTCAGACTCTCAAGTCTATAATTCGCCGTGGAATGCAAGCTAGACTTACACTCGACTTATTATTTGTGACTTTGTTTTTTTTTTGTAATTTTTTTTGTTTTGGTTGTTGAAAGTTATTCAAATATTAATTTCCTTTGAAATTTCAAATATAAATTTTGGTTAATTCTTAAAACTTTTGATATTTTAATGCGGTGAACTAGGAAGGAGAGGTGAATAAGATTAACAATATTTGAATAATCTTATGGAAAGAAAAAAAAAATATTTAAATACTTTGGATATTAAACATGCAAGTGATGATGGGCTGATAGAGATGAAAGTTTAGCTGCGAGTGGTGAGGACGTGGTTAAAACTTATAACTTAAAATGTCCAACTGGTGGTTTATCGTCTCTCTCGATTACTAATTGGCAGCTTAATCAAACAAATTGCGGATATGAATTTTCTTCTTTTTTTTTGTTGGCGGGTTACTTATGACTGTTTTTGACTAGCTGGGTACAGTCTGCACAATAGATGGGGTGTCTGGTGACTAGGTCTTGCAATATAATTGTCAATCCTGGATTTCTGGGATGCTCTGGAGGACACATAGGTGCGTTGGTCACCGGATATAGCGGAGCCGAGTGGCCGTGGTTTCAACCAATGGTAATACGGGTAGTTCAAAGGGGGGCTTCTTTTAGGCTTTCGAACTTTTGGGTATTTTTTTTTTTTTTGCAATTTATTTCTTTTTTTTTCTTTTTTGCCAGATTTGAGTATATGTTTCCATGAGGCGTTTTTTTTATTATTTTATTTGTTTAGCAGGTAAGTATATAAAATGGGTAAGTTTGTTTTTTTTTACACTTTTTGCTCTTTAATAAGTATTTTGTAGCTTAGTTAATTTTATAATTTGCGAATGGATGCGATAGGACTACCATAAGTTTCACTTGAAGAAGTAAATTACGTATTTTCGTATCGGCACGCGGTTTGTCGAGCAGTTTTTCTTTTTTTTTGTTTGCCTTTTTTCAAGTTAAACAACGCATGATTTTGAAAATTTGTAGAAAATGATGGTAAAAAAAATTAGGATTTAAAAAAAAAAGGATGACTTGGAAAAGTTAAAACCTCTTTTTTTTACAACGACTGACCAAAAGACGAAAGCGACCCGTATAAAAATTCAACACCAAAAGAGAGCGAAGCTTGGCCAACGACTCCTTTTATACCCGGGCGGCAACCCTCATCGCGTCAGACGATTCATGCGTGAGAGAACATCCATTCATGGTGATGGAAGGGGTTCCAGAAGACGTCATTCCCGACCGTATTAAGAGATCGAAATTTTTACTTGAAAAATTATTTTTGAATTTATTAAAAATAAGTGTGATAAAATTTCAGATTTTTGGTCAAAATCGACGAAGAAAATACCTCCCGGAAACACTTCCATGATAGAAAACACTTCATTTTGTGTATATATGTGTACTCTTTCTTTTAGAAATTTTGTCATCATTTCTCTTGCGAAGATCTACTCTAGCAAATGGATAATGTCAGCAATTTGCCTGCTTTGTATACTCACAAAATGGATTAAACTCACCACACTTCCGACGACTTTCACCTCCATCATCATCACTTCATTACCTTCGTATTTCTGCCAAAAAAATTGAAATGAATTGAAAGAACTATAGGGTTAGAAGGTTTGCTAAATGTCTACCAGCAACCCTCAAACTGTATCGACTGTTGGTTTTAAATATATATAAAAATAATTAATAGAAAATAGATATAATATTATATAATCCTATAGTGCGTTTCCTACATATTATATCTTAATATGCAAGCATGCCAATAAATAAATAATAATATTGTGCAATATCCAAGATGATATGATGCTACATTTCACAGGACAAAGCCGAGGCATTTGCTAAGTATTTCGAAGGAAATTTCATCCCCAACCCATCTGCAGATCCAATCTTCCTTGATGAAGTAAAGGATTCCATCCAACAAACCCTGGCACCTAACTTAAACAGAGCGGTATTTAGCGACACCAATCCAGCGAGTGACCCAGTTGACAGCTTAAACCTGAGCACCCCAGAGGAAATAGCTGAAATAATCAGCAGCTGCAGGCCAAAGAAGTCAACCGGACCTGATGGAATATATACAACTTCATCATGAAGAGGCTGCCACAGACTGTTATGATCTTACTCACCATCTTACTGAACAACTGCGTGAACAACAACTACTTCCCCCAAAAATGGAAGATAGCAAAGATTGTGGCAATCCCAAAGAAAGGTGTAAGGAACATGATCTCTAACTACAGGCCGATTTCCCTCCTCAGCAACCTTAGCAACTTGGCCCCTTCCTCTGCAACCTGAATACATCTGACCAACCCGTCCCAACTGGCTGCGAAAACCCTGTTTGCTGATGACTCCCTAACATATGCTTCATCAATGTCACCACTAGTCGCAATACGGATAGTAGAGGCCCACGTCAACAGACTGTTCAATTTCTACAAGAAATGGGGCATCCGGATCAACACATCGAAATTTGCTTCAGGAGACCGCTCAGCAACAGAAGTCGCTCGGCAGTCACTTGCAGAAGCTTAGTTCTGAAGCTCCCTGATGGATCTACCATTGCTGCTAAGAGGAACATCAAGTACCTGGGGATCAACTTCGACGAGTTGAGGTTCAACCCACACTCCAAAAGTATACTCAGGAAAGCAAACTGGGCCTTTCACCGACTTAGTCAACAAACGAAGATGCTTTTATACAAACAACTTCTGCGACCAGTCATCAGCTATAGCTTTCCAGTCTGGTTCACAATTTCCAAGACAGCGATGAAGGAACTCCAAGTCTTCGAGAGGAAGATACTAAGGATCTGCACCGGACTCTACTTTGACCGACAACGAAGAAAACACCACAGGAACGAGGATCTCTACAAAGAAGCAAGGATTATTCCGCTGGACAAGTACCTGCTTAACTCAGCAAGGAAGCTAGTGCAAAACACCGTCAATCACCCAAATCAGCTAATGAGAAGGATGACCACAGAGCAACGACATCCTGAGCCGAGGTACCTCAGTGTGATGGAAACCCTGGATACCAATATCTTCACGGACAACGAGGAAGTAGCAGTTTCCTTCTACGCTGACACTGGGTCAGCCTAACGCCGTGGCTAAATGCCAATCCTTTCCCCAACCCACACCCAAACCAACACTAGACAACCGGGACGGAACAACCCGAGATCATCAAGTCAACCGACTCTTAATCTTAAGCAAACCATCCATGTATAATAAATATGTATTATTATTATTATTTAATTTAAGTCAATGTATTAAGTTAGGCCCCCTATGTGTCAACAAATTTGTATCACCATTGTATCTCTTAGTTAAAAGCTTACCAATTGTATATATATTGTTCAATAAAAATCGTTAAATCGTGATGCTACATTTTAATTTTTAATTAATTACTAGAAACTTTAAGTACAAAAATATTTTAGTCATTAAATACAAAATTGTATTTCCCTTTTCATAAGCAAAATTACTTAAGAACAAGAATCTATAGTTGATTGAACAAAAATATTGAACCTGAACTTTAAAATCGTTTTCCCAACAATTTGAAAAATAGATAGGACAACATAGAACTCACCCGACGATTTCTTAAACATTTAAAAAAAATGTTTACCTACATAGGTATCTATATTTAAAATTTTCACCTTTTGGAACATGACAAAATTTGTTGCATGTACACAAAATTTGTTTGAGTTTTTTCCACCGTTTTTTTTATTATTTTGCAGCATGGAACACTGTTATTTTGTATTTACCTGTGCTTGCTGCGCTATACATACGTGCAAATCTGCATTCACATGAAAACATTGAACAAACGCAATAAACTAAACAAATATTACCATTTATTTGTTTTCAACCTATAAATATACCAAGCTAAATGAACCAACCTTTTAAACAACCTAAACTCCAATACACTCCAACACGATTGACTATTTAAACAAAAAAAAATTTCCCGAAAAAATATCGATAAATTAGATTCATTAAAATTTAAATATAAATGAGCTATTTTAAACCTGGAGCAGGGTCCTTTA
This sequence comes from Epistrophe grossulariae, assembly GCA_929447395.1. Classification (NCBI taxonomy): domain Eukaryota; kingdom Metazoa; phylum Arthropoda; class Insecta; order Diptera; family Syrphidae; genus Epistrophe; species Epistrophe grossulariae. Next base: position 83,883,588 of record OV839568.1, on the reverse strand, counting down.
GAGCCATTTTCTTTAATATTTGTCAACTTGCCGCAAACTCTCAAGATGGCCAACTCTAGAGTTGACACACATTTGAGAGATAGTGACAAGTTGAAATTTCTCAACTCGACAGTTGAAATTTAAAAGTTAGCCTACTTGCGTTTTTAAAAATTTCCCTGGGAAATTTTAAAAATTTCGCTGGGAAATTTTTGACAGATACATGTTTCAACTTTAGATTTAAATTTTTTCTGTGCGATTAATTGAAAATTAGAGTTCAAAACAATTCAATATCGTTCCATCTGGCCAGGATTGTGGGGCAAAGTTAGCAATTGCATTTGACACCGGCTTCACAATACGATGCATTGTTAAAATACTTACGCCAGTAAAAGTATTAAACAAAGCTACATATGCCGTAGAAATTTAATTAAAGTAGCTGATGCCCAACTGTGATATAAGTTTTGTTGTCAATTTTGAGTTTGATGGTTTTTACTTAGTTGTTCTTATTTATATTTATAATTGTTTTGTTACGTCCAATTTTGTGTCAGTGCCTATATAAGATCTATAGTACTATCATGAACACAAATTTTTTAGTCGAACATGTGTCCTGTACGCGTCGCTGAGATCGCCACAAATGAGACTATTTAGACTGAGCTAAATGTAGGGAATAAGTAAATAGAGCGAGAAGAATCTATTATTTAAATTCTGCAAACATAATAAGATTCCTTAAAAGGGTCAAGTAAACGTGCATGAAAATATTTTGTTTAATTAAATTTGTGTTTCAATTAAATTTTAAATTAATTACATTTTTTTACACATACTTTTATGTTCCTCCGCAATGATTTCGTAAAAAAATGTAACCCGACATTCTACCTAAATTTTAAGGCCTCAACCTTAACGATCCGATTATTACAACAAAATTTATCAGCCCCCCAAACCAACTACGAGGGGACCTTTACAATTATTATGAATAAAAAAACCTACTTCAAACGTGCATACCTACATATACCAAATTTTTTTTTCCCATTATTGCGTTTTTTCACTTCCTCGCAATCCCATAAAATTAGTGTACAAACGTGCATACCTACATATACCAAATTTTTTTTCCGATTATTGCGTTATTTCACTTCCTCGCACTCTCATAAAATTAGTATACAGCGTTCCCGTTCTTATTTTATTATTACGTTTCTTGTTTTGTGAATATTCGGGATTCCAACCATCACTTCACAAAGAAGTCGAACATATGTCCTTAAGATGTCGCTACCGTCACTCCTCTTCATGATATTACTATAGATTTTATATACAATGGTGCCGTCTCCGGGAAGGATGCAATAGGGGACAAAAAAGAAGCAATTTATTATGTAATTTTTGAGTAACTATATTGAATAAAAATTACCCTGATGAAGTAAGGAAAACTTAACCTATGTCAAGTTGGCACTACACTTTTTGAAATTTAAAAAACTAAGTAAGCAATTAATTGTAACTTTTTTGTTGTAAATTAGTTGTGGAGAGAAAAAAATTCTAAAATTTTTTTTGTGAAAGTTTTTTAAACAAACACTGAGTATGTAGTGCTAACTTGACATTGTGAGTTCAGGCATTAAAAAGGGATATTCAAAAAAGTAAGTACGTAATTATTTTTAACTTTTTTGTTGAAAATTAGTTGTGGAGAGAAAAAAATTCTAAAAATTTTTTTGGCAAAATTAAAAAAAAAAAATCATGGTAGGTAGTGCTAACTTGACATTGTGAGTTCAGGCATTAAAAAGGGATATTCAAAAAACTAAGTACGCAATTATTTTTAACTTTTTTGTTGTAAATTAGTTAAGAAGAGAAAAAAAATTTTTTAATTTTTTTGCATTAAAAAGAGATATTCAAAAAACTAAGTACGCAATTATTTTTAACTTTTTTGTTGTAAATTAGTTAAGAAGAGAAAAAAATTTTTTTAATTTTTTTCTCTTCTTAACTAATTTACAACAAAAAAAATAAAAATAATTGCGTACTTAGTTTTTTGAATATCCCTTTTTAATGCCTGAACTCACAATGTCAAGTAAGCACTACCTACCATGATTTTTTTTTTTTTATTTTGCCAAAAAAATTTTTAGAATTTTTTTCTCTTCACAACTAATTTACAACAAAAAAGTTAAAAATAATTGCGTACTTAGTTTTTTGAATATCCCTTTTTAATGCCTGAACTCACAATGTCAAGTAAGCACTACCTACCATGAATTTTTTTTTTTTTTAATTTTGCCAAAAAAATTTTTAGAATTTTTTTCTCTTCACAACTAATTTACAACAAAAAAGTTAAAAATAATTGCGTACTTAGTTTTTTGAATATCCCTTTTTAATGCCTGAACTCACAATGTCAAGTTAGCACTACCTACCATGATTTTTTTTTTTTTTAATTTTGCCAAAAAAATTTTTAGAATTTTTTTTCTCTCCACAGCTAATTTACAACAAAAAAGTTACAAATAATTGCGTACTTAGTTTTTTGAATATCCGTTTTTAATGCCTGAACTCACAATGTCAAGTTAGCACTACCTACCATGATTTTTTTTTTTAATTTTGTCAAAAATTTTTTTAGAATTTTTTTCTCTTCACAACTAATTTACAACAAAAAAGTTAAAAATAATTGCGTACTTGGTTTTTTGAATATCCCTTTTTAATGCCTGAACTCACAATGTCAAGTAAGCACTACCTACCATGATTTTTTTTTTTAATTTTGCCAAAAAAAATTTTAGAATTTTTTTTTCTTCACAACTAATTTACAACAAAAAAGTTAAAAATAATTGCGTACTTAGTTTTTTGAATATCCCTTTTTAATGCCTGAACTCACAATGTCAAGTTAGCACTACCTACCATGATTTTTTCTTTTTAATTTTGCCAAAAAAATTTTTAGAATTTTTTTTCTCTCCACAGCTAATTTACAACAAAAAAGTTACAAATAATTGCGTACTTAGTTTTTTGAATATCCGTTTTTAATGCCTGAACTCACAATGTCAAGTTAGCACTACCTACCATGATTTTTTTTTTTAATTTTGTCAAAAAATTTTTTAGAATTTTTTTCTCTTCACAACTAATTTACAACAAAAAAGTTAAAAATAATTGCGTACTTAGTTTTTTTAATATCCCTTTTTAATGCCTGAACTCACAATGTCAAGTTAGCACTACCTACCATGATTTTTTTTTTTTAATTTTGCCAAAAAAAATTTTAGAATTTTTTTCTCTCCACAACTAATTTACAACAAAAAAGTTAAAAATAATTGCGTACTTACTTTTTTGAATATCCCTTTTTAATGCCTGAACTCACAATGTGAAGTTAGCACTACATACTCAGTGTTTGTTTAAAAACTTTCACAAAAAAAATTTTAGAATTTTTTTCTCTCCACAACTAATTTACAACAAAAAAGTTACAATTAATTGCTTACTTAGTTTTTTTAATTTCCAAAAGTGTAATGCTAACTTGATATCAAGTTAGCGCTACATACCATTTTTTTTTTAATTAGAAAAAAAACAATGAAATTTTTTTTTTTCATATTTTTTCTTTACGCAACTAATTTACTACAAAAAAGCTTCAATTAATAGCGTACTTAGTTTTTTTAATTTTCAAAAGTGTAATGCTATCTTGATATCAAGTTAGCACTACATACCATTTTTGTTAAAAATAGTAGAGCTACAAATTTTTTCTTTTCACAACTAATTTACAACAAAAAAGCTACAATTAATTGTGTACTTAGTTTTTTAAATTTCAAAAAGTGTAGTGCTAACTTAACATAGGAGAAAACTTACGAAACGTTGGGAAAAATAATGGAAAAAAAATATTGTTTTATTCGCATTTCCATCATAAAAACCAAAACAGCATAATATACAGTGCAAAAGTTAAAAGAAAATATTGGTCAAGAAAATATATCAAAGCAATGACCAACTGAATTGACCCAAGTGCACAATCATTAATTGGGTAATTGGGTGTCAACGCAGCCGATCCCAGAACCACTGATACCAAGACCACTTATCCCACTCAACTGGTACCAGCAGACAACTGCACCCAGGACAACTGGTCCCGAGACACCTGGGGCCGAATTACGGCATCAGTGACTGAACGACCCGTGAGGGAAATTTCATACAAAATATCGATAATATTCGATATTTCGTGTGAAATTTTCCTCACGTGTCGTTCAGTCACTGATGCCGTAAGTCGGCCCGTCCCCAACCTCATCCCGGAACTAGCCGTTAAAAGACCAATTAAAATTAAACTAATCCCGGAAGTTGTCGTAAAAAGACCAATTAAATTTATATCGAAAATAAAACAATGGTTCGTGTATTTAATACTTTCGACAAGATGGTTAGTGAATTCGAGTAAGGAATTTTTGGGGGAAGTATTTTTTTTTTGAGGGTTTTTTTCTGTTGTGCTGCAAATTCGCCCATTGATCGATTTAATGCGATGGGCATCATTGTATATAAAATCTATAGTAATATCATGAAGAGGAGTGACGGTAGCGACATCTTAAGGACATATGTTCGACTTCTTTGTGATGTGATGGTTGGAATCCCGAATATTCACAAAACAAGAAACGCAATAATAAAATAAGAACGGGAACGCTGTATGCTAATTTTATGAGAGTGCGAGGAAGTGAAAAAACGCAATAAAAAACCATAACCTTGACAAATTGGCTTCGCATCGGAAAAAAAAATTGGTATATGTAGGTATGCACGTTTGCAGTAGGTTTTTTTATTCATAATAATTGTAAAGGTCCCCTCGTAGTTGGTTTGGGGGGCTGATAAATTTTGTTGTAATAATCGGATCGTCAAGGTTGAGGCCTTAAAATTTAGGTAGAATGTCGGGTTACATTTTTTTATGAAATCATTGCGAAGGAACATAAAAGTATGTGTAAACAAATGTAATTAATTTAAAATTTAATTGAAACACAAATTTAATTAAAAAAAAATTTTTCATGCACGTTTACTTGACCCTTTTAAGGAATCTTGTTATGTTTATTTATATTTAAATAATAGATTCTTCTCGCTCTATTTACTTATTCCCTACATTTAGCTAAGTCTCAATAGTCTAATTTGTGGCGATCTCAGCGACGCGTACAAGACACATGTTCGACTAAAAAATTTGTGTTCATGATAGTACTATAGATTTTATATACAATGATGGGCATGAGTTAGGTATAGTTGTAGGTATATTGGTTTTGCATGGAAATATTCTGAAATCTATTGTGTCTCTCGTTCATTGGGTGTTGTTTTTTTTTTTTATTGAAATGAAATGTGAGCAAAAAAGGAAAAATGCTTCCTATTTGTAGATGAAGTGTGAGGGATGTTTGGGATGAGGCGTGAAACCACAACTTTTTGTTGTTGTGATTTAGTTTTTTGTAGGTTCCTATTTCTTGATTGGTTTACTATCTATAATTAGGTAATAGGAGGTAGTGTGCTGTGCGTGGGTTGTCAGCTCTATAGGAAGGTAGATTGGTCAATGGTTGGGTAGGTAGGTAGGTAGGTATTTTACGTTGCCGATAATGAGAACAAGTTATGGGTAGGTATAGGTAAGCAAAGAATTGAGACTTTCAAAATTGTAGCTTATAGGTAGGTAGGTACCTACTTTATAGGTATAGGCAGGGCCAGTCCTAGCCAAATTGCGCCCTGTGCAAGATTTATAGTAAGCGCCAATTTTTATATTTGCACACATATATACACATAGCAAATGGGGGAACCCGACTAATCCTCGCAAAACAAAAACTCCGCACGACACATCCTCGCAAACAAAATCATCGCAAAACCAAATCTCCGCAGAGACACATACCCGCAAACAAAATCTTCTCAAAGACACATCTCTGCTGCGACACATCCTCGAAAAACAAAATCATCGCAAAGACACATTTTCGTGGTTGTTGATATACGCAAGGCAGTTGACCGAGGTATTTTTTCGGTGGGCTTTTAAACTGGCAACAATTAGGTAAAATTATGTGGTATAGCAATGGGGTAGGTGATAGTAAGGTTGAACGCGAGAGGAGTAGCAAATATAGAAATAGGGCGCTGTTATTTGTGATTTGTCCATAAGGAATCTAAAGAGGTTGGGTGGAATGGGGGATGGGTTTATTTAAGTACGGGGCCGGATAAGAAAAATGTTATGCCGCTGTTCATAAACGGGTGGTTCATAAAAATGTCAACTTCGTTGTTTCTTGAGTGATTTCAATGACATTGACACTAGTAAAAGGTAAGATAAAGTTATGAAAGAAAAAAAATATTTTCAAAACAGGGTGGTTCATAAAAATTGCAAAAAATGCTAACTTCGTAGTTCCTTGGGTGATTTTGCTGATACTGACACTGCTAAGAGGAGAGATAAAGTTATGAATGAAAAAAATATTTTCAACAGGGTGGTTCAAAAAAAATGTCAACTTCGTTATTCCTTGAGTGATTTTAATGAAATTGACACTACTAATAGGTTAGATAAATATATGAGAGAACAAAATATTTTCAAAACAGGGTGGTTCATAAATATGGCAAAAAAAATGCTAACTTCGTAGTTCCTTGGGTGATAATATCTTCAGTGCTAGAAGAGACAAACTGTTCTTATAAAACTCTAAGACAGTGTAATCTTAACTATGGCTCAGTTATAACCTATGTCAGTTTCATTGAAATCGCGCAATAAAAAACGAAGTTGACATTTTTATGAACCACCTTAATTTGAAAATATTTTTTTTGTTCATAACTCAAGCTCAGCTAATACCTACGTCAGTTTCATTGATATCACGCAAGAAACAACGAAGTTGACATTTTTATGAACCACCTTAATTTGAAAATAATTTTTTTGTTCATAACTCAAGCTCACCTAATACCTATGGCAGTTTCATTGAAATCGCGCAAGAAACAACGAAGTTGACATTTTTATGAACTACCCTAATTTAAAAATATTTTTTCTTTCATAACTTTATCTCACCTCTTGGCAGTGTCAATTTCAGCAAAATCACCTCAGGAACTACGAAGTTAGCATTTTTTTGCCATATTTATAATCCACCCTGTTTTGAAAATATTTTTTTCTCTCATAAATTTATCTAACCTATTAGTAGTGTCAATTTCATTAAAATCACTCAAGGAATAACGTAGTTGACATATTTTTTGAACCACCCTGTTGAAAATATTTTTTTCATTCATAACTTTATCTCTCTTCTTAGCAGTGTCAGTATCAGCAAAATCACCCAAGGAACTACGAAGTTAGCATTTTTTGCAATTTTTATGAACCACCCTGTTTTGAAAATATTTTTTTCTTTCATAACTTTATCTTACCTATTACTAGTGTCAATTTCATTGAAATCACTCAAGAAACAACGAAGTTGACATTTTTATGAACCACCCGTTTATGAACAGCGGCATAACATTTTTCTTATCCGGCCCCGTACTTAAATAAACCCATCCCCCATTCCACCCAACCTCTTTAGATTCCTTATGGACAAATCACAAATAACAGCGCCCTATTTCTATATTTGCTACTCCTCTCGCGTTCAACCTTACTATCACCTACCCCATTGCTATACCACATAATTTTACCTAATTGTTGCCAGTTTAAAAGCCCACCGAAAAAATACCTCGGTCAACTGCCTTGCGTATATCAACAACCACGAAAATGTGTCTTTGCGATGATTTTGTTTTTCGAGGATGTGTCGCAGCAGAGATGTGTCTTTGAGAAGATTTTGTTTGCGGGTATGTGTCTCTGCGGAGATTTGGTTTTGCGATGATTTTATTTGCGAGGGTGTGTCGTGCGGAGTTTTTGTTTTGCGAGGATTAGTCGGGTTCCCCCCTTTGCTATGTGTATATATGTGTGCAAATATAAAAAGTGGCGCTTACTATAAATCTTGCACAGAGCGTAATTTTGGCTAGGACTGGCCCTGCCTATACCTATAAAGTAGGTACCTACCTACCTATAAGCTACAATTTTGAAAGTCTCAATTCTTTGCTTACCTATACCTACCCATAATTTGTTCTCATTATCGGCAACGTAAAATACCTACCTACCTAACTACAACCATTGACCAATCTACCTTCCTATAGAGCTGACAACCCCCGCACAGCACACTACCTCCTATTACCTAATTATAGATAGTACAAATAAACCAATCAAGAAATAGGTACCTACAAGAAACTAAATCACAACAACAAAAAGTTGTGGTTTCACGCCTCATCCCAAACATCCCTCACACTTCATCTACAAATAGGAAGCATTTTTCCTTTTTTGCTCACATTTCATTTCAATAAAAAAAAAAAACAACACCCAATGAACGAGAGACACAATAGATTTCAGAATATTTCCATGCAAAACCAATATACCTACAACTATACATAACTCATGCTCATCGCATTAAATCGACCAATGGCCGTTAATTATCCTTAAAAATCCCTAGCAAAAAATTCTTCCCACAAAAATTCCTTACTCGAATTCACTAACCATCTTAACGAATATATTAAATACACGAACCATTGTATTCGACGAGTTTTATCTTCGATAAAAATTTAATTGGTCTTTTTGCGATAACTTCCGGGATGAGTTTTGGTGACCAGGGGCCGAATTACGGCATCAGTGACTGAACGATACGTGAGGGAAATTTCATACAAAATATCGAATATCAGCACGTGTCGAATATCATCGATATTTTGTATGAAATTTCCCTCACGTGTCGTTCAGTCACTGATGCCGTAATTCGGCCCCTGGTGTCTTGGTACCAGTTGGCTGTCTGGGATAAGTGGTCTTGGGACCAGTGGTTCCGGGATCGGCTATACCCAACCCGGGTAATTGGTCGTAATTCGCGCGATCTACACATAATACATATTGCCACTTTTCCAGCAGAGTGGTATAAGTCGAAATTTGTCATTTTTTAGTTTAGAACTCACTGAACTGATAAGAAAAAAAACGCAATTTTTCTGTGTAATTGGCATTAACCTTCTCATTCTAGTTTCCGCGTTGTGAAAAAGTGCCGCTGCCAATTTTTACAAACATACCTATCATTTTGTATGCATTAACGACACATCTCAGAAAATGCCAAATAGTAAAGGAGCAACCCGGTAAGATTTTTTCACCGTTTCTACATTTTTTCGATTCATACATATTTCCACAAAAAAAATTGTGAGATTCCTCAAACTAAATCTTCAGAAAACCTGACACTTTTTGTCTTGCGCCGTTAAGCTTAAGAATAATTAAATACTCTCATATAAACATTTTATCAGGGTAATGACATTTTTTTTTTATGTCAGAATGTTAAATGAGTTTATATAAACTCAAATGGTTTTTTTTTCAATTATGCCAATTTACCTTATAAGATTATGTCTTATTTTTACATAAAGAGCGCAAAAGTACCAGGTTCTCTTTAACAATTAAAATTTTTACTACATAACACTGATGGAAAAAGCCTTACTATTGTACTGAATTCAGTACATCTTTGCCATTTTCAGTACACTTTTGAATTGTTTGTACAAAATTGATAATTTTCTCTTATCTTCAAAAAATCTATGTGCGATGCGAACATACTCAAAGCCCAATTACCCAATATCAAAGCCATCCCCACTTGGGCTGAAGGCGCTCATTTGCTTTTAAATACTGAACTGAATATGTAAGAGTACATATTATTTAGCTTCCAATTTTTAAGTTCAAATGACCTCAACTCCAAAAGTTGTCAAAAGATCATTAAAATCGGCTCCAATTTATGTTCCAGAACAATTCGTTATCCTTATTCAAACTGCCAAAAGTTCGTCCATATACATTTCATAAAATAGATCATCCATCCTTTTACGACATAAACATCGGATCCAACTCTTTCGATGATAAAAACAAAAAAATTAAGCTAGGAGACATAAAAATCACCTGGCGAAATTTTTATCAAAACATCTTATTCTGATGACACTTTCAGTAAAATCTCAATAAGGAAAAATACGAGGCGAATGGAAGCAATTAGTAATATTGTTTTGATATCATTGGAAAATACTAACTTAGGTGTTTCTTCCAAAAAGAAAGAAGGTCTGGTTTAACCTTTTTAAAAAAAATCAAATTCCAATATTTTACAAAGATTTTTACGAATATCTTTAAAGTAACTAATGATTTGAAGCTCATTAAAAATGAGATTTGTTTTGTATTAACAACGAAAATTATATTTTATTGTGACAAAAAACTTTAAATGGCTCTCCTGAAAATTAGCAAATTTCGAATTATGCCACTCTGCCGGAAGAGCGACAATATGTAAGTTAGCATAATTTAAACTAAGAAATATTCAAAATATTTCACTGCGTACCTTGATCAACTCGAGAGTTGAGAATTGAAAGTTGAAACTGTGAACTTTGAGTGAAGAAAGACAAAATCAGAAGTTGAAAATAAAAATCATCAAGTTGAGTTCAATTTATAGTGAAGAAAATGGCTCTTATTAGTTGTTTTGTCTGGCAATACAATTAAGTCAGGTGTTATGATCAGGCCACCCATTTCGTGGAAAGTGTTTTAGCTATCTTAGGCGCCAACATTAACCTCAGCGTTGCCAAAGATGAATTAGATACACGCTCCTTTACTAAAAGGTGGTTATCCACTGAACTTTAAGCAAGCTTTGCCTTACTGTCAATACATGAAAACCAGTGTTGCCGTTTTAGTGACGCTGTCACTTTATTTAGCGGAATTTTCAAAAGTTTAGCGTCAAAAAATTATCGTTTGTCACTAGATAATTCTAGTTACTTTTCTAGTGACTTTTTGTAAAAACATATTTTTTGTAAATATTACGCCCCTTGTGATATTACATCACTGGCGTTCGAGTTTGGCACTTATGAAATGATATTCGATCGACTCTCTTTTTACCACGACCACTGAACTGAATTCATCACACCAAAGAAGACCGAAACGAGTTTTACTGCGAGTGAACGGAGCGGGTATATGTTTTAGAAACTAGTGATTTCGTTTCTATGATTTATGTCTTGTGTAAAATTTTAAAACTGTAATTGTCAATTAAAATAGTTCTAAGTCTTCTACTTGGCTGATGTATTTCAGTAGTAAAGTACATAGAATTTGTATTATTAAAAAAACCTTCTTGTAATTATGGGTTTTTTTTTTTACTGTAAACAATAAATGCTTTGTTAAAATTGAATATGTTTTTTTGATATTTGTACTGAAAATTTTTTCTAATGACTTTTTTCAAAATTTTAGCACATCTAGCGGATTTTTAAGGTCGATCTTGCGACTCTTTTTTTTGGCTTCTGGCAACATTGATGAAAACCTCATTGCTGTGCAGATATTAACAAGATAGTGAATGAGAGGCAGATAGACAGTGAGGAGAGAAATGAGGTATGTTTGATGTCAGACATTAGTGCATGAGCTATCGAGACAAATTTCTTCTTCTTACCATCGAGATTTTGACGGTTATGGTTTCAACTAAGAGTTGAAAGAGTTTCGGATACTGGGTGATATGCATAAAACAGAAGTAAATAGGTACTAATACTCTGTTCAATTTATATTTGCAGTACAGGGAAGACCCGGAACCCAGATAAGTGTCACCTTGAGATTTACGTTTAGGCTGGTGATCTCATCACGGCATTGCTGCACTTATTTGGAAGAAGATGCAGCTGAGCTAATGACTTTCGGTATTGGTTAGGGTCTTGTTTGAGTATCTTACATACCATCCTAATTGCCAGTAATTCAGCTTGAAAAACACTAGCAAAATACAGATATTAAGGGATTCGGAAAATATTCCTGAAGCAACACCACACTCCATCTTTGAACCAACAGTAAAAATAGTTGTGTCGAAGTCTTTCGTCACGACGATGTTTTGCCAGTCCTGTCTGGATGGGAAAACGACTTTAAAATTCTTACTGAGGCACAGAGTAGAAGCGTAGTAGTCAGTATTGTTGAAACAATGTCTATGGGAATAAGATTATTGATATTGCCATGTATGGTTTGGCAAACCAAAGATTGGATTCCTTTAGTCTTATCGCGCTGCAACAGACTAGGTATTTAATATGAAGATCAAGAGGTAGAAGGTGGAGAAACACGCATAAGGCATCCGTTGGGCAGGATCGTAGTGCCCCTGTAGTGCACCTTTTTAAGCTTGACCATGTTATAGGCTTTACTAAGGGCGGACCACCAAACAATCGAGCCATACGTGAGGATCGGTCGTACCACCGCTGCTGTGTACGTCCACAGTATCATCTTCGATTGGAGACCCCACTTTTTGTCTAATGTTTTACTACAGGTATATAAAGCTATACAGGTGTTCCTAACCCGTTCTTCAATGTTCAGCTTCGGTAACTACGCCCAGATACCTCGCACTTGAGGACAGAGAAAGCGTTTGGCCGTTGAGTCGGGGTAGAGTGCAAGGGGGATTTTTGTTTTTGGTAGAGAAAAGCATCAGTTCCGTTTTACTTTGATATTTCCACAAAGAAAAGAAATGCTCTTCAGTTCCAGAGATATAGACTCTCGATAATCTTGAGGACGATGGTTCGGGAACTGAATTGGCTCCGCCACTAATAGATACGAGACGCATTTTTAAGTTGAGGTCACTGGAACTTTTGAATTTAATTCAAATGACTTCAACTCCAAAATGCTTTTCGTAAATTTAAATTTTCAATAAACGGAGTTTAAATGAGCCAACACATCGTTTATTGAATGGTAATTTTTAAAAGAAAAAATGTTTGCGATATCAGCCAAATGTTTTTTGAGACAATGAAAAAACAGTCAATAAACGATTTTTTTTCACTGAATTTCTTGTATTTATAAAATCGATCTATAATTTTTGGTTTAGAAAATAGATTCTCGGTGTTTATCTTTGTTTATCCTAATTTGCCCTACCAAATCTCAAAATTTCGAAATATTCCGCGATAAATAATTTACGAACAAAATTTACCCGATTTGCCATTCCTACAGGTACATTAGAAATGAAAAAATCATTTATGTATTTTAAATAACATACAAATCTGGAAAGCCTACGATCAGGGGCCTCATTCCGTAAAACGAAAACGATGGAACGATATCGTTTTGGCAATACCCATCTCTATCACATCTAAAGGGAAAGATAGGGACAGCTATTGCCAAAACGATATCGTTCGATCGTTTTTGTTTTACGGAATAAGGGCCCAGGGTTGGCCGAATTAACTACACTACATTTTCTACATCATTAACTTCGCGTAGTTAATTTAACAAACTACACGTCTTATTTTCTACAAATTGTTACGTTTTCATATATGCACATACAAAGTAAATTTAGAGAGATAATAAAATTTTAACATTTTAACTCAAAATTCAAGCTTCAAAGTTACAACTGACAGATCATTTGATATTTTAAACTAAGTTTCCTACAATTTGTTTCATTAACTACATTTAACTACCTTTAACTATATAAACTACGTAGCAAATGTGAAAAATGTAGCGGCCATCCCTGCCTACGAACACTTCTCCTTTTTTTGGTGTCCGTTTTATCATCTTTTTCGTATTCTGTTTCCTCAGACCAGTAAGAACATAGCATGAACGCAATAATTTTGTTTATTTCCCTGACGTTTCGCCCACTTTCTCTACTCGGCGTTACACTTTTTTGAAATTTTGTTGAATTTTTCACATTGTTAGTAGGTATGCCTGCGCTTAAACATTTCTAATGTTAAAATTTCCTTTCACCTTACATTTTTTGTACTAAATCCTGGGTGGAGCTTTTGGGGGCGTAAAAATGGGCGGGGGACGTGGTACAATTTGTGATTTTGGGGGGCGTGGCATATGTAAAACTTTGATAGTCTTGTAGAGGGTGGTGATTTTAGGAGGTAGTTGTGAGGCTTTTGGGGGCGTGTCAATGGGGGGCGTGTCAGGGTGCGTTTTTTTTTTTTTTTTTTTTTTTTTTAACCATATATATATATATATGGCGGCTCGGCGGCTCGGCAGCTCGGTGGCTCGGTTGCTCGGCGGCTCAGCGGCTCATTGCCTTGGCGGCTCAGCGGCTCATTGAGTTGGCGGCTCACCTAGAACCCCAAAACGTAATGTAGGTAACCAAAAACTTTACGTTAATAACGTAAAACGTAAAGTAAACAACCTAAAACGTAACGTAAATAACCTAAAACGTAACGTAAATAACCTTAAATGTAGCGTAAATAATTTAAATCGCAACGAGACGTTTAGAACCTAAATTCGTATCATTAAGAACCTAATATTGAGGTGCAGGGGCTAAGTTCCAATAGATGGATTGTTGATACTATGTGTGGAGATAAGAAAAAAAAATTTATTTATTCAATCGTTTTCATTGACATTTTTTTAACTTTTAAATAATACTTTTAAACGATTCTGTTGACTACTTGATCAAGTGGATTATATTCAATAATTTTATCATGAAGCATAATGCAGTAAGCTGAAGTGTTTGCAGGAATATTTTTTGATGTTCTCATCTCCAAGCGAATATCGATAGGTCCTGTTTTCAATGTTTCATTTTGATGTCTGCAGTCTATAACAAAAATTGGAGCACGTGATTTAAATATATCCCAGGAAAGAAGAGGTTCGTCAGTATTTTTACTGTAGTAAGTTTTTTGAAAATTGGCGTACATTTTATAAAACAAACTATATCGGTTTTTTTCAAATGATACATTGAGATCTTCATGTGGATATACATCAGAGTTTAGGTATACTTTTAAGTCTGTTAGATTTCAATGATCAAAAGTTGTAGGATCAGCAGAAAGCTTTTTATTTTTTTCAGTTTGTAGTGCAAAAACAATGTACCGAGGTTTTTCTATTTGTGTTGTTGTCTTAACGTTCCATATGTGATGATCAGAGCTTGATAACATCGGGTATTCATAGAGATCCCAGTTTCGGAAAGCAATTTTCGAAAAACTGTTCTTATTTATAGATTTGTATAGGCTTAATTTAATGGAATCTGATAAGGTCACGTGTGGTACTTTCCACTGCACTTTATGAAGGTGCACTTGAACATTTTCATTTGTTGGAGAGATAAGGGCGTTTTCATCCATTCTAGCACGAGTGAGAATAAGATCGTGTCGAGCATTGGGAATAATTTTTTTATAATCTTCAGCGAAACCCAAAAGCTTATTTAATGGAATACAGTAATTGAAATGAAATGGATTCAATTTTATAGATGAATCGAGTGCGTGAAGTTAGCCCCCCTTTTTTGGAATTTCCTATTTTTGAAAGTTGTTCCAGGTTGTTCCCGGTTTGTTCCGCATTGTTCCAAGTTTTTTTTGAAAAATATTCAAAAATGGGGGTTTTAGAGCCAAAAAACCGTTTTTGACCTAGCCCCCCTTTTTTCGAAAATCAAATTTTTGAAAGTTGTTCCAGATTGTTCTAGTTGTTCTGAACATTGTTCCAAGTTTTTGGACCCCTATGTTCAAAATTTCAAAAGTTATGGGCAAAATTCGAAAAAATTCTAGCCCCCCTTTTTTCGAAATTCTTAATTTTGAAATTTTTTTCGGATTTCAAAAAGTGTTCTAATCATTGTTCCAAAAACTCAAAATTGTAGGACGTGTATTTTTAAAGATAAAACCTTCCGAACATTTTTTCAAAAATCCTAAAAAACGGCTCTCCAATATTTTATTTTTTTTTTAATGCATTGACATTTGAGACCTTATGATAAATGCATGTATTGAATAAAAGTTTTGACCTTACATTCTTACTATCAGCTTAAAAACTAACTTTAAAAAAACATCTCCGATTTTTTTAATTTTTCAAAAACACCCCTGCCCCCCTTTTCCAAAAATCCAAAATCTACAACTTGTTCCAAGTGCAGAATCCTTCAAATCCAATTGTTCCAAAGAATCATCAAAAAATATTGAAAACTGAAGATTTTAAGCCCAAAAAACACTTTAAATGAAAATACCTTATTATCCTTGCTCTGGCCCCCCTTTTTAGAAATCCAAAATTCAAAAATTTGTTCCAGGTTGTTCTAGGGCTCTTTTAAATTGTTCCAGACTTTCGTTTCTTAAAATTGATTTTTAGTATCAAAAATTTAATTAAAATCCTCCCCCGCCCTCCTTTTCCAAAAATCCAAAATCTAAAACTTGTTCCAAGTGCAGAATCCCTCAAGTCCAATTGTTCCAAAGAATCATCAAAAAATATTTAAAAAAAAGTGTTTTTTGGGCTTAAAATCTTCAGTTTTCAATATTTTTTAATGATACTTTGGAAAAATTGGATTTGAAAGATTCTGCACTTGGAACAAATTTTAGATTTGGGATTTTTGGAAAAGGGGGGGCAGGGGAGCTTTTTTTTTAAATTTTTCATACTAAAAATCAATTTTAAGAAACGAAAGTCTGGAACAATTTAGAAGAGCCCTAGAACAACCTGGAACAAATTTTTGAATTTTGGATTTCTAAAAAGGGGGGCCAGAGCAAGGATAATAAGGTATTTTCATTTAAAGTGTTTTTTGGGCTTAAAATCTTCAGTTTTCAATATTTTTTGATGATTCTTTGGAACAATTGGATTTGAAGGATTCTGCACTTGGAACAAGTTGTAGATTTTGGATTTTTGGAAAAGGGGGGCAGGGGTGTTTTTGAAAAGTTAAAAAAATCGGAGATGTTTTTTTAAAGTTAGTTTTTAAGCTGATAGTAAGAATATAAGGTCAAAACTTTTATTCAATACATGCATTTATCATAAGGTCTCAAATGTCAATGCATTAAAAAAAAAATAAAATATTGGAGAGCCGTTTTTTTGGATTTTTTAAAAAATGTTCGGAAGGTTTTATCTTTAAAAATACACGTCCTACAATTTTGAGTTTTTGGAACAATGTTTAGAACACTTTTTGAAATCCGAAAAAAATTTCAAAATTAAGAATTTCGAAAAAAGGGGGGCTAGAATTTTTTCGAATTTTGCCCATAACTTTTGAAATTTTGAACATAGGGGTCCAAAAACTTGGAACAATGTTCAGAACAACTAGAAAAATCTGGAACAACTTTCAAAAATTTGATTTTCGGAAAAAGGGGGGCTAGGTCAAAAACGGTTTTTTGGCTCTAAAACCCCCATTTTTGAATATTTTTCAAAAAAAAATTGGAACAATGCGGAACAAACCGGGAACAACCTGGAACAACTTTCAAAAATAGGAAATTCCAAAAAAGGGGGGCTAACTTCACGCACTCAGATGAATCAGGAGACCAGGATGCATTTAAAAGCATATCACTTTCATTTTTATTTAAAGATAAATAGTTTTTTATTGTTGTTGTAATCCCCACATTTCGATTGTAGTCAATTTCCTTTCCATTAAGCTCATAACGTATTTCATCAAAGAGAAAAGCCATTGTATTGTTTACAAGTTTTGTGTTGACAATTTGCTTTCCATCTATTGTCGATAGTGATCCTTCAACATATAAAAAACTTTCCGAAGGAAAAACATTAAGATTTTGATGTTGGATACAAATCTGAATGATGTCATTTCAGTCAAAATTGTTTTGATATGGCGAATAAGTATGATATTCATATTTAGAAATGCTTTCACTGATCTCGGGGTCTTGGAAAATGTTCAACATATTTTTTTTTGAGGTGCGTTTTTAATATTTTAAGATGTATCCTGATGATAGTAAAAAGTCCTTATTATGCTTTGTAAGTCGATGTGTTACCGCAGCTGAGTTTGAAGCTCGATTGAGTGTTGTATTATTTTCTACACTATTTTTATAAGGAATTGCCTTATTTATATGCTCATATACAAACATGGTTCAGGCTGTATATGTAATCGAACAGTTATTTTTTCCTCTCTGAAGTTAATATCTTGTCCGTCTTGATCGATTAACTTTAAACACAGCGATGTTATTCGTTTGACGTTCATAGGCAAATAAATAACGTTCCTCGGAACTTCTATGATTTTATACGCCGGGCTTACTTTAACAGCAAATTCATGTAAAATATGTGCAGATTTATTATTTATATATGTCCCATCTATGATATTACATTCGATACGTATGGCATTTACTCTGTTTATGTCAACGTAAAGATCTGATTCATGTAATACATTTGACATCAGCAGTTTCTTACTAAACCCTAGCAGAGATCCAATAGAATTGGGTTTAGAGAAGTCAATATCCTCCGAACTGATAATTTCACATTTCAATGTGTTGTTATTGGCCTTGATTTTCATTTCACTTTTTTTTAAACTTTTCTTTTTTTTGTTAACTTCAACAAGTTTTTTTGTATTAAATTATTTATATCTTCTATCTCATATGATCAAATGGGAAATGAGATAATATTATCACCTATATTCAGCAAGTTATTAAACTCATCTACATTTGGTATAGAGTTATATGTTTGAAAGTCTATAAGCCCGCAAACGTAATTGGATTTCAGTACAATTGGTGAAAAATACTCAGCAGTGAGATTTGAGTCGTTCCCACTTAATGTTAATGTTAGCGACATCCTGATTAAAAGAGAAATGACACAGTTTTGATTTTTCACATCGTTTTATTAATTTTAGTTTTTGAAAACATTATAACATTGTTCTAATAAAAACCTTAAGCATAAATGACCACATATAAAGGTATCAAAATCTTGTTCTTGAATATAATTATAATTTATTTGTCTACCTAGATAACTTATTACTTCAGTTGGTGGTCTTAAATTTCCAAAACTATCAAAATACTTTATAACATTATTTGTTATATTTTTAACATATGCTACCCAGTGAGTGCCACTACCAGATTGACTATCTAAATTTATTACGCCGCACACTTTATCCATCGATGATTTAGGTAATGAGTTTCGCATGAAAACTCCTCTAAAATGCTGCAAGTTTTTCTTTCCGAACTGATGAATATCGAAATTGTTTAAGGGGCGGTTGGGTAGCAGTTTTTTGTTTTAGATGCGTTTAGAAAAAGACCAAGACCATTTTTATATGGTTGCAAGTATAATCCATTTCCTTGAATAGAAACAGCTTCCATAGCTTTATTATGTCGTCTGTTTTGGTCAAAAGTTTTTTTTAGCAGCACGTACATCATTGAGAGCTTTTGCAACTCCAGCTGCACCACCAGTTAAAGATCCTACAGCTGATAGACCAGCGAGAATTGGAGTTAAAAATGGTAGAAAACCTCCACTCTTTGGAAGTGGAATTATTCTAGGCGTTTGAATGCATTGGTTCCTTTTATTTTTAATAATATTCTTTTTTGTTTTTAGTTCCCCTTTTTTGCCCATACCAAATTTCGTTTTAGCTTTCATCATGTTGGTGACTAAAAGCCCGCTTAATTTTTCAGAGGTTGAAGAGTCGTTTGCTTTGAATCTTTTCCACGCTTGTTCGGTTAAAATTTTATCTGCAACGTGCCGATCTGAGACAGAGTTGCTCTTAGAATATGCAATATCATGTGAGCGACAAGCCTCATCCAGTTGATTAATTCCTTTATCTCCTCTACGTAAGCGTTCTTCCAATTTAGTTCCAGGACCACAATAATTATAAGAAGGAAGATGTAGCTCAAATGGTAATTTGTCTATAATTGTATCCTTCTCCTTTAATTGATTTTTTTTTTATTATGCTCGATCATATTATGATTTACACTTCTTCCTATTTGGAGGTTAAATCGTATATCAATGTTATCCTATAAAAATGAAATGTTTTATTGTAAAAGCTGTTAGTCATCATTATACGCTTCGTAAAGCAGTCAGAAATTATTAAAGTACAAAATTTTTATTCTAAAGTCAAAATTAAAAAAAAAACATGGATCATTATTTCCAAACAGTATTCGGGGAATTATCGTGGGCCCATCGAATTGTGGGAAAACAAATGTTATGCTAAGCATTCTTCTTGACCCCAACGGATTAAAGTTTGAAAATATTTATATTTATTCTAAATCTCTACATCAACCTAAATATCTAAAAAAGCTTATTACATCAGTCAAAGGGATGGAATACAATGAATTCTCAAATAATTCTGATGTAATGCCCCCATCAGACCCCAAAAATAATTCAATATTTGTATTCGACGATGTCGCATGTCAGAAACAAAATAATATGAGACTATTTTTGCATGGGTCGTCATAATGGAGTTGACAGTTTTTATTTGTGTCAGTCATATACTCATATACCAAAACATTTGATTAGAGACAATGCTAATTTCATTATTCTTTTCAAACAAGACGAATTGAATTTGAAGCATGTTTACAAAGATCACATAAACTCTGATATGACATTCAATCAATTTAAAGAGTTATGTTCTCATTATTGGGCTGATAATTTCGGATTTCTGGTTATAGACAAGGAAAGCAGTATTGAAAAGGGTCGTTACAAAAACAGTTTTCATAAAATTGCAATAGTATAAATATATATAAGTATATCATATAAAATCAGAACATTACTTCAGCAACGCTGTTTGGGAAAACTCGTCCTTCATTCATATAAACATTACAAAATATATTAATACTTTTTTTTTCTCCGCCAAATACAATTTTAAACCATAGAAATAGAAGAAAGTGTGTTTGATCTCATAAAAACAGAAAATGTTCTAAAAAATAAATATTTTCAACTAAAAAGTGGGCAAATGATGAGAGAAACCGATTTGGAAAACACCTTCAAGCCCATTGTTGAACCGTTGAAAAAATTGGTTGGAAATATAGAAAAAAAAAGAACCTCAACATTATGATAATGGTAAAACATTTAAACGTCGTAAGCTGCAGTTCAAATCATTTAATGAAAAAGATGAAGAAGAAGACCATGAACGAACAGGATCACCACAACTAGAATTGGATGGCCCCGATAATACATTTTTATTCAGTACACCAAAAACGTTTGATTCCCCTCATAAATCATCTTCTTTCAATCAACAAAAACTATTGTCATAGTCAAATCGTGATACAGCATACGAACCGTATTTTGATGCAAATACCCAATCTATAAAAATAGGCAAATGTAGCTTCACAATGAATAATCATGAGATTATAATTGATGATGAAATTTTTACTCGAACTCCTGGACTTATTGAATTATTACTAAAGAAAAATCCTTGTAAGAAGAAATATACTGATGATGACTTGGAACAATATGGAAAAATCTTACAAAAAACTAATGCACATAGGTTAAATCACGACAGTTCTTCTCGAATCAAGAGTAATAGAGGTATAAAATATACTCAAATAATAAAAGAGCTTGTTGCTGTCCTCAAAAATGATAATACCAAAATAGGAAAGTCTTATTCTGATATTACTGAAATGAAATATACAAACAAAAATATTGAATATGTTTACTGGAATGACCCAAATGAGCTTGTTAATAGACTAAAACTTTTAGTAGCATCCAAAAATGCTGGTAATAAAAACCACCAAAATGAAATCAATTTCATAATTGAGGAATTAAAGGAATCAAACATCATATATTAATAACAACCAAAGGTAAAACCTCTTCAAACTAAAAATGAGTGTTGACAAGTTCGGAAGAAATTCCAAACCACTTTTAAAAAGGAAATGTGCCACAGGTCCTCCACGTTTAGGATTTAAACTTCTACCATCAGGTGATTATAGCATGGAAAATAAGCGCTTGAGTAATATTGGTAGACCTGAACAACCTCTTCAAGCAGCCTCTAAAGAATATGTTGATGATCAAATAAACCTTACTATAAAAATTTACAGATTTCACTCATACAGTAACTATGGGGACATTGAAAATGACTTGTGTTAGCTCGATAAAATAAAAACATGAATAATCTTGGTGATTTCTAATTTGTATCCTATAGTTGCACCAAAACTTCTGAAGATGTCTAAGAAACCATTCTTCAACCTGAAATTACAATATGCAGATATTTTTAATGTCGAATCCCAGTTGGCGGTTCAATTAATGTTATTCAGTTCAGTTTATTTAATCACGGCGTTGATGTTGAAGAAATTCAAATATTTGCTCAAATTTGCTCAAATTGTGAAAAAAGTGAACCCTTTTTAACGCGAGACCAAATTTATAAATAATTTGATGTGTAGCTCAAACTCAATGCAAGCCTGATTTACCTAATTGTGTTTAGGTATTCTATACAATTTTGCATTTTGAACTCATCTTTTAATAAATTTAATAAACTCGAGTCGTGTAATTTCTTAAGACAAAATTAATGGTTTTGACAGTAAAGCAGTATTCTTTTATCTGAGTATATGAAAAGCAAAGCACCAATTAAGTTGACAGCTGAGTTGACAACAATATTTCATCAAATTGAATCGTTTTTTTTCATTTGAGGACCTTAAGGTATAACTGTTATAGTCGGAACGGAAGATGTTGGATGTTGTTCTCTCAGTTCACTTACGCATAGAGCGGTCGGTGAGCGCTCTTCACTTCCGAAAGCAAAAGTAAAAAATTGGTCGAAACGAAGCAAAACTCAATTATGGGCACGTCATATGAATTCTTTGTATTCGTTTCGTTTCGTACGACCACTTGGCTCGGCATCCGACTATTATAGTTCTACCTTTAACCTTGAACATCTGAACATGAACTAAATCTATATAAGTTTATTAAAGAAGTTAAATTATATTGCAGTACCTATGAATATTCTAACCGCATTGGCTTAGACGTAGGTAAAGTTTTGTAACATAAATTTATAGCCTGAGATTTTACTTGAATTCTAATACCTTAACCTCAAAGATCCGATAATTAGAACAGAAGATAAAAGCTTACCAACAACCCTGTTCGATATTTATACTTAAGTTGCTAAGGAAAGTTAATCCTACCTCTAGACTGATTAACGTTAACTTAAATACCTTAACCTTCAACAACTTAGAACTAATGTTGTAAGTTTATTAAAGAGAAACGCAAGTAGGTACCTTTGCATATTTCAGGCTCAAAAATAACATTGGTTTGGACGTAGGTCAAGTTCAAAAATCGCATTGGTTAAGACGTTGGCCAAGTTCAAAAATCGCATTGGTGTAGACGTAGGTCAAGTTCAAAATCTCATTGGCTTAGACGTAGGTCAAGTTCCAAAATCGCATTGGTTTAGACGTTGATCAAGTTCAAAAAACGCATTGGTTTAGATGTTGTTTTGTCACATAAATTTGTAGCCTGAGATTTTACCTTAATTGACATTAACCTCAAAGATCCGATAATTAGAACAGAAGATACCAAATCAACCCTTTTCGATTAGGTATTATATTTAAGTTGCTTCGCTAGGTTAATCCTACCTCTAGCCTAGTTAACCTTAATTTAAATACCTTAACCTTCAACATCTGGCCCTTATAGAACTAAAGTTATAAGTTATAATCATAGAGGTTCAAGTATAGGTCTCTGTGCATATTCTAGGTTCAACAATCGAATTGATTAAGAAATAAGAATGAAGTCAAATTTTGTCACACAAAATTTTGAAGCCTATTATTTAACTTATTTCAAAACCTTAATCTTTAAGATCTGATTATTAGTACAGAAGTAAAAAGACAACCGCAGAACAACTAAATCAATCCTTTTATATAAATGTACATAGGTACATAATGTCATACTAAGGAGTCAAACCTCTTACGTCTCTGAGCCATTCTGAGACATTCCAAACCATTTACATCCACAGGTCCAACGAGTTATGGTAACAAAACGGCCACTCTAGCGCTAATTGGGTCAACGAGCTAGGTTGCTCGTGATCGCCATTTCTACCTACCTACCTACCTACATACATAATGTATGTACCTATATAGATACGTAGGTATATGAATTTTGTTGGCGAAGCCAATTTTGTTATTCAATTTTTCAATTTTTGCAATTATTTATTTTGATAAATTAAACCTAAACGTATTTCACCTACACTTTTATGTTATTTCAATTATTTTTTAACTGAATAAATTAGTTTGATATTTTACCTTCATTTTAAGACCTTTATTTTAAATATCCGATTGTTAGAACAGAAGTTATAACCCAACCAAACCAACCTAATCGTACCATTACGAATAATATTTGCAAAATACCTACAACAATTCAATCAACACAACATTTTACAGACATACCTATAACCTACTTAATAATGTAGCTATGTATGTATATCATTTTTGTTCCCGATGCGAATTGCGAAGCCAATTTTGTTTGCCACCAGCGGCCGCCGCGCCGGCCAGCCACAGTGCAGTGGTGGTTTTTTATTGCACACATTCCACTCCAACCAACGTCTTGCCAACACCTTTACAGCAATGTATATTCTTTGTGGGTACGTTTTTTTCTTTTTGTTTTCTTGTTCCTCACGTCGTTTTCCGTGATGAAATTAGTTTTCAAAAGCCAATCTTTCGCGTTTTTAGTATGAAATTTTGTAAGCTTTTGCAAAAATTTTGATGCAGATTTGTAGCCTGTCATTTTATCTTTAATTATCTATCTTAATATTAAGCATCCGATAACTATAACCTGAGTAATAGGCTTCTAAGTGCGCTCAAATCGAGTGATTTTAAGATTTTATACAAATTCAACTATCCTCCACTGAAGCTCGTCGGTTGGCGACGATCAACGTGTAGATACGATTCATCGATTGTGTCTTTAGGTTCATTTTGGCATTTTCTTTGGTAACACCAACCAAAAATTCGATCCTGAGCCCCCTATACGCTAGAGTTCATTTCGTTCATTTGTTATATATTCATTTGTTCATTTAATCATTTTGGTAACACCATATTTTTCTCAAAACGACCCTATAAACATTTTCAATGTTAAAATTAACGACCCTAAAAATTATATGGATATTAGGAAAGTATTTTGATGAACAAATCAAAAAAATTTTTTTAGAGTTAATAGAAGATAGAAAAATGTTTTCAACATCATCTGGAAAAATTAAAAGTACAATTGTTAAAGATAAGAATATTCAATAGATTTAAAGTCTTATATAGGTTTATCGTAATGTTGTTAGTGTAATAAATTTCTGTTTCTCATTTTACATTAATTCTTCCTTCAAACAAAAAGAAAAATATATATTGCTTAGTAAGCATTCAACAGCCTGATCAACAACATATGTAAAAATGGATTCGGAATTAATATTAAAAAACATTTGTGATTTTTTCAAAACGAACCGGCAATCAATATTATAGGAACATTACGAAGAGTTTATAAATTGCATTTCTTTACTTAAAAGTTTCAAAAATGCATATTATATAGAATCAATTCATGGACATCATTACTCAAATTGCTGCTGGACATCCAACCAATGTAAGGAAGGACCGGATACTTGTGCGTGTTATATGATAGAAAAATTATTAGTTAGAGTTAAGAAATTAATGAATTATTATACAAAAGGTTGGAATAAAAATAAAAATACATGCATATAAAAACTTCTTATTATTTAATTTAGTTCACTCTCTACAAATATCAGCGTGAGGTTGTGGATGAGTTGCATAAGGTTGCACGACGAAATTTCAAACGTTGTCATGTTATCATTAAAGGCTATGATGATTTGTGGAAAGCTGATCTGGTTGAAATGATACCTTATAGTGATAAGAATAGAGGTTTTAATTATTTGATGACAGTGATCCATACCTTTTCGAAATTCGCATGGGTCATTCCTATGAAAAACAAGAAGGCCATTACTATTTCAAAAGGAATAGAGGAAATATTTAACCAATCTTCTAGAACCCCAAAAAACTTGCAAACTGACGATGGGAATGAATTTTTTAGTAAAAACTTTAAAAGTTTGATGGAAAAATATAAAATTAATCAATACTCTACATTCAGTTCATTAAAGGCCTCGATTATTGAAAAATTTAATAGAACTTTCAAAGAAAAAATGTGGAAGGAATTCAGTTTCAATGGCAGCTGTAAGGGGATAAATATTTACAAAAAATTGCTTCATGATTACAATCATTCTTTTCACCGAACTATTAAATGTAAACCTGCAGAAGTTACCAAACAAAACTCAAAATCATTGTTACCACTTTTCAAATATAAGAAAGAAAAAGTAAGCGTAAATTCAAAGTTGACGACAAAGTAAGAATCAGCAAGTATAAACATACATTCGAAAAAGGTTATACAGTATACACCCAACTGGACTACTGAGGTTTTTAAAATAAGAAAGGTGCAATCAACAAAACCGACCACATATCTTCTTGAAGACTATGAAGGAAAAGCAATTCAGGGGGGTTTTTATGAAGCGGAACTGATGAAAACTACGTGTGAGTTATAGAATTGCTTCCCAATCAAGACAATAAAACCATACCAAGCGTATTTCACATCGCTTGATAGAAATCCAATTAAATATTAAATGCCCTCTAAGCATATTTCGTTGATCATAATTTATGTGAATCAATATATTTAACTAATGTAAACAAACATCATTCAATGAAGTAACATAATATCTAGATATAAAAGTAATGTAAACAAAGAACGACAAAGTATCTCCTACAGAACATTCAAACATAAATATAAAACTAAAAATGTAAACAAAGATCGTCAACGATCAAAAACAATAAAATTGAATCATCATTAAAAATGATGTCAAGGCATGTACCAATTAACATACTTAGTCCATAAGAAGAATTAGGAATACCAATGTACTGCTTAGCGCATATAAAAAGGGTTTTCCTGGCAGCCGAAGTTTAGTTCCATCTCGACACTCATACTTATAGCTGAATATTTCCCCCCACCAGTGGTAAGGGATCCGATGCTCAGTTTAATAAATAAAGTAATTGTTTAAGTTTAAAACGTGTGTTTTATTTTAAATCTTTTTTAAAAAGTGATCCTGGAGGATCTAATATAAAATTTGTGCAGATATATTTCTTGTTGAAAAAAACCTACAAACAAGAGGAAATAAAGTTTATAAGAACATAACTCCTGGATCGATAAAAACAAAATTCTCTAAAATAAGAAAGTAATAAAAGAAATAAATTTGATTTCAAAACATTTAATTTTTCTTTTTTTTTTCTTTGTATTATGTATATAGTAAGTAGTATTTTACTATAAGTTTTTTCCGCTTATAAATTATATTGGCATACAAATTATTTTAGTTTGGTAAATTTTAGTTCATATGATGTTCCAAGTTGACGAGTTTTTTCGAAAGCATATGAGCCTCCTCCCATTGCTGTTATGCTATCTGATGATAGCTTCGAGTATCTCATAGGCAGGAAGACCTGAATAAATTTAAAAAAAAAAAAAAAACTAATTAAATAAATGCTGGGTTGCAACAGAATAAGAATATTTTTATAGCTTACTGTATATTCTCCAAGATCTGCTATGATTCGGTCACCCCATCGTGTTTTCACCTTTCGCAGTGCGTAAATAGTTTATTTGCTCCCCATTTCCAGATCAGTTAACTTCTTCGTAGGTTTAAAATTGTTGGTTTCGTTTAGAGAGTTAGCCTCTCTTGCTGCGAAATCATCTACGGTGAATATGGAATAGTCGAGCTCCTCGAAATGCATTTTTTGAGAAAAATATGTTTATTCGTGTGAGCTTCTTGTACACAACTGTGCTCGTCAGTATAAAATAATATTCCTTTTATAGAAGTATCCCCACTAAATTTTCATAAGAGACTTTCTTACATATATGTGTTTTTTTTTTTTTTTTTTTTTTTTTTTAATTTTCATGTTCATTCACGTTGGAAAATTAGTATAGCTAATCTCAAAACTATGTTGGAAATTATCATACATAGTTCAGTGGTTGACCCTCTCAGAATTTTAGATTAAAAGGAAGAGAAGGATCGCATCCCAGGAAAGGGTTTTTTTCTATTGTTATTCGTTATATGTAGGTGCTCACAACGAAAGTGGACAGTTTTTTTTTTTTTTTTTAGAAAGTACTTTAAAAAACAAAAATTTTTATTATAATATTCAATGATATATACATAGGTGTTGGGAAAAAAAGATCTTAGCCTGAGTGCGAAAAAGAAAAAAGATAAGACGGAAGACCAGTTGCCCTGTGAGTCGTGGGCTAAGTTTTACAAGACTCTTTTTGACGCTTCTTTAGCATTATCTTTATTTTGTATTCTTTGCATTACTTTTTTTCAATTACATGACTGCTTTGCGACCAGAGCAGTTTTTCTATTTTGTTTTCCTTTCAGTTCCATAGATTTTTGATGTGTAAACATCTATACTGGCGGTAGGGTGAAAAAAAACGTTACGTATCTTGTAGTCGTGATTCTTATCTTGTAGCCGTGGTCGTGATTTTGATTCTGAGCCAGAGATTAGTCTGCTATTACA
Organism: Epistrophe grossulariae; assembly: GCA_929447395.1. Classification (NCBI taxonomy): domain Eukaryota; kingdom Metazoa; phylum Arthropoda; class Insecta; order Diptera; family Syrphidae; genus Epistrophe; species Epistrophe grossulariae. The sequence continues at coordinate 83,855,607 of OV839568.1, read as the reverse complement.
CGATGCATCTAGACGCATGCGACTTTTCGAACTACGTAAGTGCAAAAGAGAAAAAAAATCGAAAAGATGAGGCGGAAAAAAGTCACCGGTGTCGCGTGGGTAAAATTTTCGGTGCAACTATTTGACGTTTCTTTTTTCTCTTGTCCCGTTTTTTTACTATTCTACTTCATATGGTTTTGTTGTTCAAAGAGTAAATTTCGATGCAACGCAACGTTATTGATAGCCTTATAGGCTTTCCATAAATTATAAATTCATCTTTAAAAACAACATAAATAAAATAAATTATTGCTTTTCTTGACTGATATTCATTTAAAGGCACACAAACCTTTCTTTCTTCAATGTATCAAATAATGAAAACAAAAATAAAAACAAAAAGTTTTTTTATTGCTTGAGCACAGCCCAACACGAAAATGAAAAGTGAAGAGAACTGTCAAATTAGATTCATGACTTTGGTTTCAACGTGTAATAGCGCTTGAAACAGCGGACGAAATAACAAAGAAGTATTCGGAGAAGGCGAATGCAACTAGATTCATCGTGTAATAGCAGACTTACGAATTATCCATAATCTCTGTTCTGAGCTTCACGAAAATTGAGTGCGTTCAACGCTATGTACGCTCAGTAACTAAACGCTGAGTGTTTATATACGAAATCAAAAAGTCGAGTTCAGTTTGGGTTGAAATGTGGTTGGTTGCTAAGACCATATACTACATGGACTGTGCTTTCATCATGGCTGCAGGGTTTTAACATAGATGGCCGCCTTTTTTGGCAAATTAGACGAAATAAGGTCATTGACTGGAAAATATTTTTAAATATAATTTTAATGATTGGCTAAGAGCCCACTGCTGTTGAGCGTGGTTGGGGCCTTTGTCGGTAAACTAAAAAACGCATTTTCCATGCATCATTACCGATTTTCAAATTTGCTTATGAAAAGTTAAGATCTATATAAAAATACCAGTAAATTTTTGCAATCATCCACACCCTAAATTTGATGTAGGCTCTCGGTCTATGAGGCATTCGGACGAATGTTGATATTTACACATCTTAACCGTGAGTCCCGGCACTCACACTTTTTTTTAACTGTGTACATACAAGTAAACGTATACAAGTGTGCGAACAAAAAAAAAAAAAAAAAAACAAAGAAGTAAGAATTTATTATTATTAATATTATTATTATCTAACATTAAAATAAAAACAAATATTGCAATGGAGAATTTAACTTGTAATATTTGCGGGGGTACATTCGCTCATTCGTGCTCTCTTAAGAGACACATAAAAGCTGCCCATGGCGATGTCATGAAATGTCCTCGGTGTGAAAAAACCTATACTCGAAAGGATTCTATGCTAAAGCATTTCCGAAAGGAACACCTTGATGCATCATTGACAGATCGTGTAATTGATCAGCCATCTAGAAGCAAACGATCACTCCCCGAAAATAATGATAATGATTCCGTAGTCCTCCTACACTCGTCAACAAAAAAAAGACGATGTGAGAACTGTGCAGTAGATGTACTAGTATCTGGATGGGGACATCACACTAGAACGAATGCACACAAGTATAAGAATGCAATCCCATTTGAAAATACCCCCTTTAAAAAAATAAGGAAATGTTTTCAAGAAACTGTGGAGACCTATTTATTAGAAAACACCGATGAAGGGTTAATTGATATCAAACAATTTTTGACGAATGTTGAAACTGACATAGCAAATTTAATAAAGAACTCATTTGCGACAAAAGGGAGTGTCAAGTTGACGATAGAATTATACGCGGAGTTCGTGAAATTCCTATCGTCTGATGTGGAAGGAGATATGGATATAAGCCTCAAATCTTTCAATTGTCCTATGGAAATAGCTCTGGAGAGTAGCAATTTGGAAGACATTATCAAAAAAATGTCTGAAAAAATAGCGATTCAAAGTGAAGAATTCCAAGACCGTGATTCTGGTTGGTCATTGTTTTGCATAAAACACATTGAGGTGAACATAAACGAATATAGACCTTTAAGAGGATCAAGCTTTTTGGCTGCCAAAAAGTATTGAAGTGAAAAGGGCTTGCATCAATGTTCAAAACAATGACATATACTGCTTTAAATGGGCAGTAATATCAGCTATGCATCCTATGGAGGAACATGGAGAAAGACCCAGCAAATATGGTGTTGGGGATATTCGAAGCAGCATCATCACGCTAGGATCATCCTGAATTTTACTGATTTGATGTTTCCTTTAAAAGTAAAGGATATTTATACTTTTGAAGCACTTAACCCTTCAATAAGTATAAATGTTTTCGGGGTGGAAAAAAATGAGGGTGAATCAAAGTACAGAGTTGTTGGACCGTACTTTAATTCTAAGCAAACGAGACATCAGCATAAAAATTTGCTTCTCATACAAGAGGGTTCTTGTAATCACTATATGTTTGGATAAAGCCTATGTCCGCACTGATAGCAAGCCAAATAACTCATGGCAAGCGGTCGCTCAAAGCTTAAATTATGGAATAGCTGTTTACTATCATTTACATTAGAAGAGGCGTTTGTGAAGCATGGATTTGAATGCAATAAAATTGTAACCAGTCTTCCAGATGAGACAAATAAAATTCTGGAATTTAAAAACCATTGGAGACCAATGGAGGTACCATTTAAAATTTATGCTGATTTTGAGTGCATGCTGACCAATATTGCTGGCTGTCACCCCGACTTAGGGTTACCAGCTCTAAAATCAGCAAAGCCTGACAGTAAAGAAAGAAAAGCCTGATTTTTGAGAAAAAAGCCTGACAAATAAAAAATTTTTTTTTCCTTTTTGAAACTTAATTTTTATTAAAAAATATAAAATGAAAGCGTCTATACAGAAAAAAACCGAAAGGGATCTGGGACATAGTGTTGACAAATTAGGTCTAGTTAAACCGAAAATGCATTTCAATGACCAAGAACCTGCCCCAAAATTAATTTCCTCCTTAAACTTTTTTAAACAATATTTTCAAAAAAAAAGCACTGATGTAGAAAAACTATATCGTATTTTACAGAGTGTGTCAAAATTAATTTTTTTTAAATTTAGAAAATAGTGTATTTTGATTTAATTTTTTGGTCACCCTGTCCAAAATTGATTTTTATTTTTTACCATCTTTTTATTAATTTTGCTTAATAGTTAGATTAACATTTTATAAAGAAATATTTTTCATGACCTTCATTATGTAGCTACAATTAATTTGAAAGCCCTAAATTATGTTCAAAATTAATTTGTACTTGAAACGTTTCAAACAGCACTCTGTATAAATATCCTACTGCGCGATAATAATAATAATACAACTCACCTTAGATCAAAAGTTATGACCATTTGAATCTAATAAAAAAAATAAAGAGTCGACCATTTCATTTATTAAATCATTACAAAAAGTTCCTAATAAGCAAAGTATTTCCTTCTATTTTAAAAATTATGATTTATTTGAGTTTGTTTGAGAATCATTTTTGATTGAATTCAAATGTTCATAACTTTTGATAAGTTGTATACATTTTAAGAAATTGCAAAACTAGGACAAGCTTTCAAAAGCAAAAATGGTATTGAGTAGTAGGATATTTACACAACAATTTAAATAAAAACTACATAAAAATACGAACAATCCCTGAAAATTTCATGAATTTAGCACCAAAACTCAAAAAGTTATGCAGCTTTAACATTTGAGAAAAATTACGATTTTCAAAGACTTTAAAGCAAAATTATTGGAAAAAGCGCTGGTAGCGAGCTCTAAATGGTGTTCGATTTTGAATTTTTCGGTTTTAATTTTTTGGTTTCAATCTAAGTTTCATAATTTCGCCCAGTCCCGGTTGAATTTCAAGAAAGGTGTTTTTTGCAATCACCCTATTGCACAACTCCTTGTCACTTTCTAAAAAGTGACAACTATGAATGAAAAAAATGTATGTGTTTCAATTTGAAAGCATTCATTCATGCAAACATTTTTGTTCTAACGATTATATTTTGTGCGATAACTATAAAAAAGCCTGACAAACGACGAAACCTGGCCAAAGCCTGATTGGACATTAAAAGCCTGACGCGTCAGGCGAAATCCTGACGGATGGTAAGCCTACCCCGACTCCTCATCATCATCGACAACACCAATCAAACGTCATGTTCCGATAGCCGTCTCATACTTCATAAAATGTTCATTTGATGACTCATTGGATAAATTATTTAAATATACTGGTAAGTTAATTTCTTCTTCAAGTTTCATCTTACAATAAATATTATATAGATCTAAATTCTAAACCTTTAACTTTCTTATCATTTTAGGTGAAGATTGTGCTAGAGTTTTCATGCTCAATTTAGTCGAAGACGCCAAAAATATACATCGAAACTATTTGGGGAGGAAGACCCCACTCACCATGACAACCGATGATAATAGACAATTCGAACAAGCAACAAGATGTCATATTTGCAGGAAGGCGGTGTGGGGTAGCAAAAAAGTACGAGACCATGATCACTTGACTGGCAAGTTCAGAGGAGCAGCGCATTCTAAATGCAATCTTAATTATCAGGTAGCTAAGTACATCCCTATTTTCTTCCATAATTTTACCGGGTATGATTCTCATCTTTTTATTCAAGAGCTGGGTGATATCAGTGGGGGTCAGGGTTACCAGCTATAAAATAAGAAAAGCCTGACAGTAAAGAAAGAAAAGCCTAATTTTTGAGAAAAAAGCCTGACAAATAAAAAAACTATTTTTTTCCCATTTTGAAATGTCATTTTTATAAAAAAAAAACATTCATTGATAACTTACCTTGATTCGGATGCACGAAGACGACGCGACGATAAAAAGATTGCAATTGCAATCTGCAACACACGCACAAATAAAAGCACACACAAAAATACGTCATAAAATGGAATTGTCATATGTTGCACAATTGGGTGATTAAAAATAACACCTTTCTCGAAATTCAACTGGGACCGGGCGAAATTATGAAGCTTAAGCTAAGTACAGATGATTGTTACTTACAATATTGTCAGATCTGTCAGTAAAAAACACACAATTTTGTCTGACAATATTGTCAGAAACGTCATTGTCAGACGACAATCTGGCAAAAAATTGTCAGGTATCTAACAATCGTCTGAACACACAATTTTTATCATTATCAGTCAATTAGGACATTGTCAGACTCATTGGTCATTGTCAGATGTTTTCATTCAAAACATCATAAAATTGCTGACAATTTCTTCATTGTCCGAAAGGTCAATGAGTTGGTTAAAGAGAGATAAAAAAAGATTTGGGAAGAAATCTACCAACCGTGTTGGTAGACAATTTTTCATTGTAAGAAATATGTGAATTGTCAGCTAATTGTTAGCTACTGCCACACCATTGACAGTTATGAGAATATTGTAAGATCTGACAATCGTTTCTACTTAGCTTTAGTTTGAAAACACAGAATTCAAAATCGAACAGCGGTCTCTACCAGCGCTTTTTCAATAATTTTGCTTGAAAATCTTTGAAAATCGGAATTTTTCTCAAATTTTAAAAGCTGCATAACTTTTCGAGTTTTGGTGCATTTAGTAAACGCATTTAGTAAACGTTTTTCTTCTAACGATTATATTTTCTGCAATAATTATAAAAAAGCCTGACAAAAGACGAAACCTGGCCAAAGCCTGATTGGACATTAAAAGCCTGACGCGTCGGGCGAAATCCTGACGGATGGTAAGCCTAGTGGGTGTATTAACATTATCCCTCTAAATAAAGAAAAATATATCTCAACGTCCATAAAGATATTGATAAATAGTGCCCAAGGGGAATTCCTAGAACTACGATTCTTAGACTCGTTCAGATTTTTACCTTCTAGCATAGATACTATAGCAAAAACCCTTGCAAAAGCCGATTTTTCCATATTATCGAAATATGTTGAAAATGATGCTGAGTCTATCGAGCTTATGACTCTAAAGGGGGTTTTCTGTTATGATCATATAGATTGTATTGAAAAATTATCTGAAAGAAATCTTCCTTGAAGAGACTCATTCAGAAATTCTCTGATTGAGGAAGACTGTAGTCTCGACGAATATAAGCATGGTGAAAAAGTGTGGTCGCATTTTAAATGTGAGACTCTTGGCCAATATCTTCAGCACTATATGATAACAGATGTCTTGATTCTGGCCGATATTTTTGAAAAATTTAGGTCAGATTCTCTCAAACATTATGGTCTTGACCCTTGTCACTATTTTACATTACCGGGTTTCTCATGGGATGCTATGCTTAAAGTAACAGAAATCAGGCTGGAACTTTTAACAGAGATAACAATGTATAATTTCTTTGCTAAGGGGATAAGAGGGGGTTTGACTCAGTGTAGCTTACGCCACTGTAAGGCAAACAATAAATACATGATCGAATACGATTCAAATAAGCCATCTAATTATTTGATGTATTTGGATGCCAATAACCTATACGGTTGGGCAATGTCTGAGTATCTTCCTCATTCAAACTTCGAATGGATTGAGCCTCCAACCTTTTTAACTAATGGAATGGTTAACTTCTAATGTAAACACAGTCTATGTTTTAGAAGTAGATCTCGAGTATCCTCATGAAATACAAGATGCTCATAACGATTTACCATTCTGTCCGGCTAAGATTAGAGTAAGTGAAAAATCCCCCACAAAATTAGTTGCGGATTTGAAAAATAAAAAGAATTATATAATTCACTATAAAAATCTAATCCAGTGTATTGAAAATGGTTTGGTGTTAAAAAAAATTAATAGAGTGATGCGATTCGAACAATCACCTTGGTTGAAGGAATACATTGATTTGAACAATGACCTTAGAACCAGAGCCACAAATAAGTTTGAAAAAGATCTGCGCAAACTTTGTAATAATGCAGTTTTTGGTAAAACTATGGAAAATGTGGATAAACGTAAAGATGTTCGAATCGCAGACTCTATAGAGAGTAATGGGAGACACCTTGGTAGTCGTGCTCTTATAGCCAAACCTAATTTTAATAGCATTTTGGAAATCAGTGAGACCATGGCTGCTGTTCAGCTGAATAGAGTTTATAGTGAGTACAATAAGCCAGTATACCTAGGTTTTTGTGTCTTAGAGCTTTCTAAGTATAAAATGTACGACTTCCATTATGCTTACATGAATCCTAAAGGAACCTACCTATGGTCCTATATTATATGATTCATCTATAAAATTGAATCCATTTCATTTCAATTACTGTATTCCATTAAATAAGCTTTTGGGTTTCGCCGAAGATTATAAAAAAAATGATTCCCAATGCTCGACACGATCTTATTCTCACTCGTGCTAGAATGGATGAAAACGCACTAATCTCTCCAACAAATGAAAATGTTCAACTGCAACTTCATAAAGTGAAGTGGAAAGTACCACACGTGACCTTATCAGATTCCATGAAATTAAGCCTATACAAATCTATAAATAAGAACAGTTTTTTGAAAATTGCTTTCCGAAACTGGGATCTCTATGAATACCCGATGTTATCAAGCTCTGGTCATCACATATGGAACGTTAAGACAACAACACAAATAGAAAAACCTCGGTACATTTTTTTGCACTACAAACTGAAAAAAATAAAAAACTGTATTGCTGATCCTACAACTTTTGATCATTGTAATCTAACAGACTTAAAAGTATACCTAAACTCTGATGTATATCCACATGAAGACCTCAATGTATCATTTGAAAAAAAACCGATATAGTTTGTTTTATAAAATGTACGCCGATTTTCAAAAAACTTACTACAATAAAAATACTGGCGAACCTCTTCTTTCCTGGGAGTTATTTAAATCACGTGCTCCATTTTTGTTATAGACTACAGACATCAAAATGAAACATTGAAAACAGGACCTATCGATATTCGCTTGGAGATGAGAACATCAAAAAATATTCCTGCAAACACTTCAGCTTACTGCATTATGCTTCATGATTGAATTATTGAATATAATCCACTTGATCAAGTAGTCAACAGAATCGTTTAAAAATATTATTTAAAAGTTAAAAAAATGTCAATGAAAACGATTGAATAAATAAATTTCAAAAATATTTATCTGTTTTTTATTTTTATACCCGAAGACTTTTTTCTTATCTCCACACATAGTATCAACAATCCATCTATTGGAACTTAGCCCCTGCACCTCAATATTAGGTTCTTAGGCGATTTAGATTATTTACGCTACGTTTCAGGTTATTTACGTTACGTTTTAGGTTATTTACGTTACGTTTTACGTTGTTTACTTTACGTTTTACGTTATTAACGTTACATTTTAGGTTATCTACATTACGTTTTGGGGTTCTAGGCTAGCCGCCAACTCAATGAGCCGCTGAGCCGCCAAGCCGCCATATATATATATATATGGTTAAAAAAAAAAAAAAAAAAAAAAAAAAACCCACCCTGACACGCCCCCCGTTGACACGCCCCCAAAAGCTTCACACCTACCTCCTAAAATCACCACCCCCTACAAGTCTATCAAAGTTTTACATATGCCACGCCCCCCAAAATCACAAATTTTACCACGTCCCCCGCCCATTTTTACGCCCCCAAAAGCTCCACCCACTTTCCACCCCCCTAAAGCTCAATATCTAGCACGTCCACGCCCACTGCCACGCCCATACGCCCATTTTAGCGGCTGTCCCAAGACCATCATATTATTACTACTTAGGTATACCTCTTATCTGGTAACGCGATGAGGGTAGGTCGTTCTTTAGCGGGATTTTAGATCTTAATTAACGTCATTGTCTAAGGGATTGCGATTCATCTTTCTAGCTTTATTCCACCCAAAAAGCAGTTTTGATGTACACAGTAATAGATATAATAGGACATAGATTTCTTTCTAACTGAATGTAAAATGTACTTATCCAAATAGGTACCATCCAATTTTAAAAAACGTATAGACTAAAGCAATTGCCATGAAATGCACATCAAAATGGGCGGAAAAAAATTCACCTTTCATTGCACTCCACACCAAATCATTGCAAACATATACTTATACCTATCTATATACGTATATAAGAATGACATAGGAAAAGGACTTTTTTCGATTAGGGAAACATTGAAACAGTTAGTATAAGCAACAAGCAAAAAACCTGCTAGGATTGGGATAAATGTGGTGTTGTTTAAGTGTAGTTATATGAACTCTGGAAGGATTTCACAAACTTTAGATTTTGGAAATATATGTAGGTACGTACGTGCTTGGAATCCCAAACTTTTTTCTGTGTAAGATACATTGTGGCAACGAAAACCACATGCCTTAAGTGAACAACAAATTTTTATATTCACTTCACACTTGCATAATTTCCAGATTACCATAGGTATAGACAGTTGTACGAACAATGATGTGTAGTAGGCGTGGCTTACTTTTTCTTATGCCATGCGTAAGCTGGTTACATTACTTTATGCATTAGTTTAATAGGAAAAAATACCAGACAATAATTGAACACAAGTTTAAAAGCTACCACAGCTTGTGTTGCCTATAAAATTGCATAAAATGCTGATCAAAATTGTTTTTTAATGTTTAGGTCTTAAAACGTTAATATCTAGGAATAAAGACAAAGATTATTACTAAGCATATTTTATGTAATTTAATCAATATTTTAATACAGCTGTTGCAATTTTATTTCGCGAATTAATGATTATAAAGATGATTAGGATGACGAATTACTTAAATACCGCGACTAAGGATTATACGAATCTAATTACAATTATTATTAGAAAAAGAACAAACGATTTAATTTATAGAATTGTGCCAACGGGCACAGGCGAGATTGAAAACGACCATCCAAAAGAGGGGAGAAACAGAGAGAAAAAAAAATATGGCAACAACAAAACTGCAATAACGATGTAGCCATCTAGCCCAGCCGGGCGCGGCAGGATTTTTTTTTGGTTTGGAAGGGAGGAGTGGTGCTCAGCAGCGTTACCACTTCTGGAAAAAAAGTCGAAGTAAATTTTAAGAAAAAACTGAGATTGAGAAAAATCGAAGTATATTTTCGAATTTACTTTTTTTTATATAAATCTACATCAAAAAAATTATTTACATTAAACTAAAAACAAAAACTGAAATTCTTTAAGACTTCATATTTACATAAATATTTCAATATATTGTTTAATAGTATCTACTTTTTAAATTTATTAAACAAATAAAAAACATACATTATTTCTATACATGTATATTTTTACTTGCGATATATACGGAGAGGGGGCACCTTGTGTGTGGAATTATTGGCCTGTAAGTTATCAACTGATCGGCACTTTGAGAAATGTATTTAAAGTTTAATTTAAACCAATTTTTGATAAAATTTAATAAAGGTTGACATTTTATTTTTATTAAAATACAAAATAGGTCCTTATGCTTAAAGGTATCCCACATGCGGGGTATAGGTTTGAATTAACATGGGGCACTTTTGAATCCATTTGTTTATTTATTTATAATGATTTTAAACAGTAAATAATATGAGTATTAGAGCTATCTATTGAAGGAATCAATAAACTGTATGAATAAGTTTATTATGTAGAAGCTGAATAATATTCAAAAAACTTTAATTGGATATAAAATCTTTTTAAAGGTGTAAATCACATAGCTTAAAAGTAGTCTTTTGAAAATAAATAGATTAAAACAAAAGTTTTAAAACAACTTTAGCAAAAAAATTTTAAACTCTTACAAAAAAATATTACAAAAAATCAATTTACTCATGAAAACTGCATATTTAGCTTCTGTCAGATGACCATAAGAGATATGCACCGCAAAGTCGTTGACATGTAACGATATCGGTATTGCAATGTTTAAAATTATTTTTGCACTCTGAAATATTTATAATTTGTAACGATTTTACTACATGGCTACTATATGGCAAGTTATGGAATCGTAAAAAAAATCGAACTTAATATTTTTATCAAACATTACGATGATGATAAAAAAGTGGGTCTCGCAATTCTGTCTGTCCTTTCGGCTGCATCCCAAGTGGTTGGGTCGATTTTTTGGGGGTTCCCCGGCACGTATTTTCTTTTTTTTTCTATCTAAAATCTAATCTAATCTATTTTCTTTTTTTTAGGTTCAAAAATAACGCTACCTTTAGTAATTTTTTTTTTTTTTGCAAAACTTAAAAAAATGCAGTAATAAAAGTTATTATGTATTTAATAAACAAAAAATTCAGAAAAATGGTCGTAAATAAATTATTTTACTATTAGCATGTTCTTACAAAAATAAGAACATGACATTAAAATATATTTAAAAAAGATTTCAGTCTTTCAAAAGTCTTTAAGAACAAAAAAAAAATTAATTAGCATTTGTAATGGTTTTTCATTTAAATACATACTAAAGTGAAATAAAGAAAAAAGAAGTAGATTTGGCACTGGTGCTCAGACTCAATTTTGGTATCACTAGATAGTAGATAGATAGATATGATGTTTATTATTCAAAAAAGGAAATTAATAACAACGTAATTCAAGGCTTAACACTAAGGCAATGGATCAAACCGTGTGCCAGGGTTGACAAACTTAAATTACTTATAATGCGAAAAATAAAGTATGAAAATAATAAAAAAAGAAGAAAAATAAATAAAATGTAAAAAAACAATTAAATTTTAATCTGTGAGAATTAAGTGATTACAAAATAAAAAATGGAAATAATTATCATTTAAGTAAAATTTAAATGGCAACTAGGAACGAGTAACCAGTGACAAAGAAAATAAAAAAAAATTAATGATATTGATCAATGATATACCATCTGTAAGATAATGCATTTTTTTAAAACAAATATAGTGTAATGTTTTGCCAAGAGTTCGTAATAGATAAAACCTATTTACTATGTTCAAAACTCCCACTTATTTATTTCGTAAATAAAACACTTTACTTTCTTACAGCCAAACAATTTATTATTCAACACTTACATATACCAAAACTAATTTCCGAAAAACAATTTACTTATCTGTTATTACAACCAACTTTACTCTTTCACTATTAAAAACAAACTGTGCCCTCTGTCTGCCAGACAGGCGCTTTTATTCTTATTACATAGGTTCCCGAAACTACTTGAACATTCCATAGAAGAAGCTTTTCGATGTTTTGAGCTTTGAACTACTTGAACATTCCATAGAAGAAGCTTTTCGATGTTTTGAGCTTTGGTATTCGATTTCGAATCCAAATTCGAAAAGCTCTCCCAAAGCTCACCTCATAGATACCAGTGGTAGAGTTCAGTACAGATTTGTGGTTTACATAAATTTCCAAGAGATGGCGCTTCATAAAAGACGTTACATTATAATTCAAAAGCAGTTGAGCAATTTAATCGTTACACTGCCCCCTTCTTAGGATTGATCGTCCCGAGCAATTTCATCATTTCTTTCACCGTTGTATCGATGTAAACGGTCACAATGAACTACTTTTAATTTGCCTCTCACCCCTTTCTGTATAAGGTAGACCACATCATTGATTCTTTTCACAACAGTATATGGGCCTTCCCAGTTTTGTTGGAGTTTTAGTTATAGTCCTTTTTGTCGATGAGGATTGTAAAACCACACAAGGTCTCCTTCTTGAAATCCTGTTGCTGTTGCTTTTACTACATATCTTGTTTTCATTCGATCACTGGATAATTTTATGTTTGTCCTTGTTCGTTGATAAGCCTGTCTTTCAAGTCATCCACATAGTCCTCTGTTCCCTGTGACTCATTAGGACGACATCCAAATTTCACTTCACTTGCCAGGCGTATTGTTGATCAGAACAGGATTTCCGATGGTGTTTTTCACGTGGACTTGCGATATTACAGCTCCAATTTCGACGTTACTTGCATCAGCGTCTATGATAAAAGGTTTTCCCGGAGTTGGGTAGGCCAGCACAAGTGCATTGCATAAACGCAGCTTCAGTTCTTGAAAGCTTTTCTCGCACTCACCTGACTATTTGAACGGCTTCCCCTTTTCAGTAAGCTGATGCATACTTTTGGCGATCCTAACAAAATCCTTCACAAAACGCCGATTATACGTGGCCAGACCAAGAAAGCTCCAGAGTTGATGTTTGTCCTGAGGCGTTGGCCTATTCTTCACAGTGTCAACTTTCTCAGGATCAGTCTTTACTCCTTGGGATGAGATGATATATCCCAAATATTTAACTTCGGTCTGGAAAAGCGCATATTTCTTTGGATTTAACTTAAGATGTGCTTCTCGAAGCCTCTGAAATACAGCTTTAAGGTGTTCACAATGTTCGTCAAATGTTTTTCCGAACACGATGACATCGTCCAAGTAGACCAGGCAAGATTTCCAAGTTAGTCCATGTAGAACGCATTCCATCAAACGCTCTAAAGTTGCTGGAGCGTTGCATAGCCCGAATGGCATTACATTAAACTGCCACAGACCATTTCCTGTGGAGAAGGCCGTCTTTTCCCGATCCTCTGGGTGGATTTCTACTTGCCAATAACCGCTTTTTTAAATCCAAAGTTGAAAACCATTGGGCTCCTTCCATCGTGTCTAATGTACCGCTGATTCTGGGTAGAGGGTAGCTATTTTTCTTTGTCACATCCTTCAGTCTTCGTTAGTCTACACAGAATCGAGTGCTTCCATCTTTCTTTTTGACAAGAACGACTGGTGATGCCCAAGGGCTTTTGGAATTTTCGATAACCCCATCTTCCTTCATGGTCGATATTATTTCTTTAACTTCAGCTTGTTTTGCCAAAGGGAGACGTCTTGCTGGTTGACGAATTGGTCTTGCATCTCCTGTATTGATTAGATGCTGCACTAGTTGTGTTCGGCCATACTGCCCGCTGGGTGAAGAGAATATGTCGGCATACTCATGCAGAAGGTCTCCAGAAACATCAAGCTGATATTGACTCAGATTAAATGACTTCAAAATGTGGGCTTTTAAATTTTTTGAGTCAATAGGGTTCCTTGTTTCCGCTTCGGTGATTTTAGTAATCGCGGATACAGATTCACATTGCCAACTATTTCTCCCTTTTTGAGCTTAATTTCATACGGAACCACAAGAGTCTTCCCTACCATGATGTTTTGGGAACATTGTTCCGTATCTGGTTCCACCATGAGGTATCGATGGCTTCCAAAGTCAATCTTTAATTTCGTCCACACGAACACTTCCGAAGAAGCAGGCAAGCAAATGTCTTCTTTGATGACGGTTCTAATAGTTGTTGAGTTTCCATTGCCATAGACCATCGGAATCTCCACATTTTGGTACTCTAGAACTTGGTTACCGATATCCAAAATTATTCCATGCTCCTTCATGAAGTCGATTCCAACGATGCACTCGTCACATATATCCGCTACGAGCAATAGATGCAAAAACTCCAGTTCTGCCAAACGGATCGTAAGACGAACCTCACCATACACTTTATCTGCCTCTCCTGTGGCGGTCTTCAGACGGTAGCTATTGTTGTTATGTAGCCAATTCATCTTGACCAAGTCTTTTCGTACAATGGAGGTGGTGGCACCGGTGTCGATTGTAGCCACGTGTTTATTGTTGTTAATTATTGCCTCTACTGTCAGACTTTTGTTGTCTCGTTTAGTCTGTGAGACTTGGATAGTGTTTCTGGGGCCATCGATACCAGAAACCAGCTTCTGCCCCTCGAAGTTGGTTCTTACTAGTTGAGCAGGAGTGTTGGTGTTATTGTTTTGTTGTTCCCGAGCTCTGCTTCCACAATGTTGACATGCAGCTCTTCTCGGTGGTAATCTGCACTGTCGCTGGGGATGTCCGGTTTTGTTACAATTCCAGCATCGAGCTGGTCCTTCACGCTGGCTTCTTTGGAATACGATTTTCTGACATGAGCATTCCTCAACTTCTACTTCTCTGACTCGATGAACTCCTTGGGAATCTTGTTCTGTTGCTTCCATAGTCAGAGCGAACGCTAAAGCTTCAGGAAGCGTGCGTTTTCCAGCAGTTCGAATTGCTCGCTGTAAGTTGATATCAGATACAGCACGGATGAAGCCTTCTGTTGCGATTTCATCCCCTACAGCTGGATATGCCAGATGCGCCAACCTTTCGATGTCTGCTTGGAGCTGTTGCAAGGTTTCTCCTCTTTTCTGGATCCTGGTGTTGAGCTGGACGCGGAAGACTTCTTGCATATGTCCATCTCCAAAGCGTTTGTCAATGGCCTGAACAAGAGCACTGAAGTTGCCATTCTTATCTGCTGGAATGGTTTGTAGCAGTTCAGAAGCAGGTCCTCTGAGGGCAAGCGTCAGAGCTATAAATTTGTCTTCTTCGTCCCAGCCGTTTGGTGCTGCGGCTGCCTCAAACTGCTTCTTGTAGATCGACCAAGAAGTTTGCCCATCAAAAGTTGATGGATGCATTTCCTTCTTCTTTGGGTAATCGCCAACACTTTCTCTAATCTTAATTTTTCGAACTTTGTCTAGTTCGTTGGCAATGCTTTGTATTTTGCCTTCGAATTTTTCTTGAACGCTCTCGAGCTTTGCGTCTACTTTTGAAAATTGCTTTTCAACACCATAAATGCGTCCATCAAGAACAATAACCTTGTTTTCAACAGCTTCAAGCTTACCTTCGATTAAGTTCTTCTGTTCCTCTAGAATATTCTATTGCTCTTTACGCTTTTCTTCGAGGAGATTCTTTTGCTCTGCACGTTTTGTTCTTTGATTTGTTCGAGAAGATTCTTTTGTTCAATCTTACGGTGTTCTTCGATTTGTTCGAGAAGATTTGTCTGTTCACTCTTTTGTTCAACACGTTGTTCTTCGAGCAGATTCTTTTGTTTAGCACGGTGTTGTTCGATTTGTTCGAGAAGATTCCTTTGTTCACTCTTTTGTTCAAGGAGATGAGCCATTATTGACGACAAGTCGGCACCAGTACTTACTTGTTTTTCCGGGATTTCAATTTCGAATACAAATATGTCCGGATTTTCATTGTGTTGTCTTAAATCTTCTTGCAGACGGATAATGAGGTCATTTTCGCTCCAGCAGTAGGAAGACCTCGTTTACTCAATTCTGCCTTAAGTTCAACACAATTTAATTCATTCAATGTCTTGCCCATTTTTCTTTTTATTTTTCAACTTTCACTTTTTGTCTTTGTTTTATTAAAAACATACGATTTTTTTTTTTAAGTTTAAGTTTATTAATTTATCACCATAAATTTTCTGAATTAACAGATAATAAGTTTTATCTTCGCTTCTAACACCAATGTAATGTTTTGCCAAGGGTTCGTAATAGATAAAACCTATTTACTTTGTTCAAAACTTCCACTTATTTATTTCGTAAATAAAACACTTTACTTTCTTACAACCAAACAATTTATTATCCAACACTCATATATACCGAAACTAATTTCTGAAAAACAATTTACTTATCTGTTATTACAACCAACTTTACTCTTTCACTATTAAAAACAAACTGTGCCCTCTGTCCGCCAGACAGGCGCTTTTATTCTTATTACATAGGTTCCCGAAACTACTTGAACATTCCATAGAAGAAGCTTTTCGATGTTTTGAGCTTTGAACTACTTGAACATTCCACAGAAGAAGCTTTTCGATGTTTTGAGCTTTGGTATTCGATTTCGAATCCAAATTCGAAAAGCTCTCCCAAAGCTCACCTCATAGATATCAGCGGTAGCGTTCAGTACAGATTTGTGGTTTACATAAATTTCCAAGAGATGGCGCTTCATAAAAGACGTTGTGGCGACCAAAAACACTGTATATTAAAACACTTAACTTAAAAATACTTTCAATTAACTTAGCTTACATTTACTTTAATATTTTTTCATTATTTTTCTAATCAATTATTCTTATTCTAAAATTCAAACAAACAACGTTAATTAAAACTGAAAAAATATAACTATCAAAAACCATCTAGTAAAAATAAATTAAATGAAGCCGATCTCAAAAAAAATTTAAAAAAATCCTCATGACTTCCCTAACTCCACTCACTTTGACCCTTATCATTTTTATCTACCTTCAGAATCAGTAGTTACAGACCTACTCGGGTCCTTAGGGCAGATGACAAGAAGGGGTGTCCACTCTCTAGAAATCTGTATAGGTCTGCTTGTCTCCGCACTTTCCAGCTCGTCGGTGGGGGTGAGTTCTTGATAACAGAAAGAGGACCGCGTTACTTTAATTCAGACCTATAGTCGGAGGTGTTGTTTGACTGAATATTACCTTTAACTTCGTTGTTGGTGTAGGACAGGACCCGAAAAATTTGGTAGTTTTTTTTTTTTTTTTTTTGGCGATTACATGGATAGCCATGCAGCTGTGGGAGAGCTTAGGTGTTGGAGCTCTCTGAGTAATTTGCCCACCCCATAGCGCTTGAGAGAAAACCCCTCTATAAACACTCCTTGACCACTACGGTTACTCATTTCAAGTAATGGTCCCTAATTGAAAGAGGGAAGTAAAAAAAAAACTTCCCCTAAATCGTCTTTATAAAATCATAATATCCCCTTTATCCCCTTACGTCCACATCCCTTTCCTACTTCCTTAACGTTGATTCATGGTTGCAGTTCTCCGCTCTGAATAAATCAAATTTGTCATCACAACAAAATCTTCTTTAAAGTGAAAATCAATTCCTGACTCATCTGTCTAATTTTTTTGTTTTTTTAAATATTCATACAGAATCTTTTATTAAAAAAAAAATTACAAAATTTTAATTTCTTAAAAGACAGATTTGACTCTAATATGATACAAAAGAAATATTATTCTATTGCAAAAGATCTTTCCCCCTTTCATCGTTTAATTATAGCTAATAAAAAAAAAAATTATTAAACTATTTTGGGTTTAGTCTTTTAAATCCGAAAAAGCAATCAAAATAAATCAGAATATGTATTATAAACACAATTTTATGAATAAAAAAAAATATTAAATTTCGTATTTCATATAACAGCTGATTCGAACAGACTGTAAAAGGACACAATTATCAAAATCGTAGGTCAATGAACTTTTCTGTATAGTAATTCAGTTTTGATAGCTGTCTCACTCTTTTGTGATAAAAAAAATGTATTTCTTTTCACAATACTGCAAATCGTATATGTTCAATTCTATGTATGTATGTCAATAGTAAAGTTAAATAAAATAATAGACTTACCGATTTTCCGATGAAGTGTGCACAGCTCTTCGGATCGGTGGAGAACTTAAAATTCTTTTCGTTTTCTTGCTAAAGATGATAGATAAAATTGGACAAATAAAATTGAACACTTCGACACTGAATTTAGTTTAGTTCGATTAGCCTGTAGGATTTTTTTTTATATCAAGTTCGCTTGAAAATCACGTAGGGGTCAAGATTCACAAAAAGTTAACTAAACAAAAATTATCAAAAATAATCGTAAAATTATTAATAAAATAGAGCATAAGGCTTTTAATTTTGTTTTCTTTTTTTTAATTTTTCTCCATGTGAAACCGATACTTTCTCTTTCTAATTGTTATTTTTTTTTTTTAATATTATACTATCTCTTTCTTTTTCAAATAATAAACTCTTCTTTTTCAAATATTAAACTTTTTCCTTTCTATCTTCACTTGCTTCTCATTATTTTCTTTTTTCTTTTTCTTTTAAAACATATTTTCTTTCTTAAAAATTCACCTCTAGATTCCCTATTCCGTTAGGATACTTATTCACTTTTTCTATTTCTTCTTATACAATTTTCTTTTACTTTTCTATTTAATTTGCTGAACTATTTTTTTTAATATTTATCACTTGCTTTCTAGTTAATTTAATAGATTTTGAGTTAAATTAAAACTTGGATTTCCTGATTTTCACTGGTATTCCTTTCACGCGATTCTTATGATTCGATTTTCACTATATCAGCATCAGAATTTTGAATAGACGACATTGACGTCAGGTATAGCCTAGATAAAAAGAAAACTAATTAGCCTGGTGCTTGTTGGTTTGTTATACATACAATGCAGCTTACAGAATTTTTCGATATTAACTTTTTTTTTTCTTGAAGCCGGTGAGGTTACGATTCTAGGAGTTCAAAGCGTAAAAGTGTTAGTGTGCTGAATAAAGATCCTCAGCGCAACTACTTAAACGATTTTGCCAAATTTTGTGGATCGAGGGCAGAAGGAGAAAAGAAAATTATCTTTTCCCTCTTTTTTTTTTTAGACACCTTTTTTTTATGCGGTTTGTAGATACTTTGATTTCTTTAGCTTTTTACGCCAACTCCGTTCTCGCACTAATTGCTTTCTTTCGCTTTTTATCTCGTTCACGTGGATACCTTGTTCTGTTGGATTAATGAAATTAATCACTCGTTCTAGACGTAAAAAAAATCATAGGTAAACTCACCCAAAAATCTGAAAATCGATTTATATATACTCCAAAGGTATTTTTTTATATTATTTACGTATACGCCACGCTATACCCACAATTTAAAGAAAATGTAATTTTATTTAATTATTATTTTTTTATTTTGTTTGCCAGGATTTAATCACTTTAGACTTACATTTTCGTGCGTTATACATTCAAAAATTGTTGCTCAATCGTCTACGAAAATATGTCTCGTTTTATGTGAGAAATTGCCTAAGTGAATGGGAAATTTTTTATTAAATTATTTTGGTGAAGACTTCACTGATCGACGATTGGAACCAAAAAGGAAGTTTTACCTTTGTTAAGGAACCACGAGGTCAACCGAGAGCTTTCGAATATCCGCGACTGAGCGAACTTGGATCAGGTTCGTCGAAAACAATTTTCTGTTCGAATACCTGCTCTTAAGGTTTAAACACAATGAACATGTAACGCGTGTTACATAAATCATAGGGAATTTTTAAAGGGATATTTTAGAATTAAAAAAAAATACATAAACGTATAGTATAAAGACTGTATATTATACGTATTTTTGTTTTCTTGACTGGTGAAGGTTTCCTACAAACCAACGCCTTATTGATGCCACAACTAAAATTGTTAAAAACGGAGACATGTTTGAAACCTCAACATATAGTATTTCAACAATCAATTCCACTATGCCATATTCAGCGTTGCTGGAACAATATGTTGAAATAACGAAACCTTTAACAATAAATACAAAGAAAATAAATGCCGATTATTCACATCACATCACTAACTCTGGACCACCCGTTGCTGAAAAGTGTCGGAAATTAGCTGGCGAGAAAGCAAAAGCAGGAAAAGAAGAAATATTGGACCTACTCGACCGAGGTGTAATTAGACCATCAAGTAGTCCATTTTCAAGCCCTATCCACATGGTACAGAAGAAGAATGGTTCCTGGAGACTTTGCGGGGACTACAGAAAGTTGAACGCAGCAACAGTTCCTGACAAATATCCTCCTACAGAAAGTTGACTACAGAAAGTTGAACGCAGCAACAGTTCCTGACAAATATCCTCCACCAATGATAACCGATGTTTTTCCACTTCTCCATAGTAAGTCAATTTTTTCCACCATTGATCTAGAGAAAGCATATCATCAAATACCAATGAAAAAGAAAGATATCAAGAAAACCGCAATCATCACCCCATGGGGGTTATATGAGTACCTTGTGATGCCATTTGGTTTGCGAAATGCAAGCCAAACGTTCCAGAGATACATCGACTCAATTTTTCGTGATCTAAATTTGGTGTTTGTTTACATAGATGACATTTTGGTCATGTGTACTAATGAAGAAGAACACAAAAATCATTTACGGCAAGTTTTCGACCGCTTAAAAAGAAACGCTCTATCCATAAACGTGAGCAAGTGCAAGTTTGGGAAAAAAGAAGTCGATTTCTTAGGCTACCACATCAATGAAACTGGATTTGCACCTATACCAGAACGTCTTGAACAAATCCTTGACTACCCGAAACCGCAAACAGTCATGGAACTCCGCAGATTTTTGGGTATGATTAATAATTACAGAAGAAGCATACCAAATGCAGCAACCATAATGTTACCCCTCAATAATTACATCAAGGATTCCAAAAAGAACGACAAGACTAAAATCGAATGGACACAAGAAGCCAACACCGCATTTGATGAAAGTAAACGCATCTTTGCGAAAGCAACACTAATGGCATTTCCATCACCAACAGCTCCAATCACTCTTACAACCGATGCATCCAATGTGGCAATAGGTGCTTCTCTTGAGCAATTTGAAGATGATACTTGGAAACCAATTGGATTTTTCTCAAGGAAACTCTCGGATTCGGAGAAGAAGTATAGTACCTATGATCGTGAACTTCTCGCTATCTTCGCTGGACTTAAGTACTTTAAACATCTGTTAGAGATTCGTGATTTTGTCATCAAAACGGATCACAAACCACTGACAAGAGCATTCAGCCAAAAATTAGAAAAAGCTTCCGACCGACAACTTAGACAACTTGACTTCATTTCTCAATTTTCAACCCAAATTGTTTATGTGAAGGGAGAAGAAAACGTCGTGGCAGATGCTTTTGTGACCGAGTTGAAAATTTGGATTTTTGACGATAAAGTGATGTTCGGTCGAGAGAGAAGTTGGCTCCATATGCTGTTTATTGCAAAATTAGCTGTAGACAGTTTGTTAGACAAATGAGATCTAAAAGACATTTTAGGTGTTAATGTAATTCCTAAATATTTATATTCAGACACAATCTCGATAGTGGTAAAATTGAACTGCCATTTCTCTTCATTAGCTCTTCTTCCACCTTTAGAGAAAATCATTATTTTAGATTTTTCTAAATTCACCTCAAGATTCCATTTAAAACAATAAGTTGTCAGCTCATCAATCATTTTTTGTAGAGTTCTGCAGTTATCGTCCAAAATGACTATGTCATCGGCATATAATAGTCCTTTAATACGTGTTGAAGCAACCCAAAGTCCACCAGATAAACATTCATGAAGATCATTAATGAAAGCAGAGAACAAAAATGGGCTTAATAAGCATCCCTGCTTAACACCCATTGAAGTGCGAAACCATTCAGATATTTTGTTTCCGTTCCAAACCACTGACATAGTGTCAGCATAAAGTTCGTAGAACTTCAAGAAATTTCGTTGAGACTCCCATACAATGAAGCTTGTAAAATAGTGCATCTCTGTTAATATGGTCAAATGCGGCCTTAAAATTTGATCTGAACAATATTAACTAGGGTAAAAATGTGATCTGTAGTAGAAAAACCTTTCCTAAATCCGGCCTGGTATTCACACAATATTTTACCATCACGGCCCATTTTTGAAGTCTTTTAAGCAGAATCCCAGTAAAAATCTTTGCAACTGTATCCATAAATGTCAGCCCCCTGTAATTATCCACATTCGCAGAATCACCTTTTTTTAAAAGTGGAAAGATTATACCCCTACAGAACTGTATTGGAGGTTTATCACCCTTGAAAATTGTATTAAATACTGCTTTCCAAAAATAAAGAAGGTGCATTTTTATAAAACTCATAAGGAACTCTATCCCAGCCAGGTGATTTATTGTTTTTTGCTTCATCTAGAACAACAAATTGTTCTGGAATCTACTTAAATGTGAAGCTTCTTTAACTTTAGTCAAAAGGAACGCGTTGGCATCAAATGAAGAGCTGGGAATGGTGGCGAATTGAAGAGCAGTGTCAAGTCTATATTTATAGTGTAAGTTATCCCAATCAGTACATAAAATCTTTGGCATAAGGGAAACTGGGCTGTTCGACTGAGCGCGGGCAGGTAAGCAAACTGAAATACTAATAGGCATGTGCTTAATAGTGTTGAGATTCCACTTTAAAGTCAATTATCAGATCTAATGCATCCACGGAACAACAACCATAATCTATTGTAGAACTGCCTTTGCTTGAGATAAACGTCAAATTACCATTTTTATCACCTACCGACCTGCCATTTAAGACAACGAGTCCATAATTCTGAACATAATTCCAAAATTTTATTACCCCTAGAGTTGCATTCACTATCTTTCGAGTTTCTAGAGGGGTTGATATTAGAAAGCATAGAAGCATCAACAATTTCCATGGGAAGAACTTGCTTGTAAAATAATTTTTTCAAACACATTTTGTCGAAAGAAGTTGGAATTTAAAGAGAAATCACATTCCCAATTATTACAATTAATATAACTGGGTAGTATGTAAATCTTTTTAGTACATAGGAAAGTTAATTCAATCAGTGATATTTCATTAATACGTCTTACATATCTTATATTTATACTTTCGCCACATGAAACTTCTCTCCTGTAGCCAAATAAAAGTCCCCCGCTGGCTCTACCAAAACTGCTATTACGGGAAGCAGGTACCCATTTGAGACACAAACCCGGAAAATATTTTACGAAATCACTGTAATTCCCTTCAGTTACAAACGTTTCTAGAATCAAAAATATATCAAATGACTGCAGGAAAAGAAAGAAATTTGCATAACGAATTTTACTGGCCAGACCTGTTATATTATAACAAACTATTTTAAGTTCTAAAAATAAACTAATACTACTTATATCACTATCCGAGAAATCCATTGATAGTCACAGCGAGGCGTCTCCATGAACGTTAGTTGTTTCACCTTGTCTGTCGTCTGAAGATTTGATAAACCATTGAAGGAAGTCATATCCATACTTCTCTTTAAGCACCATGAAGCCACAGTGACCATCGCACATGAATACATTTTTCCCGTCCAAATAAAAGATTCTATCGCTTAGAAAAAGGCGGTTCTTTTTTATGCTTATTTTTTCGGATTGGGGTAGATCGGCAATGGATATAATTTTCCTTTTTATCATTGATAGTATTCCTTGTTGTTTACGGGTTGAAGGTGGTAAATCCTTTTGTATTCCAGACCCCTTTAATCTGTGAGAATTGACTAAAACTTCCTCCACGACCGCATGATCAGCAAACTCGGCTTGGTAAAGGTTTGGTTTTCCGGGAGCAGACTTCAGAGCAAAAGCTCTAACTATTTTTATTTCACTGTTGATCTTCAAGTTCTTGGTACAAAATTCTTTAATAGCACCCCTTTCACTGCCTTTGTTCATGGCTGGAAGTCCTTTAAAAATAAAGTTATTTCTCTATACAATTTCTTTTATCTGACTCAGCTCGAGATTGTTGTCATTCACATGGGATTTTATTGTGATTTTCATTATCTTTCTGTCCTCATGAATGGCTTCAACTTGGTTTTTCAGCTCCTCGTGTTGATTTGATATTGGAGATTTTTAACGAGTTTTTCATGAAATAAATAAAAGATATTATTTTAAATAACTGCATTAAATAAATGCATTTCGGAAGCTATGCTTCCATCGTCAGTAAGTTTAATATAAATAATAATACAAACAAAATTTTGTTGATATATTAAATACAAATAACTCATTACAAACAAAAACAAACTATACACAAACAAATTTATAGTGAATTTAAGATCTATTATAAAATTTTTTGAAAATTGGATCTTTTATTGGTCCATCGTCACTATTCATTAAATTATTTCTATTCTAATAAACTTACTAAATAGAAGAGAATATCCAACAATCAATTAATTTACTTACGAAGAAGAAATAAACGGAAGGTTAAATTATTTAGATTTAACTATAATTAGAAAAGGTGAAATCTTCGAGTTTGATATTTATCGAAAACCTTCAAATACTCTAAGATATATAACATCGGACTCTTTTCATTCATTTGAACATAAAATATCAGCTTTCCATTCAATGATTTTTAGAGCTTTAAACATCCCGATGACGAAAGAAAGAGAATACATTGAAATACGAAAGATCAAAGAAATAGCTAAGATAAACGGATATACAGAACAATTAATAGATGATCTCACGATTACACATAGAAGAAAACAAAACTTAAGAAATTATACAACTTTAGATTTAATCAGAAATTTAAACGATGAACAAAAGAAATGGTCAAAATTCAATTTTTATCCAGAAATTACATCAAAATTAAGACCAATTTTTAGTGGGCAAAACATCAAAATGAGTCAGTGTAGTGAGATAAAACTCAAAAATGTTATTAGTGGATCAAAAGATAAAATTGAAAAAAATCAACAATCAGGAATTTACACTATTGGATGCAGCGATTATAGGAAGGAATATCTAGGACAGACAAGAAGACCAATCATGAAAAGATTCAAAGAACATTTTGCACATGTAAAATACAATGAACCTGAAAAGTCGAGTGTAGCACAACACATGCTGGAGAATAACCATAATTTTAGCTTACAAAATTTGAAATTAATTCGCAATGTAAATAATCATTATGATGCTTTTGAATCTCTTTACATTTTCAAAAATAGAAATAATTTAATGAATAGTGACGATGGACCAATAAAAAATCCAATTTTCAAAAAATTTTATAATAGATCTTAAATTCACTATAAATTTGTTTGTGTAGTTTGTTTTTGTTTGTATTATTATTTATATATAACTTACTGACGATGGAAGCATAGCTTCCGAAATGCATTTAAGTAAATAAATAAATAAAATAAGGTTTTTTAAGTTATTTAAAATAATATCTTTTATTTACTCCTCGTGTTCTTGTCGTGTGATAAGACCTTCGGCTTTTATAGTCATTATGGCACTTATCACTAGCGAAAGCTTCAGGTGGCATGTCTCCAACTTTGACCGTTCCAGGTGGAATCATTGGGCGTATACTGTTGAGAAGTTCTGGTGACTCTGCTTCTCTGAACCTCTTTACTGGGTTCTTTGGTGTATTCTCATCTTCCATTTCAGATCACGTGTCTTGTATTAGTATGATAGAGGTTAAGAATCACGTACAACAAAAAGTGTAATAAGTACGAAGCTATTTATTGCAAAAAACAAGTGCACTCGATTTAAATTGTATTCATAAACTATTCAAAAGATTAAAGAATCGAATAATTCTTTTATTTTATATAATTTCTGTGATTTTTAGTAGAAATAACTTTCAGCGCAAAAAAAAGTGACAACTTGTTGAATCGACCAGAGTTGCCGACTCTCACTAAAACCAGCACAAATACTAAAGCCTTTCTTATTATTAACCAACAATTCTATGAAACAAAAGTAAAATTGCAATGAGAAAACGACAAGAGGAAAACACTAAAAACTATCCGTATGAATTCTATTAATCATTTTTGTAAATAGAGGTATTTTTAAAACTCTTTTTGATATTTTTGGTTTGAAATAATAAATTCTCCTTTTTGTTTTTTTATTTGAATATTAACTCACTAAAGCTTTAGGGATTACATCGATTTTTTTTGAAGACTTCCACAAAGCTAAGCCTGGTATTAGTTGTTAAGACCCTCAGCTACGACACAAAGTAGAAAACGAACATTCTTGCTCTGCAGACATCACTGGTAGCACACAAAGAACTTCAAATTAAGAAACATATAGATACAGCTTGCAAAACAGAAGTGAAGCTCAAACAGTTTCCCTATATATGTTATTTCGGGTCCATCCTTTCACATTTGGGTCAATACTTCAAAATATTAATATTTTGCACTTCGAAATGAATATTAACTAATATAAACATATTTAAGAATTTTTGTGTTAATCTGCATTCAAAAAATATTATTAAGCATTTCTAGCCAGTGGTTCACCTATTTTTATTATTTTTATCAGTTTTTCTATATCATCTGTATGGCAGAATTGACTCGGAAATGACAAAATTCAATCACAGAAATGATGACTTGAAATGACGCCGAAAAGTATTTTTTTAAATAAAATCGAACTTTACTCAATATTTTGCTTGAAATTCATGTTATTATTTAATGCACAAAAAAGGCATGCATTATTTTATTATCATATTATAACAACAAAAAGCACACACCACTGTAATGACAGATTAGAGGGACGAAAACTTGAATTGCTTATATTACATTATATGAAATACAACCTGCTACTGATATTATTTTGTGCTTTTTGCAAATTTTTCCGAAAACAACCAACGGGTCTCTTTATTGATGTGATCTCCACAACTTATTCTGCCACCGTTAATTTAATTTTGCTAAGCATTTCATTTTAATCACGATAATGACAATTTAGCTTGACTTAAATTGATTTAACTCAACTTTTTATAACTCTACAAATAAGCTGGCTGGGTATTAGTCACCACTCACCATTGTTCTTTTTTATTTAAAGCTACATTAATACATTTATCAAATTTGTTTACAACTTTAAAATATTATACATTTGATGATGGAAGGTACAGCTTGGGACATGGCACGGTAATGATATTTTTGGTATTTAAGTTAAAATTTCGGAATAAATGTAAATATTTACTTTTATTTTTTACAAGTCCCCGTTAAAGGAGTTTAGGAAGAAGCGTTTATCGATTAAATATTAAAAAAAAACAATATGTTCCATAAGCTTTAATACGCGCAAACAGAAGCGATGGCGGGGCGATCATAACTTTAATCGCATGATAAAGATGCGATCAAAAACCTGCTCACATCAATGCAATATATTGTGTGGCGGGCAGTTCAGAAAGAAATATTAGATCGAAATTTTAAAATTGCATTTTTTGCTCCGGAAAAATGAGTTTTTACGGCTTTTGGATGACATTTGAATCGAAATATACAATATATGTAGGTACGTCAAAATATAGTTTGTTGTACATCTAAAACTCTCCAATTCTATTGCAGGATGGCTAAGATATCGATAGATTAAAAAATTTCTCCGAATCAGAAATGCAAAAAATGTTTTCTCTTAATTTTTCTATTTTCTTGGTATTTTTTTCAAATATTTTTTCAAAAACTGAATGCTCACTACGTGAGATAATGGGTCGTATGCAAAAAGATCAGTTCGATCTCTGAGGCCAACCTAACAAGCTTGAATTCACATGTGAGATCGATCTAGCAGCGCGGAACTCGGACTCATTTTCGTATGCAAAAAAGTGAGATCGGTCTCACAAGCTCGATGAACTTGAGCTCAATCTCGAAGCTCGCTGCTTTAACTTAGTTGATTTTTTCTGATTTAGTTACACTAGTTTACAGCCAAAATGGACATGATATTTTTGGTATGCCACTATTTTTTTGTATGCATTTTAGCCTCCTAGACACGAAAATCACATTAAAAAACATATATTGACGTAGTTAAAACTTATGTGGTTATAGATGCATTCGATTGAACAATATTAAATTACCAAAGCAAATCACATTTAGTTTTTCCTGATAAGTTGAAGAATTTTAAAGATATAGGCCAAAACATCTAAAAAAAATCATAATTTTGAACAAAAATGAGAAAATAAAATTTATTATTTTACCAACAAAATAATTAAATCAAAAAAAGAGAAAATGTTTTGGATTGTGTACGTAGAAATGATAGCTAAGGCAAGAATATGAGGTATAAACGAAAAGAATTTATGGATACCTTATAAATCCAGGGTGATTTGCGTAAGATGCATCAAAACACTAGAGCGTGTAAATTTGGTCAAAACTAGAAACAAATTTTCTAGGAAGGGGTCTACTTCCTCCCCGTTCAGACAAAAAGTACAATTTTATAAAACAAAATACTTTAAAATAAAAAAAACAACGGCAACACTAAGAATTTGTTTTCAAACCCAAAATTCATTTTTTTAATTTACAGTTTAATTCAAGGTAAACTCGACATTTTGAAAATAAAAAAATTTTAAAATAAGTTTAAAATTTATTTTTTTTAATGAAAATTTTACATGATTAAGAACAATTTTTTTTTAATATTCGATACTTTTATCAATTTGAAGTCAAACGCGAAAAACCTGGAACAGGAATCATGTCAAATATATACAATTATATATAATCGAGGGGTCAAATATGTATATACGAAAAAATAACGGCATTAAATGTCCAAAAAATTTAATTTTTTTTTGTAAACTAGTGTTATTAATGAACTGATGGTAGATGCAGAAAAATATAAATATCAAATTTAAAAATATAAAGAATTTAAATACCTATACATTTTTTACAATTACGTTTGTTTCTCAAGAAAACATAGGCGCAAAATTTCAAACATTTTAACGCGGCTCTAAATCAACTTCAAAATGGGAGTCAGCTCTGAATAATAACTTTAGAATGAGAGTCGGCTCTTTGTAAATTTTAAACGACATAAAGTATACTTTAGCGTTAAAGAGGTCTTCTAACTTTAAAACCAGCAAAACGCTTCTCTATCTTTTTAAAGTATGCGGGAAATTATCACTGTGAGTGTGAGTTACACAAAAACAAATGCATCCACACAGGGAAGGCGTGCAGTTAGACAGCTAAACGCTGGGGCACCCAAAGGAATATTGATCTGTTTTGTTTTAGGATTGTTTTGAAATTTTAAATCGTTAAAATAGTAAAAAAAGCTTAGTATATTAAAGAAACAAGTGATATAAAAGTAATTAAAGTGATTACATGCAATACAAAAATGTACAAAAATAGGAAACTACACGCGGTGCTGCGTTAAATACTGTTAGAACACTTATAACAAGCAGTGTAATTTTTGTTCATTTCACAGGTAAGCTGTGTCTCATATTCCATATAAAGTAAGTAAAATTACTCTGCACTACGGGCGCTCAATAGATTTGAGCGCCTTGTCATCACCAACAAAAACTAATGCTAACCTGGACGAGACTTTCAATTTTCACAAATCGGGTTCAGCTAATTCCCGTGATTGAAGTGTATTTTGCTTCTCAAAAAATTTGCTTTTTTATAGCAAAATGCTACGAAATATCAATTGAAAATTATTCTCAGACAATATATTAACTTAAAAAACAACACTTCACATTAGGTACTTTATGTGGACTATGAGACACATTAAGCCCGTGAAAAGAAACCCACAAATATTATTTAAGTATGAAAATTAAGTTTTAGGAAAGGTGACACTTTTCGTTTTACATCATTTCTCGTAATTTTTGTTTGCAATGATTTTAGTTCTTAGACGTTGTATTCATGTTAAGTCATTTTACTTTGAAAAAAAAAAAACAAACAAATTTGTTTAATTTTTTAACTTAACAGACATTATGTATTTTATGTCAAAATTAAATTATATAAATTATTAAAATTATCTGAATGTTAAATTATCCAAAATATGTCATTTTGTTTGAGAAAATACGAACTAAAAACTTAAAAATGATTTTTTTAGCAGTAAAAGAAGTGTACTAGCGAGAAATTCAAACAATATCAACAAAACAGAATGGACAATTTCAGGTCTGGAAAACCTTCCAGATCAAAATATTTGTTACACCTGTAAGTAATTTATAGCCATCTTCGTAATCTATTTTGATGTTAACTTTTTCGCCTGAATATTGCTTTTAGCAACAACATTCGCCTTCGAATCGATCTGGTTTATTCGATCATCAATCAATTGCTCCGTTTATACAATCATCCGAAAATACTCATCTTCAATTCAACACAGATACACGAAGTTGCGATCAAATCACTTCTGAACCTGGATGTAGCGGTGCCAGTGTCTCTAATTTAATAGCCGGTGGCAGCCTAGTAAATGAACCATCTTTGTCAGCTTCATCATCAAATGAAACAGACAGTGATTTTTCCTCAGATGACGTCTGTAAAGACCCAAATTTTAATTCTTCAAGCAGTTCTTCGGAATCTTTGGTTGATACCCCAGCTTCAAGCCCGATACAAGACGTTATACAATCCAATGAAAACGAAAAGCGGAACTCAAAAAAGAGACAAATTTCAAAAAATAAATGGACAAGAAATAAAGCTTATGATGGAAGGAGATTTGGAAAAGCCTATATTTCAAGTTCAAAAACTAAAAGATCCATTGAAGCAAGAAAGATGGGTCCTGTTTGTAAGTGTAGACTTCAATGTTCCTCAAAAATAGATGAAGAGAGCCGATCTATAATATTCACCAATTACTGGAATTACGGAAGTATCGAAAAGCAACGATGTTTTATGGCGTCTTCCATGATTGATATAAAACCGAAATATCGATACATTCGGGTACCAAATGAGTCCATTTTCAATTCCATTTCCAGAAAACAACGAAGAAACAATAACGCATTTTATTTTACAATTGAAAACTCGAGAATTAGAGTTTGCAAACAATTTTTCACATCGACTCTGGGATTCAATGATAGACCCATACGCACTGTCCTGGCTAAAAGAGATATATTAGTCACCAATATTGTTCAAAGCGACTTTAGAGGTAAGCACACCCCAATTAATAAAACTGACGAATTTATTTTGAAAGGAATAAAGGATCACATTAAATCAATGCCACGTATACCTAGTCATTATTGTAGGTCGAAATCTAATATGGAATACATTGATGGTGGTTTAGCAGTTGCAGAGATTCATCGAAACTATGTGGAGCAATGCAAGGAAAACCAAATTCCTTTTGCTAAATATAATTTGTTCCAAAGTGTTTTTGTGAATAACTTCTAAATAAGTTTTCACCGACCAAAAAAAGATCAATGTGAAGACTGCGTCGCTTTTGAAAACAGCATTAATAAAAAAGCCTGAAAAAAAATATGACGAACATTTGGCAGAAAAAACACTTTCAAGAGAAGAAAAAGATAAAAAAAACTGCGAATGAAACAAACATAGTAGCTGTATATGACCTCAGGCTGCTCTACAATGTCCGAGAGGAAACTCAAGTGTTTTTTACTACGATGTCCAAGATTAATGTGTTCAATTTTACAATCTGTGAACTGAAGAATAAAAATGTGGATTGTTTTGATTTACACGAGGGTCCCAATCAAATTGGTTCCTGTGTTTTTACGTATTTGAAAAAGCTTCCAGAAAACGCAACCGGATTCTTTAATGTCGTTTTTTACTCAGACAATTGTTGTGGACAACAATAAAACAAATTTCTCATTGCCTTATATGCTTATGCGGTACAAATACTACCTAATTTGAACAGTATAACTCACAAGTACCTTGTTAAAGGTCATACGCAAAACGAGGTAGACTCGGTTCACTCAGTAATTGAGCGTAGTATTAAAAGTGCGTTAAAATCAGGACCTATCTATACTCCTGACCAATACATAATGATTATTCGCACAGCTAAAAAATAGGAAAACCATTTTATGTTCATGAGCTAGATGAGACAAAGTTCTATGATGTCAAAACTTTATCTGCTCAAATGGGATCAAATTAAAGCATGAATGACCAAAGAAGACAAATTAAAATGACGGATATTCGAATAATGAGATTTGAAAAAGATGATCCTGGCGTGTTCTTTATGTTTAATTGTCATACGCCGAAGACATTTTTCGTCGCATCCAAATAAGAGCGAACAAAACTAGATCATTCGAGGGAATATCTAATCTTTGTTTTGATATATTACAAAAATCGGAGAGCGGTGTATCTTCAACAAAGAAAGAAGGCTTATTGAAACTGTTCGGTAAAAATCAGATTCCACATTGTTATCGTGATCGCCACCGCCATCGTGTCGCGGTCTGTTTGTGCGGAGCTGACAGCAGAACATAAATATTTTGAAATATTGAACCAAATAAACTAAAAAACATGAGTGTTATATAATTCCTTTCATATTGTCGTCACGCTTACCACAGCTGTTTTTTGATGAATGAAACAAGATCAACAACAAAAACGGCCAAGCCGGGCATGCCGCCAATTATTGTATTCTCAGGGAACATCGCGGAAATAAGCAAGTTTGCCAAATTGACGAACATTGACATCACGCTGAAGAACCAAGAACGGATTCAGTAGAATAAGAGACTACCTCAAAACTAAGAAGATTGAAAACCACACCTACATCATCCGTGAGGACAGGAAGATTCTTTAACTTCTAAAAGGAGTTCACTACACCTATTGCGCCATTGAAGTCAAGGACGAACTTCAGACCGAAGAAGTATCAGCAGTCAACGTAACACTCTTCAGATGAAGAAAAGCTAAGAACAAAAGCTAGAACTCTTTCGTGATAGAAGTCAGCAAATCGTATGATGTACCCCATCCACTCAAAAAATCTTATCCTTAACCACAAAGTCCACTAGGAACGCCTCAAAAGCACAGACATAGTTCAGTGCATGAACTGCCAAAGATTTGATCATGTGGCGACAAACTGTGGCATGAAGTATGTCTGCGTTAAGTGCAACGAAGACCATAACCCAGGAGAATGCAAGCGAAAGGAAAAGGACGAAGGAGTATACTCCGCCAACTGCAAAGAGTTCGGCCACCTAGCAAACAACCTTGGAAGCCCAAACGAAATAAGACCAAACCTCAAATTTGGCCTTATTTCGTTTTGAAAATGGAAATAAGGCCAAATTGGGTTTATTTCCATTTCGAAAACCAAATAAGGCCAAATTTGACTTGAAAATAAAGCCAAATATTTTTATCCAACACTTTAACTATACCCAAACTCGCACCTACCCCAAATCCTATAGTGTGCCCAAGCAGGGAGGATGCATACATACCTCACTGTTTATACGCCGTAATGCGGGTGTTGAATAATAGTTCTGCACATTTTAATCTTCTGCATGTACAACAAACGCAGTGGTAGACAATCAGATATTGATCACGATCTTTTTATTTTCAGCAACTTAGTAGCCAAGCACACCTACGGACTAATTGGAGGCGATTTCAATGCCCGGAACCCACGTTGGTAAAACACAACCTCATCCAACCCTGGAAATTACCTGGTGAATTGGTTGGATGATAATTTTGGGGACCATTCATACCTAGTAGTCTCGCAATCAAAGCCAACATTCCCCAGAACACTTTCCTGGCTGGACTTCTTCCGGGTTTCATCCAATTTTATCAACATCGTTCCCGAGTTGCAGAATTACTCATGCAGGAACCTTACTGGAGATGCGGACCACGAGCCTGTGGAGCTCCTCATCAAACTGGGCCAACCGATTGTGACAACAAATCCACAAAACGAGGTTTATATTAACTACAACCGACTGGACATTGAACGATTCCAAAGAAAAGTCGAAGAAACGTTAGTGATGCCAGATGCCAACAGGAATCTATCCAACAATGAGATTGAGGAAGCTATCGAAGCAATGGAGTTCACCGTAAATAACGTCTTGGACGAGCAGAAGATACCAGTTTCTCCCAGAAGTGATTGTTCGACTGTATGATCACCGGCAGCGATTGCGGGATTGGAACACTTCCAGCATCAATTACCAAATGGTGAAGAGTGAACTACAATGTACTCTAATTATGTTAAGGAATGCTCTTCAACATTTCAACAACAACCAGTTCCAAAAAAGGCTGCAAACCATCAAACCGGGACCAGATGCATTTAAGCAAATCAACAGGATTATCGGAAAAAGACAACAGATGCCAGAAAACATTACTACCAGACAAAGGGAAGTCACGACTGCTCAAGATAAAGCGGAATATTTCGAAGAAAATTTCGTGCCAAATCCACCCAGCGATCCTGCATTCTAAGCGGAAGTCGAGTCAAAAATCGTGCAGCTGGAGTAGACGAATATTGAAGTTATCATTTTTAGCGATGTAATCTAAAAACTCCGAGCTGACTGGAAGCTTCACCAACCCTGAAGAAGTAGCAATCTAATCTATAGTGGATAACCTAAGAAATTTCGCGGGACAGCGAAACACACCTTCAGCCACAAGCTGCCGCGGCATTTTCCTCAATCTGCCCGACGGATTGCAGCTGACAACGAAACCCTCGGTAAGATATCTGGGTATCAACTATGAGAGGTTACTTTTCAACCCTCACGTAACAGCTAGTCTGAAGAAAGTGAATTTCGCTTTCCACCGCATTCACCTCCTAATGCGGAAAAGGAATGGACTCAGCCAGAAGAAAAAATTGCTTTTCTATAAGCAACTTCTCAGTCCGATCATCACATACTGTTTTCCTGTATGGTTTACTATTTGCAAAACGAGCATGAGAAAGCTTGGAGTGTTTGAGAGGAAAGTCTTGCGACGAAAACACGTCAGCAACAAGCGACTCTACGAAGCATCCGGAATAATACCCCTAGGGCCTAGACAAATGTATGATCAGTGCTGCCAAAAGGCTTACGACCAACCTTAGCAATCATCTGAACCCGCTGGTGAGATCAATCACAAGCGAAGAGACACACCATGAGCCAAGATACCTAGATGTGACAGCACTACTGGACGACGAAATTATTTCTATCATCGACGACGAGGCAATCCAATTCTACGAGGACGCATCGTCAGACTCCCACCGTGGCTAGAAGCCACCCTTACCCACATTCCACCACAAAGACAACCGGATTTGAACAACCCGAGATGAATCATCAAGTATTAAATAAGTAGGTAGTATAAAACAATCAATGACAATTTTTTCAAATAATTGTTTTTTAAATATAAGACAATGTATAAAATTATGCCCCTTATGTGCCAAACAAAATATAATGTCAATGTAATATTATGTAAATAGAAATAACAATCAATTGTATATATTTCAGTTCAATAAATAAATTATAATTATAATCTTGAAGTTTGAATTTTGAGTTAAAATGTTCAAATTTTTATTGAAATTTTATTATTTCTCTAAATTTACTATAGGTGTGTTTTTTAGAATCCCGAGGGGAAGTGGTTGAAAAAAACATTATCGGGGATTAGCAACGCCATTACAGAAAAAAAATGGAGTTTCTATACAAACTATCGATAACAAGTATCTAATTTCCGCCGGTAAGTTAAGTTATTGTTATTGTTAATTAGTTATTGGGGATTAGTTGTTGTTGCATTTAAAATGTAAATTATTTAGCCCCGAATAATTTTTTTCATCCAATTTACTTCGGGCTTGGAAAAAAACACGCCTTATGTATGTAGAAAACGTAACAATTTGTAGTAAATAAGACGTGTAGTTTATTCAATTTACTACGCGTAGTTAATGATGTAGAAAATGTAGTGTAGTTAATTCGGCCAACCCTGCTGCACACTTGCATAGTTTGGAACAACAATATAGGAAAAATATGAGAAGGCAAAAAAAGGTAAAAACAAAAGAAAAGGCAAAAAAAGGCAACAACAAAAGGCAAAATAAATTACATATATTCGACATCACCAGAACCCGAAACATGTTTCTTTAAAGTCTAAAATGTCATACGACTGCGCAAAAAAAAGAGGCAAAGTGAGCAAAATCCTATCCCTGATAATATCGTAATGAAAAAAAAATAAATAAAAAATTTAAGGTGCTTTGTTGAATTGCTAAAGCATAGCTTTTCTCTTATTTTGCCAAAAATTTGGCACTCATCTTAAGTAGGTACTATTAAGAGTGTACAAATTAAAATACTTATGAAAAAACATTTTTTTTACTGTTAAGGTGAAAATTTTAATTTTTAATTTAGAGACTTTAAGAATGAAAAATCAGTTATTATTTCTATCTAAAAAAAAAACATTTCCCAACTTGGGTCTTGGGATCCTATTGTTGTTGTATTACGTGTTGAAAAATGATCTTGATCTAGATCCGTAGATGTAATAAAACGTGGCTATTATAAAACTGCACATTTTGCCTTCAGTAATTTGTGTATCCAAAATAGAATCCACTTTTCTTGTGTCATCAATTTAATAAAAAAAGGGCATTATGGATTTACTGATATCATAAGGCACAATTCATAGAAAGATTTGAGGAATCTGAGCAGCGAAAAGTAAAAAAACTTCTCTCAAAAGTTGACTTAGGTGATAAAAAACCATCCCAAATCTTGAACGGGCTACGGCTTACGAGATCTAGGTGGAAATCAAAGAGACTACTGCCTGAGGTACGTGCTATATTACAGGCATCTAGTGAAGAGCTAGCAACAGTGTCTAAGCTTGCGGACAAAGTAATGAAAATCGGTAAGTTTTTAAGTACTATCAACCTCTTCATATGCAAAAGGTAGTTACCGCACATTTTTTACTAGAACAAGAACAGCGACACAGTTCTCAACTGCTGAAGTTAGTAAAAATTACAAGAGGTACACCACATTCAACATTAATTCTCACTATCTTACTTTCAGATTTCCAAGAGCTCGCCAAAATAAATAGAAATGCGATAAACACCACACGAAATATGAAAATCGATTTGGTCGGATACCTACGCCAACTTTTACGGATGTCAATATATTTAAACATGCGTCGACAGGTATTTCTGATGGAGGAATTCCTATTCCGAATAGTATATCAACAATTTTTTTTGAAGGTTTGGTTGGATATCTCGTTTTGCCATACTTCTTGCAGGTACTACGAGTTACATTACAACTGACGACTCAGTTCGAGAGCAATGTTTTCAAGGAAGTTACACCATATTTCGGCATAAAACACCTTTAAATTATGTATCACTCTATCGTCCGCAGTTTAATGGTTTAGTCGAACATTGGCATAGATCTCTAAAAGCTGCCATTCTTTCGTTGCTATGAAACTCAGAACTGGTGCAGAATTTTACCATCGATTCTATTAGGACTCAAATCTATGTACGTTTAAAGAACACATTAATCAACTCCCGCTGAGATGTTATATGGAAAATCAATTCGTTTGTCTGTGGGTGATTTTGTCGGTGATTTTTATTTTGACACACCAACATCATGCCATGACACAGCAATTAATATCTTCTTCGAGTCTAGTTTAAAATGATCATGTTTTCATTCCAAAATGATGCTTTCCAACTACCGTACTATGGACTGTTTGAATTTATAATATAAGTAGAAATACTTTAGTTAGAATCAAAAATCGAACAATAATCATTCAACCTCATCAATCAACCGTAAGCTATTCCTCTTTTCCAAAGAACCTGTGATGATAATATGATTGTTCAACAAAAATCAACATATTAGACAATTACAATTATCATTATACACAAAGGATTACTATTCAAGTTTATTATAGAATCCGCAATGATGGATCCGCAGTGATTCGCATTGCAGTTCTCTCTTTTCTCTTTACCCATTTGTTTTGAGAAGAAAAGAGAACACGGTACATAAGAATCACTGCGGATCCAATATTGCGATTTCCATAATCGACATGATTATTTTTAGCTTTATATAACTAAGTTGAATGTGTCAAAAAATTTTAAATAGCTGTTCAAGTGCCCTCAGGAACTCAACACGCATCATTAGAAACAACAACAAAATATTCAAATAGACGGGATCACTACGTTTTCCCGCGATCGTTTTCCGGTGTAACGTTTGCCCGCCGATTTGAAAGATAGTTTTTTTGCTACAATCCCACAGCATGATATCCCGCGGGATAAGCAATACTAATTAGAACTTTTTGACAATACTATTTAGCATTTATTGTTTATATTTTATGTTTGTTAAAATATCTAATTTTTTTTTTTCATTTGTATGATGATAAAAAAAAACTTTTCATATACTCAACCTCGCACCTACCCCAAATCCTATAGTGTGCCAAGCAGACTGAAATGAATTTTGTTCATGCGCTGTCGATTTGTATTAAAAAAAGTAGGATTCGGCGGGCAAACGTTGCACGGGAAACTGGGATATCGTTCTGCGGGAAAACGTTTTGCGGGAAAATGTTTTGCGGGAAAATGTACGCGGGAAAACGTGACGCGGGAAAACATGCCGCGGGAAAACGTAGCCAACCCAAATAGACAAGTAAAGGGGCACTGGATACACCATTTTTACACCATATCCCACCCACCTCGATTTTCACAGATGCGCAGAACTGAACAAAAATGAAAACGCTAATAATATTACCTTTAATATGTTTACCTACTGTGTCATATTGTGGAGGGATCGCTCTGTGAAGGGACCACACCAGTAGTCATAAAAAATAAATAAATTAATTAATAAATTAATTTTTAATATGACCAAGTTGAAATGTAGTAGGTATTGTCGAAGAATCTGGTTCCTTTTCGGCTTTTTTGGTCACTTGATGTGCAATGAAACAAACAAAATTTATTCCATTTACTTTCCCGACGTTTCGACAAGTGACCAAAAAAGCCGAAGAAGAACCAGATTCTTCAACAATGATAAATAAATTAAATCAATACTTAAACCCAAGTACATACGTCATAGCCCCAGTAGACACATAGCGACTCGAACACAATGTATTCATATTTCATATTACTTGTCGCTACCTCCGCGAAGCACACATCGTGTTAGGTATTCGGGTTACCAACCAGCCACTGTGCCTCGTCTACTAGGTCAATATATTAAATGGAGTAATTCAAAAATAGCTGATATGACAGTATGTATATGAAGTAATTTGGGTTTAATTATTGAATATTAAAATTAAATAAAATGTTCCGAACTACCGATTTTAGTGGTTATTTATTTTAAGGGCTCTTTAGCTCGATAGTAATACTTTTTCCACTACCCTGTTCTAAAACCATGCCTGTCTTATAGCAAGAAATTGCTTACCAGGTCAAAGCGATTAAGCTTCACGGCTAAGGCGAATGAGTTCATAGAATTCACCTCAAATCACTCGAACCACCTTAACGTTACATGGCGAACTTGCGAAGAGAGTAGAAATAAAAAAAGAATATATAAGACTTCTCTGACGACTGCAGAAGACCTAGCCAAAGCTGCCGACTACATCAGGAGAGCAGAAAAAATATTTAACAAATCTGCACAACCCATGGTCATCGCGGAAGATGAGTCAGTGGGACCTAGGCCCCTGAACTGTATCGTCTCGCCGGCATTCCGCAATACCCGCAATACCTTCAACACCGAAATAAAGGAACTTAAACGAACAAGACGACACGAACAGCAGCAGCGAAAATAAGAAAAACAACAACTAGACTGTCTTTTTAACACCATAGTTAAAACCCACTTAGAATATTATCTAATTTCATCATATCGGTCCGAAAGGTTAATTACAAAAATATTAAGATCACTAAATCATATTATACCTCTATTTATGTAGTTTAATATATCAAAGGTCATTTAAGGGCTAGGGGTCGCTTCTAATTCTGTAACGAAAAATTATTTTAATATAAATATACCTACACAAGAACCTTCAAAATTAAGTGCACTTTTGATAGTCAAATGTCGGTTAATGCAAATTCTTTCCACAAGTTGCTACTTGTCACTTGCAGAAGCACTTAGAACTTCATCGTCTCTCAACTCCTCGTTTTTATGTGTTTTCAGTGTTAAGATTAGATAAATTGATAGGTATTGTGTATTACAATTTACAACTTAAAAACATTCAAGTGATAGTGATGTATCATTATAATTCAGGAAAGAATCAATGTTTCCTGATATATTTTTAATATAAATAATGGTTTTTATACCGTTATTATAACTTCAAAGTAAGGGCCATTTTGTAATTTTTTTTTTATATTTTCATATTATCGCCCCCTCGCAGTATATTTTGTTGTATTGCTTACTTTACATAATAGGTGTTAATAAGTTAAAAGAGCTTAAGTCGACACAAGTGAAAATTGTTTTTAACTTCATATTTTTTCCATTTTGTTTATCTTTAGTTTACCCTGGGTCCCATTCTATCTACGGCAAAAAATAGCCGTTAAATTTGGAAAAAAGCAAAGGAGCTTATGTTTAAATGGACAAAAAATGCATTTGCAAAACAGCTTATGTCTATTTTGAGCATAAATCGATAAACAGAAAAAAGAATATATTTTTGTTTTTGAAATGGCTTAAGTCATGAGTTAAGCCCTTATTACTTGTGGAAATTGCTTAAGTCGAAATAAGTTGTTTTAAACTTACGCAATATTGAATCATTTCACTGCTTATGTCGACATGAGCCATTTAAAAAAAATTAAATTCGAACCAAACTAAGTTTTATAAATCACCTTAAGTCCACATAAGATATTTTACTATTTTAAATCGCTACAAAACTGTTGTCTTAAGATGGCCTAATCTATTTTTACGAATGTAACGGGCGTCTTTAGCAAAAATTAAGTGAAATAGAATCACTTGTAAGAAGTTCGTTGAAGGGTAAACAGCTCCTTTGGAAAATTAGGTAAAAAGATTATTTTTTATTTTGTGTTTCCTTCCGTAGTTCGATTTTTGGTAACATCGTTTAATTTTAATTATTATAACAGAGAACAAAGATATGGAAAGATCCAAAAAAATACTTTTATTGGCATTAAGGAAGGATGTCCAAAGATCATTCAGTGATCAAAAAGGTGAGTTTATCATATAGAAGAAAATGATGTTAATATTTCTCAAATGTACATAGTTGACATGCCTTTGACAAGGTATGATTTGAAAGATGCTGAATGTTTTGAAAGTCCAGTTGCGACTAGGAACTAGGCAAGCCCCAGTTATTTTGGAAAGGAACTTATGTGAAGATCAGGAAATTTTGGTGAGTAACAGTGTTTGTGAAGGTATTATACCCGAAGATCAGGATGAACATGTGAAAGAAAGCAGAGATATAAAGAAAAACAACGAAATACTGGAAAAGCCTACATAACAAATTCTGGAAATGCTATTAAAGAAGGAGAATTGAAGCCTCTAGTGGATTTTCGCATGAAATGTAAGACAAAAATTTCCGAAGAAGACCAAAAAAATATTTTTAAAAATTATTGAGCACTAGGAAAATATAATCTGCGACAGGCTTATGCATGTGGTCAAATTCTTGTTTCTGAAACGAAGACAAAAAGGAACGTAAAAACATACTACAAACCCAAGAAATCAAAAATTTTCAAATCAATACTTTCTAGAAGTTCATGGCAAAAGAACACCCGTTATGCCAAAAGTGTTTTCGATCCACTTTGTCTGAAACGGAGCAAATAGAAAACGAGATCCGGGATCTTATCAATTATTTTCAGCTTATGAATCTCACTATACCCGAAGAGACAGTGCCTGCAAATATTTTCACAGTGATTTAACGCTTTCATCGATGTATAGTTTGTACCGTGAAAAATATCAAGCAATAGCTTGAATTTTGACATATTCAAAAATATTCAAAACCATGAATATAAAATTTAAAAAGCCCAAACTCGATACCTGTCACAGATGTGAAATTTTGCAAGCAAAAAATAGAAATTGGAGCAGAGGGAGAAGAAGCCACACGTCTATTACGAAAAGAGCAAGAGGAACATCAATAAACTTGCTGACTTCGCGTATAAAAGCAAGAACAGGGACAAGGATATTGGCAGGAATAACGATTCAATCAAAATTTACGTATTTGACTTACAACAGTGCCTTCCTATTCCATTCCTAAGAACAAATGTTTCGTTCTACAAAAGACAATTGTGGACGTACAACTTTACCCTCCGTGACTGTGTAAAAAACCAAGTTTACTGTTATATGTGGGATGAATCCGTTGCAAACCGTGGAGGTAATGAGAAAGCTTCATGTGTTTTCCAGCATCTCAAAACAATCCCAAACACCATTAAACACCTGATCTTCTATAGTGATTGCTGTGCGGGTCAAAACACAAATGGATACGTAGCTACTGTGTTTGAAATTTTTAGAATGAATTCAAGCATTGATGTAATTGACCACAAATTTTTGGTGCCTGGACACACTCATATGGAGTATGATGTTGACCATGCTGACATTGAAAGAAAAAAAAGATATCTTCAGTAAAAATCCTTCATCCAAGAGATTGATATCAGTTAGTTAGGTCGATTGAAAAAAAACCATTCATTGTCCATGAAATGACCCGTACAGACTTCCTGGACTTTGCGAAAATGTCAAAGCAAAAGTTTATTTGGCGTAAAAAAGGCAAGAAAATATTAGTTTGGCATGATGTAAGGTGGTTGCGTTTTACTAATGAGTTTGGAATTATACAATATAAAACAAGCCTTG
The DNA here is from genome assembly GCA_929447395.1 of Epistrophe grossulariae. Classification (NCBI taxonomy): domain Eukaryota; kingdom Metazoa; phylum Arthropoda; class Insecta; order Diptera; family Syrphidae; genus Epistrophe; species Epistrophe grossulariae. Next base: position 83,813,280 of record OV839568.1, on the reverse strand, counting down.
ATGAAAACGTGGAATTTCAATATCTGAATATAAAAAAGCATGGAAGCAATGTCGTTGACGTTGATGAAATTTCAGTTTGTTACTCCGGCCCTAACATAATAAGCAAAGAAAAAAAGAAAAGACTTAATAAAACTACTGCCTGTTATTGAAAAATCATACCACGAGTTCATCCTGATTTAACAGATGATGGAAGTGAAGATAAAAATTAAATCTTAAAATATGTATTTTTTTATAATTAATGTTGTATTCTAAAACAACCAGCATCTTTATAATTCTTTTGCTTCTAAAAAATAAAAGTTGTAAAAAACTAAAGATATGAATTATGTACCTAATACAATTTAATAATAATTTATGTTTTTTTTAATGAACAGATATTATTATTTATTTATTTTTTAACTTACTTAAAATACTTCAATAAAAATAAAAAAATCGTTTTCGAAAGTTGGAATTTTGTGGTTTTTTACTTAAAGTTTTAACATTTTGAACTTATGTAGTAACTTCAAGTTTTTCCAGCGCCAACAAATATCAAATTACATTTTTTTAAAACGTCTTATGTCACATAAGCTGTATTTTGGATCTTTAAGCATTTTTTATGTTTAAAAAACACGTTTTTATTAAGTATTTGACCGTTTTTCAACTAAAATATATAGAAATATATATTATAAGGGCATTGTAAGAATGTATCCTGAAAAAATTTTCATTAGTCTAGCACCAACATTTTTTTAAAAATGCAGCTTATGAATCTCACTATACCCGAAGAGACAGTGCCTGCAAATATTTTCACAGTGATTTAACGCTTTCATCGATGTATAGTTTGTACCGTGAAAAATATCAAGCAATAGCTTGAATTTTGACATATTCAAAAATATTCAAAACCATGAATATAAAATTTAAAAAGCCCAAACTCGATACCTGTCACAGATGTGAAATTTTGCAAGCAAAAAATAGAAATTGGAGCAGAGGGAGAAGAAGCCACACGTCTATTACGAAAAGAGCAAGAGGAACATCAATAAACTTGCTGACTTCGCGTATAAAAGCAAGAACAGGGACAAGGATATTGGCAGGAATAACGATTCAATCAAAATTTACGTATTTGACTTACAACAGTGCCTTCCTATTCCATTCCTAAGAACAAATGTTTCGTTCTACAAAAGACAATTGTGGACGTACAACTTTACCCTCCGTGACTGTGTAAAAAACCAAGTTTACTGTTATATGTGGGATGAATCCGTTGCAAACCGTGGAGGTAATGAGAAAGCTTCATGTGTTTTCCAGCATCTCAAAACAATCCCAAACACCATTAAACACCTGATCTTCTATAGTGATTGCTGTGCGGGTCAAAACACAAATGGATACGTAGCTACTGTGTTTGAAATTTTTAGAATGAATTCAAGCATTGATGTAATTGACCACAAATTTTTGGTGCCTGGACACACTCATATGGAGTATGATGTTGACCATGCTGACATTGAAAGAAAAAAAAGGTATCTTCAGTAAAAATCCTTCATCCAAGAGATTGATATCAGTTAGTTAGGTCGATTGAAAAAAAACCATTCATTGTCCATGAAATGACCCGTACAGACTTCCTGGACTTTGCGAAAATGTCAAAGCAAAAGTTTATTTGGCGTAAAAAAGGCAAGAAAATATTAGTTTGGCATGATGTAAGGTGGTTGCGTTTTACTAATGAGTTTGGAATTATACAATATAAAACAAGCCTTGATGAAAACGTGGAATTTCAATATCTGAATATAAAAAAGCATGGAAGCAATGTCGTTGACGTTGATGAAATTTCAGTTTGTTACTCCGGCCCTAACATAATAAGCAAAGAAAAGAAGAAAAGACTTAATAAAACTACTGCCTGTTATTGAAAAATCATACCACGAGTTCATCCTGATTTAACAGATGATGGAAGTGAAGATAAAAATTAAATCTTAAAATATGTATTTTTTATAATTAATGTTGTATTCTAAAACAACCAGCATCTTTATAATTCTTTTGCTTCTAAAAAATAAAAGTTGTAAAAAACTAAAGATATGAATTATGTACCTAATACAATTTAATAATAATTTATGTTTTTTTTAATGAACAGATATTATTATTTATTTATTTTTTAACTTACTTAAAATACTTCAATAAAAATAAAAAAATCGTTTTCGAAAATTGGAATTTTGTGGTTTTTTACTTAAAGTTTTAACATTTTGAACTTATGTAGTAACTTCAAGTTTTTCCAGCGCCAACAAATATCAAATTACATTTTTTTAAAACGTCTTATGTCACATAAGCTGTATTTTGGATCTTTAAGCATTTTTTATGTTTAAAAAACACGTTTTTATTAAGTATTTGACCGTTTTTCAACTAAAATATATAGAAATATATATTATAAGGGCATTGTAAGAATGTATCCTGAAAAAATTTTCATTAGTCTAGCACCAACATTTTTTTAAATATCACTGAAAATGTCTTAAAAAAATAGTTCGCAAAACTTTATTTGATGATACTGAAGAATGATAAAAATTGACTTAAGCTGTTTTAACTTATTGGCACAATAATTGTAATAGCGTAAAACTTATGTGATGATAGCTGCGGATGGCAAAGTAATTGAGTTTTTAGTAGATAAAGTCACAAAACGAAAAATTATTAAACGTAATAAATAAAGGGCGATTTTCCTGACTTTAGGTGTAAATTGTACTCCAGGTATAAAAATAGTAACGCCGAAATACCTTTTCGAGCAAATGCTAGTCTGGAGGTGAACAGTTTAAATGCTTTAAAACAAAGATTTGTTTATTTTAAATCGTCTTTAAAAGACAAATGGTCTAAGGCTCAAAGAAAGGAAGCAGTTTTTCGAAAAAACAATGAGGCCTGGTTAAAAGGAACCTTTCTTATTTCAGTAATTAAGCCAAACCTGCCCGGCCGGCCTTGTAAGCCATTTCAATTTTCAAGATTCTGGTGAGAGGACTAAAAGAAGAAAAGTAGAAGAAGTCCGTTCTTTACATAGTGATGAAATAATCGTTTATGCAGCCCAAACAACACTGCAGGCTCAAGAAAAATATTTGCTTCAGAAATATTAAAACAAATTGCAAACTCTCCATCTCGTGAAGGAAAATACAAAAAAGCATATAGAAAATCAGATCAAGAAAAGAAGAAATTCATTTTCTAACTCTCAAACTAGCCTAAGCAATGTTGGTGAAAGCCGATTTCAATAAGCGGCAATACGATGCATCGCGCGCTGCGTCCAATATTCGGTCGACATAATCGCCCGGCAGAGTAATTCGAGCAACCATGAATCGGTTTCGCACCACGATTACTCTAGTTGATAATGCGCATCCTCAGAGACGCCGTACAGTGCGCACCGAAGACTGCTGGAGCAGATTGTCGAAGAAGTCTCGAATGAGTCCATCCGCTATCGCGCGCAACTATTGGAGCTGGGGTGTGTGGGCCATCCTATATATTTTACACAAAATATGAATTTGCATAAATGCCTGAATATGTCCGATACATAATCGCCTACGAGATACCAACCATACGGACGTACATGTTTACACTTTCGAAGTTACGATCTCCTACAGAACCTGGTGCCGAATTACGGCATCAGTGACTGAACGACACGTGAGGGAAATTTCATACAAAATATCGATAATATTCGATATTTCGTATGAAATTTCCCTCACGTGTCGTTCAGTCACTGATGCCGTAATTTGGCCCCTGATTTTCATTTTGCACAAAAAAAAGAAATACTTCCATTTCCGCAAATTGTTCTCTTTCATATCCAACTCTCGTCCATGGCAGTCAGCCTAACACGAACCGTCATCGGTATTATAGAGATTATTCTTATGTAGGTATAGATTTTATAACATAGAATAAATAATTAATAAATAAAATTAACTATATAAAATAAAGAATCGGTCACTGACTCACTCATTCATTCATTTGATGGCTATCAACGCACAGCTTATACTAGAAGTTTTTAAAATATTTTATTATTTTTTTTATATTACAAATTTTATGTAAGTGAGCACTAAGAAGGGATTTTTTAAAATTCCCATTATAAATAGGGTAAAATAAGGTAAAATTGGTCAAGGGTTCAAAAACTAACTTCCAAATGGTAAATCCTACAATATTCATTTTTTTTTTTAATACCTTATTCAAATTCTAGAACTTTATTAATTTAAAAATAAATTCTATAAAATCTACAAAGCGATATACAAAATTTTTTATACTTCAAACTTCACAAATTACATAATTCCAATAAATCAGGGGGTAGTCCGATTTAAATAAATAAAATACCATTGGAAAGGTTTTTCAAAAAAAAATTATCCATGTTTTACAAAATTTTTATGTTTTTTTTTAACATCATTTTTTATCTTTCAAAAATTTACTTAAATACATATTTAATATTTAATTTAATACAATTTTTACTACTTTTTTAATTTTTAAAAAATAACCGTTTCTTTAAAAAATCTCAAAATCATACACCTCATACATATAATTGATTTACATTTATTATAAAAATTTTAGATTTTTCAAAATTTTTTTAACACACATTTTGACATGTTTTCTGTTGTTTTATTAATCACCTCATAACTCATAAGTTATTGCACCCTTACAATTAGTTTTTCTTTTAATCGCATCTACGAAAATACACAATTAATTTGATACATCATACATAAGGGTTGGGTATAGCCGATCCCGGAACCACTGGTCCCAAGACCACTTATCCCAGACAACTGGTACCAGCAGCCAACTGGTACCAAGACACCTGGTCCCCAAACTCATCCCGGAAGTTATCGCAAAAAGACCAATTAAATTTTTACCGAAGATAAAACTCGTCGAATACAATGGTTCGTGTATTTAATATATTCGTTAAGATGGTTAGTGAATTCGAGTAAGGAATTTTTGTGGGAAGAATTTTTTGCTAGGGATTTTTAAGGATAATTAACGGCCATTGGTCGATTTAATGCGATGAGCATGAGTTATGTATAGTTGTAGGTATATTGGTTTTGAATGGAAATATTCTGAAATCTATTGTGTCTCTCGTTCATTGGGTGTTGTTTTTTTTTATTGAAATGAAATGTGAGCAAAAAAGGAAAAATGCTTCCTATTTGTAGATGAAGTGTGAGGGATGTTTGGGATGAGGAAACCACAATTTTTTGTTGTTGTGATTAAGTTTCTTGTAGGTACCTATTTCTTGATTGGTTTATTTGTACTATCTATAATTAGGTAATAGGAGGTAGTGTGCTGTGCGTGGGTTGTCAGCTCTATAGGAAGGTAGATTGGTCAATGGTTGTAGGTAGGTAGGTAGGTATTTTACGTTGCCGATAATGAGAACAAATTATGGGTAGCAAAGAATTGAGACTTTCAAAATTGTAGCTTATAGGTAGGTAGGTACCTACTTTATAGGTATAGGCAGGGCCAGTCCTAGCCAAAATTGCGCCCTGTGCAAGATTTATAGTAAGCGCCACTTTTTATATTCGCACACATATATACACATAGCAAATGGGGGAACCCGACTAATCCTCGCAAAACAAAAACTCCGCACGACACATCCTCGCAAACAAAATCATCGCAAAACCAAATCTCCACAGAGACACATACCTGCAAACAAAATCTTCTCAAAGACACATCTCTGCTGCGACACATCCTCGAAAAACAAAATCATCGCAAAGACACATTTTCGTGGTTATTGATATACGCAAGGCAGTTGACCCGAGGTATTTTTTCGGTGGGCTTTTAAACTGGCAACAATTAGGTAAAATTATGTGGTATAGCAATGGGGTAGGTGATAGTAAGGTTGAACGCGAGAGGAGTAGCAAATATAGAAATAGGGCGCTGTTATTTGTGATTTGTCCATAAGGAATCTAAAGAGGTTGGGTGGAATGGGGGATGGGTTTATTTAAGTACGGGGCCGGATAAGAAAAATGTTATGTCGCTGTTCATAAACGGGTGGTTCATAAAAATGTCAACTTCGTTATTTCTTGAGTGATTTCAATGAAATTGACACTAGTAATAGGTACGATAAAGTTATGAAAGAAAAAAAAAAATTTCAAAACAGGGTGGTTCATAAATATTGCAAAAATTGCTAACTTCGTAGTTCCTTGGGTGATTTTGCTGATACTGACACTAAGAGGAGAGATAAAGTTATGAATGAAAAAAATATTTTCAACATGGTGGTTCAAAAAAAATGTCAACTTCGTTATTCCTTGAGTGATTTTAATGAAATTGACACTACTAATAGGTTAGATAAATTTATGAGAGAAAAAAATATTTTCAAAACAGGGTGGTTCATAAATATGGCAAAAATTGCTAACTTCGTAGTTCCTTGGGTGATTTTGCTGAAATTGACACTGCCAAGAGGTGAGATAAAGTTATGAAAGAAAAAATATTTTTAAATTAAGGTAGTTCATAAAAATGTCAACTTCGTTGTTTCTTGCGCGATTTCAATGAAACTGCCATAGGTATAAGCTGAGCTTGAGTTATGAACAAAAAAATTATTTTCAAATTAGGGTGGTTCATAAAAATGTCAACTTCGTTGTTTCTTGCGTGATATCAATGAAACTGACGTAGGTATTAGCTGAGCTTGAGTTATGAACAAACAAAATATTTTCAAATTAGGGTGGTTCATAAAAATGTCAACTTCGTTTTTTATTGCGCGATTTCAATGAAACTGACATAGGTTATAACTGAGCCATAGTTAAGATTACACTGTCTAAGAGTTGTATAAGAACAGTTTTGTCTCTTCTAGCACTGAAGATATTACTTGGGCAACCTATAGTCTGTTCAACAAAAATTGTCACTACAGGGCGAGCTTTTTTCAAAACAGTGGCGCCTGTATTTTATCACAACACTGAATTGAAAAAACTTCAACAAACTTATTATTAATAGTAAAAAAAATATATTTCGCTTTCAATTTCAATTATGTTATTTTTTCGTCTATTTTCTTGTCAATAGGAGATTTTGAACCGCTTTTTTCTTTTTTCTTTATTCTGAAATGTTATGAATGTTATTTGATTGAAAAAAATTTTAATTTTACTTCGGTATTTGATTTTTCCAAGGATTGAACTCATGACCTTCCGATCACATCTCCAGCACTCTACCACTAGGCCAACTCGCTATTCGAGAGATAGATGTAAAATTTGTAACAAGTAGATGCATTTGCTATTGACATTTTATAAAAGCTGTTTTCCTTATGAAAGCCAATAGCTCACCAAGGAAAGCAATATTTTACATAAGCTTGCTATTAACATTTTATAAAAGCTATATTTTTCTTATGGAAGGTAATAGCTCACCAAAAAAAGCAATAATTTCTATTAGTTTGCTATAAGCATCTTAAACAGGCCTTTTCATACTTTATTAGACAAGCCTTGTATACAAATTTATTATTCCACTCTTAAAAAGCTATTAGTGTAAATAATTTTGAAAAATAGATGACTTGTATAATAGAGCCCTATATTAATTCTTTATAAGCTATAGCCTACCAAATATTCAAAATTGGACCCTATACAAGTTAAATTGTTAGGCACACAATTCATGTAAGCCAGTGAGTAGCGTAGCATTTTTTTAGTTGAAGTTTTTTTCATTCAGTGTCGTGATAAATACATGCGCCACTGTTTTGAAAAAACCTAGCCCTGTAGTGACAATTTTTGTTAAACAGACTATATTACAGATCATGTAGGTTGTCCAAGTAATATCTTCAGTGCTAGAAGAGACAAAACTGTTCTTATACAACTCTTAGACAATGTAATCTTAACTATGGCTCAGTTATAACCTATGTCAGTTTCATTGAAATCGCGCAATAAAAAACGAAGTTGACATTTTTATGAACCACCCTAATTTGAAAATATTTTTTTTGTTCATAACTCAAGCTCAGCTAATACCTACGTCAGTTTCATTGATATCACGCAAGAAACAACGAAGTTGACATTTTTATGAACCACCCTAATTTGAAAATAATTTTTTTGTTCATAACTCAAGCTCAGCTTATACCTATGGCAGTTTCATTGAAATCGCGCAAGAAACAACGAAGTTGACATTTTTATGAACTACCTTAATTTAAAAATATTTTTTCTTTCATAACTTTATCTCACCTCTTGGCAGTGTCAATTTCAGCAAAATCACCCAAGGAACTACGAAGTTAGCAATTTTTGCCATATTTATGAACCACCCTGTTTTGAAAATATTTTTTTCTCTCATAAATTTATCTAACCTATTAGTAGTGTCAATTTCATTAAAATCACTCAAGGAATAACGAAGTTGACATTTTTTTTGAACCACCATGTTGAAAATATTTTTTTCATTCATAACTTTATCTCTCCTCTTAGTGTCAGTATCAGCAAAATCACCCAAGGAACTACGAAGTTAGCAATTTTTGCAATATTTATGAACCACCCTGTTTTGAAATTTTTTTTTTTCTTTCATAACTTTATCGTACCTATTACTAGTGTCAATTTCATTGAAATCACTCAAGAAACAACGAAGTTGACATTTTTATGAACCACCCGTTTATGAACAGCGACATAACATTTTTCTTATCCGGCCCCGTACTTAAATAAACCCATCCCCCATTCCACCCAACCTCTTTAGATTCCTTATGGACAAATCACAAATAACAGCGCCCTATTTCTATATTTGCTACTCCTCTCGCGTTCAACCTTACTATCACCTACCCCATTGCTATACCACATAATTTTACCTAATTGTTGCCAGTTTAAAAGCCCACCGAAAAAATACCTCGGGTCAACTGCCTTGCGTATATCAATAACCACGAAAATGTGTCTTTGCGATGATTTTGTTTTTCGAGGATGTGTCGCAGCAGAGATGTGTCTTTGAGAAGATTTTGTTTGCAGGTATGTGTCTCTGTGGAGATTTGGTTTTGCGATGATTTTGTTTGCGAGGATGTGTCGTGCGGAGTTTTTGTTTTGCGAGGATTAGTCGGGTTCCCCCATTTGCTATGTGTATATATGTGTGCGAATATAAAAAGTGGCGCTTACTATAAATCTTGCACAGGGCGCAATTTTGGCTAGGACTGGCCCTGCCTATACCTATAAAGTAGGTACCTACCTACCTATAAGCTACAATTTTGAAAGTCTCAATTCTTTGCTACCCATAATTTGTTCTCATTATCGGCAACGTAAAATACCTACCTACCTACCTACAACCATTGACCAATCTACCTTCCTATAGAGCTGACAACCCACGCACAGCACACTACCTCCTATTACCTAATTATAGATAGTACAAATAAACCAATCAAGAAATAGGTACCTACAAGAAACTTAATCACAACAACAAAAAATTGTGGTTTCCTCATCCCAAACATCCCTCACACTTCATCAACAAATAGGAAGCATTTTTCCTTTTTTGCTCACATTTCATTTCAATAAAAAAAAAAAACAACACCCAATGAACGAGAGACACAATAGATTTTAGAATATTTCCATTCAAAACCAATATACCTACAACTATACATAACTCATGCTCATCGCATTAAATCGACCAATGGGCGAATTTGCAGCACAACAGAAAAAAACCCTCCAAAAAAAATTCTTCCCACAAAAATTCCTTACTCGAATTCACTAACCATCTTGTCGAAAGTATTAAATACACGAACCATTGTTTTATTTTCGATATAAATTTAATTGGTCTTTTTACGACAACTTCCGGGATGAGTTTAAATTTAATTGGTCTTTTAACGGCCAGTTCCGGGATGAGTTTTTGGGACCAGGTGTCTCGGGACCAGTTGTCCTGGGTGCAGTTGGCTGCTGGTACCAGTTGAGTGGGATAAGTGGTCTTGGTATCAGTGGTTCTGGGATCGGCTGCGTTGACACCCATACATAACTGTACACCCCACACGACCTTCACAATACTTTAAAAAGAAATAGTTTGAAAATTCTCGCAAAACACCAAAAAAATGGGGTTGTTGTTCATTGCCAACCATCGTGTCTCAGTGGAGAATTGTCCAATTTTTGTTAAATTTCAAAAAGACCCCTTTTCCATTCATTCAAATGCTTATATCTTCACATCCAATTGTCCGATTTTTAAAATTCAAACTTTAAATTAAAGCCACAATGACAGTCGAGTTAGAGCAACAAAAAAATTTTCAAAACCGTTCAAAATTTCATACTAAAAACATGAAATAATATTTTCCAGAAAAAATTTCATCGAGGCAAACGTAAAAACAAAGAGGAATACAATAAAACAAATAAAAAAAAACTTTCCTATATCAATATACTGGTGGGAAGGAGATGGCTATTCTAAAGATGGTCGAGTGTGTGCAACAAAAAATCATAATTTCCTATACATGTAGGTATATATATTACTATATTATGCAGACAGCACGTTGGTTGTAGGTATTTTTTTTCATGCACAACAATACTAAAAGTCCCCTCATGGTTGGTTTGGTTGGCTGATAACTTTTGTTCTTATGATCGGATCGTTAAGGTTGATGCCTTAAAATGTTCATGCACGTGTACTGGATCCTTTTAAGGAAATTTATGGTGTGGGTAGAGTATATTTTTTCGTTGGCTTATATCTTTTGTTCTACTTATCGGATCTGTAAGATTAAGGTCTTAAATTAATCTTAAAATAAAGGTTAAATGGTAGGCTAACTTATTTTGAGTTATAATAATAAAATAATAATTGAAATCATATGAAAATGTAGGTATTTAAAAAAGGTGAATGATTTCGATGTTGATTTAAAAAAATCGATTTCGCTGACATGGATATTAAAATACATATTATGTACATACCTACATATATATGTATGTGTCTATGTAAGCACATAATGTAGGTATGTAAATTTATAGAAAAGGGTTGATTTGGTTTCTTTTCTAATAATAGGATTTTTAAGATTAAGGTCTTAAAATTAAGAGAGGTATCTAGGTAGGTATAATGTCAGTTAATTAACGCATATAGTTACATACCTACCTACAAAAGTTTTTGATATACATAGGTATTTGTATTGTTTATTTGCAATAATATAAATTCATAATTATCTTCTAATCTTATAGGTATTCTTAAACGACAGTGTGTTAAAGTAGATACCTAGGTATAATTATATTTGTTAGGTATCTACTATCTACCTACCTAACCATCAAATCGACTAAGCAATAATTTAGAATCATGCAAAGTGAAGTCAAGTGATTGACGTGGCAAGTATAACTTCAGTTATAATGGTCAGATTTTCAAGGTCAAGTTTTTTAAATTTTAATTAAGTAGGTATCCGGCTAAACAGTGAACCTATATTAAGTTAGCAAAACAATTCATACGGTTCAGCCAAAGGTACCTTTCTCCGAGAAAACTGTTGACTTGGGCGCCTGCCTGGCGACTGAACATACCCTAAGGCCCGGTGCACACAAGCGTTTTTTTGACGCCGCGGTGACGCAGCGTCACCGCCTTTGCGTCTTACAGTACTCACAAATAAATTGAGTAGTGCACACACACGTGCGGTGACGCTGCGTCATCGCGCGTCATTCTTGCGGGAAAAAACACTCGCAGGTCTCCGCGAGACCGCTGCGTCACCGCAGTCGCTTTTGCGTCTTTCAGTACATTGTTTGTTATGGAGCAGTGCACACATGCGTCATTTTGACGCAAATTAAATTTGGAAGAAAGATTTCAAACATGGAAGAATTTGATATCGAATTATTTATCGGTGAAATAAAAAAGTGTCCAGAAATATAGAATATTGCTTCCGAGCCATACCATGACCGGCAAAAGAAAAGATATATAAATACGCCTTTTGTTAGCCAATGATTAACAAAAGGATGTACCCAATAACGTCCTTTCTTTTTAAGATCATAGTTTTTATCCACTAGTTAAGCGAAAATTACTCGTTTCTTTTTATAAACCTCTATTGCTGCAAGCAAATCGTGATTTGCAGATTGAGTCCAGCGAGAAAAACCCGCATGTGTGCACTGAACGATTGCGGCACCGCTGCGTCAACGCGGCGTCAAAAAAACGCATGTGTGCACCGGGCCTAAGCGGAGCAACGGAGTTGCGTGAGCGGGGCAGGGGACCCGCAATCGATTTTTATCAACTAAGGTGAAACTAAGTGAGTTACTCGAATAAAAGGTAGCCTAGATGGAGTAACAATGGTCAGATTTTCAAGGTTAATTTCCTAAAATTAAGGTGAATTATCAGGCTTGAGGTAGAAAAGTAGGTCAAGGGCAGGACTGGGACTGGGCAAATCGGATATAGATTTATAACTTGAGTTCTAATGGAAAATTTTTTTGAAGAAATCAATGCATTCAAATTCGTTAATTGAAAGTATGTGTTATGCGCTTTGCAAAAGGGTATTCACACTCTCAAATAAATCTTCTAAAAAATCGCTTTCAAACTTTCCGAAACAAAAAACACATCCAATTACTTTCAATTATAAATTTCCAGTAAGAAACTTTTATTGTGCCCTCCATATAACCTTCAACAGTAATTGTCCAAAGTAAGTACAAATGGTATAATTTTTAGTAGGTGCTCCGAATACGTCACAGAGCGGCCGAATTCAGTGTGGGTTGATGACGTAGGTAGAGAACCAGCATCCAACATTCTCCCCCCCCAGTGCACAGAGTAAACGATTGGGTAATGACTTATTTTCCATGTATGAGTTTGCCATTAAAATTGCTCCTTCATATATGTATTTCACATGAAAAGATAAATTTATTAATTAAAATGAAACTAGATTATTTTTTATTAACATTTAATCGAAAAACAAAATATATTTTACGACATCTATTTTTCAAAAGGGTAACACTAGACCAAATGTGACATCGGCCCAATTTGATCTCGATTCGATACTCGAACCAACCATCCTTGAAACGTCATCTTCTACTTCCGTCCTTCTTAATTTCGTGGAGTTTCATTCATGCGGTGTTTAATTTTGTTTGATTTATTTATGTCGATCGTGTCGTTTTATTTGATATTTATTAGTGTTTCATCTTGTTTCGTAATTCGTGTTGTGATTTTAATGTGAAATAAAATTATTCAAATAAGTGTTTAATGAATGAAATGCAGTACATTAGTTTTATGTAAAATATTGTTTATGTTATGTACTTGTGATAATTATTCGTCGCGACATTTACTTTATCTTATGTAGTAGAGTGGTGCATTTGTTCGAAAAATTTATTAAATATGTAGTATTTTGTATTATTTATTTGTATTTTATGTCGTTTCGTTTTACATAAATAGTGTTAAATTGTGTCGTTATATTATACATAAGTACCTACTTTGATATTATATAAATGTGCATTAGGTGGTGTGGTAGTGTTTTTTTTATACCATGACCTACACTACACAACTATGTATGTACTACGTTTTCAATATATTTGTTTTGTTTTCTTTTGCCAGGTTGTTGTGTGTATTCCTTATTATGCTGATGTTGTTGCTGATATTGACGATGGGTAAGTTGAGTTATTTTTTGTTTACTTATTTAACCGTTTTTTTTTTTCTTTCAGATTTTCTGTTGTTTTGTTGTTGTTGATGTGCAGCGTAAGCTGGTTATTTGGTGTTTGGCATGGTTGCCATCTGAGGCAAAATTATTTTATGCGTGATTTTGAGTGAGTTTTATTTATTTTGTTAGAAAATTATTTTTTTTGTTTATTAATTATTATTTGAATTCATTTAATTTTTTATTGATAATAATAGATTTATGAGTTTGTGTAAATGAGTGTGTTGTGTGGGTGTGTATGATTTGAATGTATTTTAGATTTTTCTTTATTTATTATCCTTTTATATTGATTTTATTTTCAGCTTCTTATTGATTTTTAGTGGTTCTTCGATTTTATGTAATTCGAGTTTTTTTTGTTGAAGTTTTGAATGTTTTATGCTTGAGTGTGTTAGTTGGAGATGTGAAAATATTTTCAATTATTTTACGTTTTGTGTGAATTTAGGTTCTTAGTGGGTGATTTAATTGAGGTTTTGTATGATTGGATTTGAATTGAGTGTGAATGTGTTGAATTTTAGTGGACTGTATGGATTGTTATTTTAAGGTTTATGAGTGTGATTTTGAATGCGTGATGAATGAATATTTGAGTATTGAATTTCAATTATATTTGAGTGAGTTCATTTTCTTGTTTGATTCCTTTTGACTTCAGTGTGGGGTTTTATTGAAATTGTTTGACATTTAAGTTGGAAATTTATATGAGAGTTTGCTTTGTTTTCGATGGGTATGTTTTTTTTTTTTTTACATTTTTATTTTATTTTTGTTGGTTTTGGAAATTTATTATTAGGTATTTATTTCGAAGTTTTATGGTTCATTTTCTTCCTTTTTTCTTTTAAAGATTTGTTGATGCTTTTGAATAAAATTTATTATTTTTTTTTTAAATTATTTCGATTTCTTGTTGAACATTGTTAGATGGTAGTGGACATATTTTTGTGATGGGCCTTTTAAGTTCGTTATTTTGTGTTCGTACTTTAACTACACGGATGAGATCATCTTGTCCTGGATAGGTTTCCACTATTCGTGCCATGGACCATTTTGACGGAGGAAGTCTTTCATCTCGTAGCAAAACTAAATCTCCGATTTTGGGTTGCTCTTCGATTTTCAGCCACTTAGGTCGATTTTGAAGCCTTGTGAGGTATTCTCCACTCCATTCCTTCCAGAAGGTCTGTAGTGATGCTTGTAGACGTTTCCATCTATCCAGGTACCCAATCTTTTCTGCTGCTAGGTCTGCTTCGGGAACTATGTGAGTTGATGTGCCGATTAAAAAATGAGCTGGTGTTAAAGCATTGAAATCTTCCAAGCCATCTGTCACTGGACATAGGGGTCTCGAGTTAAGGCAGGCTTCTATTTGCGCTAGAAGCGTACTGAGTTCCTCGAATGTCAGGGCTTGGTTTCGGGCAACGCGACGCAAATGGTATTTTACCGATTTCACTCCTGCTTCCCATAAGCCTCCGAAGTGAGGAGAAGCGGGAGGAATAAAATTCCAATTAGTACCCAATTTACTCAGTGAGTCAGCAATCTCGGTGTAGTTGAGTTTAGCAGCGCTTAACATTTTTTGTAGTTCCACATTAGCACCCTTAAAATTGGTTCCGCAGTCACTATATATGTTTGCACATATGCCTCTGCGAGATGTAAATCTTCGGAACGCGGCAATAAAGGCTTGTGTCGTTAAATCTGTGACAGCTTCAAGATGAATTGCCTTGGTTGAAAGGCAAATAAAAATGGCGAAATAGCCTTTGAATTTTTTAGCACCTCGTCCTTTCCAGGCCTTCACTTCTATTGGTCCGGCGTAGTCGACACCAGTGTGTGCAAACGGTCTAGAAATATTAACTCTTGGTGCTGGAAGGCTCCCCATCAATTGTTGCAATGGCTTAGGTTTATTCTTAAAACACGTAAAACATCTATTGAGGTATTTTTTGACAGTCTTCTTCATGTTGAAGATCCAAAAACGATTTCTAATATAAGCAATGACTTGTTGAATTCCACCATGCAAAGTTTTCTCATGGGCATCTTCAATTATTAGCCTGGAGAAATTTTGATCTGGCTTCAACACAATTGGATGTTTTTGATCATATGTTAGAGTGGCATTTTGAAGCCTACCTCCGATTCTTAATATTCCACATCCATCAATAAAAAGATTGAGGGACTTATTGATATTAGTTCTTTTAGTGATATAGTTCTTTTAGTCTTCTGTAGTTCATTTATGACATCATGAAACATGAGGTTTTGAACGCTTTTGATAGCTGTACGCATAGCAATATCGAGTTCTATGGGTGTCAGAACCGATTTTTTTCGATACGATTTATCTTTTCTAACGTTATAGATAAATCTGTTAACAATGGCTATAATTCTTAACGCTTTTGTGAGTTTGGATTGTTTACAAATCACATCTAAAATTCTATCGGTATCTTCGAAGGCGACATGAGTTTTGATTTCTCGTTTTTCTTCATCTGTTTCACATTGGGTGGGTTGTTCTGGTATTGAGAAATCCCATATCTCTTGAAGAAAGGGAGGTCCATTCCACCAAAGAATATTATTTTTAAGCTTAGATGGAAGAACACCGCGGGATGCTAGATCCGCTGGGTTCAACTTGGTTGGAATGTGTTTCCACATGCGAACATTCGTCAGCCGTTGGATTTCGGTTACTCTATTGGCGATGAACGTCTTCCATTTCGACGGCAGTCCAGAAATCCAACAAAGAGTGATCGTGGAATCAGTCCAAGCGAAAACTGATACATTTTTAAACGGAAGGACTGATTTTGTATAGCTGAGCAGTTTTGCCAACATCACTGCTCCGCAAAGTTCTAATCTTGGCAAAGAGACAGTACTGACTGGAGCGACTTTAGTTTTGGATATAAGTAAATGGGTGTGAATGCGGTTGTTGCTATCCAAAACTCGAAGATATACTACGGCTCCATATGCCTTGATAGATGCATCACTGAATCCATGGAGTTCGAGTTGTTGAGCACCATCCTCCGTATTTACCCATCTAGGAAGACGGATTTCTTCTAGGATATTTAACTCTTCTTGAAAGGAGAGCCATTCATGAAGTAATTCCACTGGAATGGTTTCGTCCCACGAAAGACCTTTCAACCACAGTTGCTGCATTATGATCTTCGCTTTAACGATACAGGGTGCTATCCATCCAAGCGGATCAAAGAGACGAGCAATTGTGGAAAGTATCGTTCTTTTTGAAACGATATTATCGATGGTGATTCTTTGAAATGAGAAGGAATCGGTAGAAGGGAACCAACTGATTCCAAGAGTTTTTGTATGATCCAAAGATCCGAATGTCAATGACACATTTGTTTCCCGATCTATCTGTGGTATTGAATCAAGAAACTCTTTGCTATTACTCATCCATTTTCGAAGATGAAATCCAGCAGATGATAACAACTTTGAGATTTGGTGATACTTTTCTTTCGCTATTTCTACTGAATCTGCACCTGATACCAAGTCATCGATATACATATCTTGCCGAATCATTTGGGCGGCTAATGGATATGACAGTTCTTCATCCGAAGCAAGTTTCTTTAAAGTTCGATTTGCCAAATATGGAGCTGGAGCAGTACCGAACATCAGAACTTTAACTTTATAAAGTTTTACTGGCATTGCTGAACTTTCACGCCAAAAGAGTAATTGGTAGTATGCGTCATCTGGATGAACTTGGATCTGCCGATACATCTTCTCTATATCGGATGTGAAGGTAATTTTGTGTGTTCTCCACCTTAAAACAATTGCTAAAATATCTGTTTGGGTTTTAGGTCCAGTCATCAAATAATCATTCAAAGAACTGCCGTCCGCAGTTTGAAATGCAGCATTGAAAACAACACGTAGCTTAGTTGTTGTACTGGACTCTTTTATAACGGCATGATGTGGTACAACATAGTGAAATGGTGAGTTGAATGTGTTGTCTAGGTTTATGTCTACTTCTTCCATTTGGTTGAGTAGAATATATTCTTCGGCAGTTGTGCTGCCGATTCAGTTATAAAAGTAGCTTGAGATCCAGGATCAACTAAAGCTCTTAACTTAACAAAGTCTCCTTGTGCTGATTTGACTTTTATAATCGCTGTTGCAAGTAAAACTTGGGTACTTCTAAATTCGTTTAGATGAAAACAGTTTGATGATGTTGAGGGCGGTATATCGTAAGGATGAAAATTTGGAGCATTTGGATTGAATTCCGTTGCTATATGATGTGTTTGTGAGCGATTTGTATTCTGGGTATTTGTATTTGGGTGAGTGAATGAGTTTTTATTATTATTCTGTTGAGTGTGAGTGAGTGAGTTTGATTGTACTTGAGAGCGAGGATTATTTGAAAAGATATTATTATTATTATTTGTGTTGGGTTGAAATTGGTTCTGATTATTTTGAGCGAATGATTGTTGATTGTAGGCATTTGAAAAATTGTTTAATTGCGAGTGTGGCTGCTGATTTGTGTTGTAAAAGTTTGAAGTGTTGCCAAAATGTAGGAGTGAGTTGTGTTTTCTCTGGCAAAAATGACACGACTTATTGCTTGGGCAATTATTTGTTCGGTGACTGTAGGCTAAACAATTAAAACAGTTGCCATATTGTCTAACAACTCGTTGTCTAGCACTTACATCCATCTTTAAAAATTTCGAGCACGTTCTTAATGAATGTGCTCCTTTATGGCACACTTTACACGCAAAATTCTCTGTCGATTCAGTATTTAGAAGAAAAACATTCTTTGGTTGCTTTTTATGTGTTGATGTTGAATTTGCTTGGTGCTGTTGGTCCATCATCTCTAATGTTCGGAACCTAGTTTCCAAAAAATCGGAGAACTCTTTAAATGTAGGGATCTCTTTTTTGATTCCGAGAGTTGCTTCCCATTTTGATTGCACCGTTGCAGGTAGCTTTTTCAAAAGCAAAAATATTATAATTGCGTCCCAGTGATGAACAGGCAATTCTAAATTCCTTAGGGCATGTAAGATTTTTGTCGAGTTGTCCAATAATTCGCGAATGCCCTTAGAATTTTCTTCTTTGACGACAGGCAATTCGTAAAACAACTTAAGTTCGTTGTTAACAAGAATTCTTTTGAAATCGTACCTCGTTGTTAAAAGTTCCCAAGCTTTATCATAACTTGCACCATCTACACTGATGTGTTCCAGTAAGATGCCTGCACCTTCTTTACAACTTGACTTTAAATAATGTAATTTTTCGATTTTTGTAAGTGAAGCATTGTTATGAACCAGTGACACAAACTGGTCATGAAAAGAACGCCAATTCTGATATTCTCCCGTGAATGTTAGTGGGTGAATTTTTGGCAGACGAACGTCGTGCGGCTTTTGATTGGTCAACTTTTGCACTACAGCTGTTGCAGATACTATATCTTTTGCTTTAGCTGCTGCTTCTTCTGCTGCAAACTTGTCTAGCTCATCTAACAACAAAGATTTATAAATTGTATATATTTCACCCGCCTCGTTATAAAACTCTTCCGTTGTAGTTAACACTTCTCCCTTTATTTCATCGCAGCAAATAACGATTTGATGTTGGCCAACAATAGTTAGCCAGTTGCTTCCTAGCGTTTCAAGCCGCGTAGAGACATAATTTTTTGTCCTACGAGTTGGAGAAACTGTCTTTTTGAAGTTCTCAAAATCTTTCGATATTTGACTGCATGTAGTTTTTAAAATTTTTACTGCATTCATTTTGTTTTATTTAGTTTTTTATTAATTTAAAATATATAAGTTATAAAAGTAAGTTAATTTTACTCACTGCGATTACTTTTTCTTTCAGGGTAGGTGCTGGTTGGTGATTTCCTGCTGGGTGGACGCTTGCTGCACTGACTGAACTGATGAGATTCGGTGGATAACGATGGATTTCGATATAATTTTTAATTTAATTTTACTATTAAATCTTTGTATTATTGTTTTTGTCTTTTAAATTTTAATTTGAAACTCAAATTTTATTAAAACAATAAAACCCAAAAAAACGACAAAATGTCGGCACACACTCTTATTATTTAATTCAAAATAGTTATTCAAATATTTAAACTGTCGCGGTTCGTTTTTATAAGTAGGCTAACGAAGGACCAAAATGTTATGCGCTTTGCAAAAGGGTATTCACACTCTCAAATAAATCTTCTAAAAAATCGCTTTCAAACTTTCCGAAATAAAAAACACATCCAATTACTTTCAATTATAAATTTCCAGTAAGAAACTTTTATTGTGCCCTCCATATAACCTTCAACAGTAATTGTCCAAAGTAAGTACAAATGGTATAATTTTTAGTAGGTGCTCCGAATACGTCACAGAGCGGCCGAATTCAGTGTGGGTTGATGACGTAGGTAGAGAAGCAGCATCCAACAGTATGTATGTATTCATTATTTAATAATAAGGTGAACGAAAAGGCTTATAACTTTGGCAATTCTTAGTCGATCTTTATAAATAAAGTGTCAAATGAAAGAAGGATTTAACAAATAAATGGCTATATATTATGTTTGTAAGACCAACAAATGGGACAGAAATAAAGAGAGAGAAAGACAGAAATACAGAGCGAGACAGACAGGCATAGAGAGAGAGAGAGACAAAGAGATACAGGGATACATTGTGTTGCAAATACATTGTGTTGCAAAATACATTGAGTTGCAAATAGGTACATTGTGTTGCAAATACATTGTGCTACAAATACATTGGTTGCAAATACATTGTGTTGCAAATACATTGTGTTGCAAAATACTTTGTGTTGCAAAATACATTGTGTTGCAAAATACATTGTGTTGCAAAATACTTTGTGTTGCAACATACATTGTGTTGCAACATTGTGTTGAAACATTGTGTTGCAAAATACATTGTGTTGCAAATACATCGTGTTATAACAAATATTGTGTTGCAAATACATCGTGTTATAACAATACATTGTGTTTGCAACATCGTGTAACAGTTAGCGAAGCCAACTGTTCGGGTAAATATACTAGTACAATATACATAAACCCGTCCCCTATTATCAACAAGTAAGTTATTAAAATTTTTTTGTGAGAATCTGTTTCAGTGCTCGCTAATAGCTATATAATTAGGTTAACCTGGTTCCCGCAACACACGGAGCATTCTATCTTCTCCTCAAACCACGGCTTTTCAAAACACTTCACCGATTGGTTGCAACTGGCGCGGCCACGCCACGCCGTTGGCTACCACGTCACCAATAACCTTGGTAGCGCCGCCGACGAGACCAATACCTAAACCAATCCATTAAACAACCTTCCTCTGATCACAAAGGTCGATCGTTCCATAATATTGACCCCAAATTTCTCGATATTAGGTAGTTCTTTTGTCAAGTGATCACCGGAACCCACCTGGTTGTCACATCACGTGTTTCGCACAATAATTAAGTGAATGTGGCTCATAAAGAAATACAATAGGTCGTGTCCAGAACGAGAGGTGGTTCATCTTCTAAAAATCTACGCGCCAAAACTCTCCCACGTAAGTGACAATTTTGTTAACAATATCAACGATCAGTGTTAAAAGTTATGCGTCATCACTCAGGTATAAAGCTTCTCAAAACACAGCCTACTCGATTGCAAAGGGCGAGTACGGCACAAAAGCAATCTATTATCTACTGCACGCTCTCGATCCAAGCCAATTCGCACATCTGGGGATATGTGGAATAATTATATTCCTCGCTCCTAACACATCATCTCCGTGATCCGGTCAATGGTGAAATCGGGTTTTCACTCAACTCTTGCATCTAGAATACCGGTTGAAATTATTCACTTATCCCATCAAATCTAGAACCGTCTACGACCGCATCAACTACAACTTCATCACAGCATCCTAGTTCTAATCTCATCATACCAAATTATAATGTTCTTAGAATAGACAACTCATCAGAATTATCATTATCATTATTGATTTTGATTAAAAGAGCCAACGCGCAAAAGCAGCAAAAAAAGCAATTGATTACATCGAATGATTATTAATTTATCGAAAAATAATTATAATCCCAACGATGAAATCACAAGTCGAGTAAACCAAAAAAAAAAAGGAATATATTCCACCAGAATATGCACAATTTATTGTATTATATAATAACTAGTATATTTACCCGAACAGTTGGCTTCGCTAACTGTTACACGATGTTGCAAACACAATGTATTGTTATAACACGATGTATTTGCAACACAATGTATTTTGCAACACAATGTTTGTTATAACACGATGTATTTGCAACACAATGTATTTTGCAACACAATGTTCCAACACAATGTTGCAACACAATGTATGTTGCAACACAAAGTATTTTGCAACACAATGTATTTTGCAACACAATGTATTTTGCAACCAATGTATTTGTAGCACAATGTATTTGCAACACAGTGTACCTATTTGCAACTCAATGTATTTTGCAACACAATGTATTTGCAACACAATGTATCTCTTTGTCTCTCTCTCTCTATACCTGTCTGTCTCGCTCAGTATTTCTGTCTTTCTCTCTTTATTTCTGTCCTATTTGTTGGTCTTACAAACATAATATATAGCCATTTATTTGTTAAATCCTCCTTTCATTTGACACTTTATTTATAAAGATCGATTAAGAATTGCCAAAGTTATAAGCCTTTTCGTTCACCTTATTATTAAATAATGAATACTTTCAAATAACGAATTTGAATGCATTGATTTCATCAAAATAAATCAATATCCGATTTGCCCAGTCCCAGTCCTGCCCTTGACCTACTTTTCTACCTCAAGCCTGATAATTCACCTTAATTTTAGGAAATTAACCTTGAAAATCTGACCATTGTTAATCCATCTAGGCTACCTTTTATTCGAGTAACACACTTAGTTTCACCTTAGTTGATAAAAATCGATTGCGGGTCCCCTGCCCCGCTCACGCAACTCCGTTGCTCCGCTTAGGGTATGTTCAGTCGCCAGGCAGGCGCCCAAGTCAACAGTTTTCTCGGAGAAAGATACCTTTGGGTGAACCGTATGAGTTGTTTTGCTAACTTAATATAGGTTCACTGTTTAGCCGGATACCTACTTAATTAAAATTTAAAAAACTTGACCTTGAAAATCTGACCATTATAACTGAAGTTATACTTGCCACGTCAATCACTTGACTTCACTTTGCATGATTCTAAATTATTGCATAGTCGATTTGATGGTTAGGTAGGTAGATAGTAGATACCTAACAAATATAATTATACCTAGGTATCTACTTTAACACACTGTCGTTTAAGAATACCTATAAGATTAGAAGATAATTATGAATTTATATTATTGCAAATAAACAATACAAATATATCACAAACTTTTGTATGTAACTATAGGTATGCGTTAACTGACATTATACCTACCTACCTAGATACCTACCTCTCTTTATTTTCAGACCTTAATCTTAAAAATCCTATTATTAGAAAAGAAACCAAATCAACCCTTTTCTATAAATTTACATACCTACATTACATAGACACATACATATATAATAGGTATGTACATAATATGTATTTTAATATCCATGTCAGCGAAATCGATTTTTTTAAATCAACATCGAAATCATTCACCTTTTTTAAATACATACATTTTCATATGATTTCAATTATTATTTTATTATTATAACTCAAAATAAGTTAGCCTACCATTTAACCTTTATTTTAAGATTAATTTAAGACCCTAATCTTACAGATCCGATAAGTAGAACAAAAGATATAAGCCAACAATCAAAATACCTAAAAAATAATACTCTACCCACATGATAAATTTCCTTAAAAGGGTCCAGTACACGTGCACGAACATTTTAAGGCATCAACCTTAACGATTCGATCATAAGAACAAAAGTTATCAGCCAACCAAACCAACCATGAGGGGACTTTTAGTATTGTTGTGCATGAAAAAAAATACCTACAACCAATAATATAATAATAATAATATATACCTACATGTATAGGAAATTATGATTTTTTGTTGCACACACTCGACCATCTTTAGAATAGCCATCTCCTTCCCACCAGTATATTGATATAGGAAAGTTTTTTTTTATTTGTTTTATTGTATTCCTCTTTGTTTTTACGTTTGCCTCGATGAAATTTTTTCTGGAAAATATTATTTCATGTTTTTAGTATGAAATTTTGAACGGTTTTGAAAATTTTTTTGTTGCTCTAACTCGACTGTCATTGTGGCTTTAATTTAAAGTTTGAATTTTAAAAATCGGACAATTGGATGTGAAGATATAAGCATTTGAATGAATGGAAAAGGGGTGTTTTTGAAATTTAACAAAAATTGGTCAATTCTCCACTGAGACACGATGGTTGGCAATGAACAACAACCCCATTTTTTTGGTGTTTTGCGAGATTTTTCAAACTATTTCTTTTTAAAGTATTGTGAAGGTCGTGTGGAGTGTACAGTTATGTATGATGTATCAAATTAATTGTGTATTTTCGTAGATGCGATTAAAAGAAAAACTAATCGTAAGGGTGCAATAACTTATGAGTTATGAGGTGATTAATAAAACAACAGAAAACATGTCAAAATGTGTGTTAAAAAAATTTTGAAAAATCTAAAATTTTTATAATAAATGTAAATCAATTATATGTATGAGGTGTAGGCATGATTTTGAGATTTTTTAAAGAAACGGTTATTTTTTAAAAATTAAAAAAGTAGTAAAAATTGTATTAAATTAAATATTAAATATGTATTAAAGTAAATTTTTGAAAGATAAAAAATGATGTTAAAAAAAAAAATCAAAATTTTGTAAAACATGGATAATTTTTTTTTGAAAAACCTTTCCAATGGTATTTTATTTATTTAAATCGGACTACCCCCTGATTTATTGGAATTATGTAATTTGTGAAGTTTGAAGTATAAAAAATTTTGTATATCGCTTTGTAGATTTTATAGAATTTATTTTTAAATTAATAAAGTTCTAGAATTTGAATAAGGTATTAAAAAAAAAATGAATATTGTAGGATTTACCATTTTGAAGTTAGTTTTTGAACCCTTGACCAATTTTACCTTATTTTACCCTATTTATAATGGGAATTTTAAAAAATCCTTCTTAGTGCTCACTTAAATAAAATTTGTAATATAAAAAAAATAATATAATATAATAATATTTTAAAAACTAATAGTATAAGCTGTGCGTTGATAGCCATCAAATGAATGAATAAGTGATGCAGTGAGCGATTCTTTCTTTTATATACCTAGTTAAATTTGTTACCAATGATGTGATCTGCTTGAAGGTCCAAAGTAAAGGGAAAGAACAATTCTAGTTGTACAATATAAAGGCATAATTCATTATGTACATATATAAGCATATAAGTATATAAAAAAAAGTATTTACTTTAAACATCGGGAATTAAGATTATGGTGCATTGAAGAAGGCAAGCCCGTTACAAAGATTAGAGATTAGTTTTAAAACAAACAAATTAGGAAGGGATTATGTTAAATCCAAAAACAATAAGAAGCACTTAATACTGACAGATCCCAAACAATTATCAACTTATATATATTATTTACCAGAAAAAAAAGAAAAGTTAAGTAGGTATTCTCTTAAAAATCAATTTTCGTTCAAATTAAAAAAAAAAATTTCTTTTACTTCCATACATATTGAATTTAGCTACATTCATCCAAACAACCTTCAATACGACAAACAAAGCTGCTGTGCACATCGATTTTGACAAAGTCGGTAAGGGGCCAGTTATAGCTTTCATTGAAAACGATCATTGAAAATTTTAACTGTCAATTTTGAGGCATTGAGAAAGGAAAATCAGTGTTTATTTATATGCCAAAATGAAGGTTATGACTCAATTATTATATTTAACCTAAAAAAATTTTCATTTTGGCCCAAGATTTTGCATAAAATAACTTTTATTTTTTCAATGATTGAACTACTTTACCATTGATCATTGAAAACTTTAAAGTTATTGCATGTGAAAGGTTGGGCCGAAATGGAAATTTTTTTGGATAGAAATAATAGTTGCGCCATAAGCCCTATATTGACATCAAAATATTAACTTATTTTTCTTTCTAAACAAATAAAAAAAGATTTTGCATAAAATAACTTTTATTTTTTCAATGATTGAACTACTTTACCATTGATCATTGAAAACTTTAAAGTTATTGCATGTGAAAGGTTGGGCCGAAATGGAAATTTTTTTGGATAGAAATAATAGTTGCGCCATAAGCCCTATATTGACATCAAAATATTAACTTATTTTTCTTTCTAAACAAATAAAAAAAAACAATAAAAAAAAGGGAACAACAAAAGAAAAAAAATACATTTGAACGATAAATGATAAAGCGATACCTATATTTTGTATATACATATACATATATACATATGTTTTTTTTTATTCTCTTTGAGTAAAAATTTAATTAATGAGTGAGTGCAAGTTCAAGTGAAAAGAATCAAATTAACTCAAAGAGTATCGATTGATGATGGCTCTAGAATAGAGAGCGACCAATGTATTAAACATCTGCCACTTTATTCGCGAATTTTATTTACGTAATACTTAGAGCAAATTGAGTTCTCTTCACTCGAGCTCCGAATAAAATTTCATCGTATGAACTCATAATTTAATTTTTTTGTTTTACATATCAATCGATTATTTTTTTTTACATACTGTACAATGTACAGGTCCATTGACAGATTATCAAAGTCCTTTTTATTTATTTTTGTTTGTTTGTAAACTTCCTTCAAATAAATTATATTAATGGAATATTTTACCTGTTTCCCTAATACGATTCGTTTTGAAATTATCCAGATTTAGGATGAAGTGATTCAGTTTTTTGTTTGTGCATGAAGGGAAAGTTAAGACATGGGGATGAATATGTGAATGGAGATAAAATGAGTAAACCATAAGGATTTACTCCGCTTTAAGTTATGGGTTATCTGATAAAGACTAGTGGATCGATAACCATGGAGTTTTCTTTGATTATTTCAGGAAACGGAGGGAGGGACACACTACGGGGCCCATTTACATCTCGGGTTCCCTGATTATTTAATTTAGGAAAGATAATTTTTGCGAAGATCATACCTAGTTCTGGTTAGGTTTTATTTTTTTTTGCATCGGCATGGAACATTGTGCGGTCGTTCAGTGGCAGGTACAGTAACCCACCCCACCGACGAGCTGGTCTTTGGTGAAACAAGCATGCCGAGTCGTACCTTGTTGGCTGAACAAGTCATCTGACAGAACATAATTTTGCTCAGGGAATCCTGTGGTTTTGAGAAAACTGTGTATTAAAGCAAGACATCGCTTTTCGTCAGATGAAAACATCTAAAACCGTTACAGGGGCCTCTCGGCTGGAATTTATTCGAGCCAGCCATGGCCGAAATCATTTTTAAAACATAATGGGAAACCCTTATTTTTATAATAAAGCTAAATTCTTGGCCATAAAATTAAATTATATGCGTTTTTTTTCTTCTTGGATACCAAACGTCTAAAAAAACACCCTTCATAAGCAAAAATTTGACGATTACGATGCCTCAGATGGACATATATTTTTATCATCCTTTGCACCACTTCAAATACTTTGTGGAAAAGATGACAAGAAAGTAATTTGGCAAAACCCGACGCCGTCATCACCTAGATATTGCAGACCGATACGATTTAGGTTTGTCAAAGAAACGTTACAAAGGAGGAAATAAGTTATGTCGAAGAATCTGCCAAAACGTTAAAGCACACTGAACAGGGGCGGACTGGGCCACCGGGCAACCGGGATTTTGTCCGGTGGGCCCATGGGCGAGTAAAATATGCAGTATTTTCTGTACTTTTAAAAGAAATTTTGTTCATAAAATTGGATTTCATAGGGGCCTTACAGTAAATATACAGCTTTTGTGGCCCCAAAGGAAGCTCAGGAGGGCCACACGGCCCTATTAAGGGCCTCCACAATGACTATAAAGCTATTGGTTCCTCACAACTGTATTGATGACCCGTGAATTTAATATTGACGCCTCACAGTACTCTTAGACTAAATATTGAGCTATTGTGGCCCCATTTGAACCTAAGGAGGCCCCAAATTTGCCTCCATTTTTAAGTTAATTTAAAGGAAAGCTTTCTCACAAAGTTGAATAAGAGAGATTCCAAAAGACGAGTAAAGAATAAAAATGAATTGGATGTTGCAGCGTAAAACTACAAATCTTTCGTAGAAATGTTTAAATCAATGAAAGTACAAAAAAACTCAAACGGCAGTTCATGATACATATTTCAGGGCTGCAGAAAAAAAAATAAAAAAAGAAAAACAACGATATTTCGATTGTTATGAATCTTTTCGAAGTTTCTGTAAAACATTAATTATAAAATTTGCATTATTGCAGCAATGTTTTCAAAAATCAAGTTACATTTCTCTTTACTACATACGAAGCTAAACATGACTTTTTATGTTTAAGTCTTTTTTTTCTAACACAGATACAGAAGTTTACAAAGTGTTTAGCCCAATTCCCAAAATGTAAGCCAAATTTAGTATGATTTTTAGTAGGTAGTGGCCCGTGGCGTAATGGTTAGTGCGTATAGGACTGTTACGCCAAAGGTCTTGGGTTCGATTCCCACCTATTCCACTTTAAAAAACAGAATATTTTTGTCACGGGCTACTGTATCTTGTGAGGAATTGACAAATCCTCTATGAAAAAGTGCTTCTCGTCTTAGCCGTTCGGTTTCGGCAGAAAATTTTGGGTCCCCTCCATTCCTGCCAATAACACGCACACAGGAATGGTTGAGAGTTGTAATGTAAGTCTCTAGGCCCTGGTTCTACACGAGTGTCACCACCCAATTTTTAATTTATTTATTTATTATAATAGAAAGAAATAAGAACCGGCCAGAACCAGTAGTTCCGACTTTTTACTAAGTTTACAACCTCGAGAACCGAATGCAATATTTTCAATAGTCGAAAAAACCCACCCATTTTTCGAAATTTAATTTTTTTTTTAATTTCAAATATTCATAATTTTATTTGATAGTAAGCCAAAATTCTTATCATTAGATTGCATTTTAGTAAGTGTATAAGTATACATATTAATTTTATTGAATATAATAAACAAACAAAATTTACAGATTTCACTCATAGAGTAACTATGAGGACATTGAAAATGACTTGTGTTAGCTCGATAAAATAAAAACATGAATAATCTTGGTGATTTCTAATTTGTATCCTACAGTTGCACCAAAACTTCTGACGATGTCTAAGAAACCATTCTTCAGTCTGAAATTACAATATGTAGATATTTTTAATGTCGAATCCCAGTTGGCGGTTAAATTAATGTTGTTCAGTTCAGTTTATTTAATCACGGCGTTGATGTTGAAGAAATTCAAATATTTGCTCAAATTTGCTCAAATTGATTTACAAGTCTCTCAACTTATTGAACTATTTATATATAGGCAAGTTATTTGATTTACTATCAAAGTGAACCCTTTTTAACGCGAGACCAAATTTATAAATAATTTGATGTGTAGCTCAAACTCAATGCAAACCTGATTTACCTAATTGTTTTTAGGTATTCTATAATATTTTTCATTTTGAACTCATCTTTTAATAAATTTAATAAACTCGAGTCGTGTAATTTCTTAAGACAATATAAATGGTTTTGACAGTTAAGCAGTATTCTTTTACCTGAGTATATGAAAAGCAAAGCACCAATTAAGTTGACAGCTGAGTTGACAACCAAATTGAATCGTTTTTTTTTTTCATTTGTGGACCTTAAGGTAGAACTGTAATAGTCGGAAGATGTTGGAAGAAAATTCTCTCAGTTCACTTATACGCATTACGCATGGAGCGGTCGGTGAGCGCTCTTCACTTCCGAAAGCAAAAGTAAAAAATTGGTCAAAACGAAGCAAAACTGAATTATGGGCACGTCATATGAATTCTTTGTATTCGTTTCGTTTCGAACGAGCACTTAGGTCGGCATCCGACTATTATAGTTCTACCTTTAACCTTGAACATCTGAACATTAGAACTAAATCTATATAAGTTTATTAAAGAAGTTCAATTATATTGCAGTACCTATGAATATTCTAAGTTCAATAATCGCATTGGCTTAGACGTAGGTAAAGTTTTGTAACATACATTTATAGCCTGAGATTTTACTTGAATTCTAAGACCTTAACCTCAAAGATCCGATAATCAGAACAGAATATAAAAGCTTATACGAAATAAACCCTTTTCGATATTTATATTTAAGTTGCTTTGGTAAGTTAATCCTACCTCTAGACTGATTAACGTTAACTTAAATACCTTAACCTTCAACAACTTTGAACTAATGTTGTAAGTTTATTAAAGAGAAACGCAAGTAGGTACCTTTGCATATTTCAGGCTCAAAAATAACATTGGTTTGGAAGTAGGTCAAGTTCAAAAATCGCATTGGTTAAGACGTTGGTCAAGTTCAAAAATCGCATTGGTGTAGACGTAGGTCAAGTTCAAAATCTCATTGGCTTAGACGTTGGTCAAGCTCAAAAATCGAATTGGTTTAGACGTATAGTTCAAGTTAAAAAATCACATTGGCTTAGACGTATGTCAAGTTCAAAAATCGCATTGGCGTAGACTTAGGTAAAGTTTTGTGACATAAATTTATAGCCTTAGATTTTACCTTAATTTTAAGACCTTAACCTCAAAGATACGATAATTAGAACAGAAAATAAAAGCTTACCAAGTCAACCCTTTTCGATTACTACATTTAAGTTGCTTCGCTAAGTTAATCCTACCTCTAGGCTGATTAATGTTAATTTAAATACCTTAACCTTCAACAACTGGCCCTTAGAACTAATGTTGTAATGTTTATTAAAGAGATTTACAAGAAGGTATCTTTGCATATTTTAGGTTCAAAAATTGCATTGGTTTGGACGAAGGTCAAGTTCAAAAATCGCATTGGCTTAGACGTAAGTCAAGTTCAAAAATCGCATTGGCTTAGACGTTGGTCAAGCTCAAAAATCGAATTGGTTTAGACGTAGGTATAGTTCAAGTTAAAAAATCACATTGGCTTAGACGTAGGTCAAGTTCAAAAGTCGCATTGGTTTAGACGTTGGTTAAGTTCAAAAAACGCATTGGTTTAGATGGTGTTTTGTTACATAAATTTGTAGCCTGAGATTTTACCTTAATTCTAAGACATTAACCTCAAAGATCCGATAATTAGAACAGAAGATACCTAATCAACCCTTTTCGATAAGGTATTATATTTAAGTTGCTTCGCTAGGTTAATCCTACCTCTAGCCTAGTTAACCTTAATTTAAATACCTTAACCTTCAACATCTGGCTCTTATAGAACTAAAGTTATAAGTTATAATCATAGAGGTTCAAGTATAGGTCTCTGTGCATATTCTAAGTTCAACAATCGAATTGATTAAGAATGAAATCAAGTTTTGTCACACAAAATTTCGAAGCCTATTATTTAACTTATTTCAAAAGCTTAATCTTTAAGATCCGATTATTAGTACAGAAGTAAAAAGGCAACCGCAGAACAACAAAATCAATCCTTTTATATAAATGTACATACAGAATGTCATACTAATGGGTCAAACTTCTTACGTCTCTGAGCCATTCTGAGACATTCCAAACCATTTACATCCACAGGTCCCACGAGTTATGGTAACAAAACGGCGCACTCTAGCGCTAATTGGGTAAACGAGCTAGGTTGCTCGTGATCGCCATTTCTACCTACCTACCTACCTACATACATAATGTATGTAGTGTACCTATATAGATACGTAGGTATATGAATTTTGTTGGCAAAGCCAATTTTGTTATTCAATTTTTTAATTTTTGCAATTATTTATTTTGATGAATTAAACCTAAACGTTTTTCACCTACACTTTTATGTTATTTCAATTATTTTTTAACTGAATAAATTAGTTTGATATGTAACCTTCATTTTAAGACCTTTATTTTAAATATCCGATTGTTAGAACAGAAGTTATAAGCCAACCAAACCAACCTAATCGTACCATTACGAATAATATTTGCAAAATACCTACAACAATTTAATCAACATAACATTTTACAGACATACCTAACCTACTTAATAATGTAGCTATGTATGTATATCATTTTTGTTCCCGATGCGAAGCCAATTGTGTTTGCCACCAGCCACAGTGCAGTGGTGGTTTTTTATTGCACACATTCCACTCCAACCAACGTCTTACCAACACCCTTACAGCAATGTATATTTTTTGTGGGTACGTTTTTTTCTTTTTCTTTTTGTTTTCTTGTTCCTCACGTCATTTGCCGTGATGAAATTAGTTCTCAAAAGCCAATCTTTCACGTTTTTAGTATGAAATTTTGTAAGCTTTTGCAAACATTTTGATGCAGATTTGTAGCCTGTCATTTTATCTTTAATTATCTATCTTAATATTAAGCATCCGATAACTATAATGAGTAATAGGCTTCTAAGTGCGCTCAAATCGAGTGATTTTAAGATTTTATACAAATTCAACTAACCTCCACTGAAGCTCGTCGGTTGGCGACGATCAAAGTGTAGGTACGATTCATCGCTTGTGTATTTAGTTCATTTTGGTATTTTCTTTGGTAACACCAACCAAAAATTCGATCCTGAGCCCCCTATACGCTAGAGTTCATTTCGTTCATTTGTTATATATTCATTTGTTCATTTAAACATTTTGGTAACACCATATTTTTCTCAAAACGACCCTATAACCATTTTCAATGTTAAAAGTCATTAAATCAATTTTCACATTATTAGAATAAAGGCAAGGCGAGCGCAGGGGTGCTAGTTATACATACATAAATATATTTTCTATGTTATTTCATTAATGTCGTTACCATATTAGGAGTGAACATACACTCGACTCCAATTGTAAGTAACGAATTGTATGGGTTATAATTTATGTTTTGTTTAAAGACTTCCAATTGTTTTTAATAATTAGGTACTTGTACTACTACTTCTGTATAGATACAAAATTTTTATCGTCGTTTTCGTAGATAATCTTTTTTCACCACTTCTACTCATTTTATTATTTTGTGGCCCTTTTTCTTAAAGTCCCGGGAGGCCCTTTGACTCCCAGTCCGCCCCTGACACTGAAGTAGTGTGTTCCAACATATCTTTAAAATGACGATGATCGATGGTAAAGTGTGTAACGCAGCAACTGAAACGAAGTCAACAAATCTGCTACTATATATACGGATTAACATCTACAGACTTTTACAACCTCTCTAAAAAAGTAAGTACAAATTCTAAAGGTATCGAATTTGGACTTTCTGTACTACACACCGGAATTAGAATTTTCGAAAGAAAATGAAACCGGATTGTTAGTCGATATACCAAAAACCAATTTTGGTAACACCAATGACGGTAACACTAGCCAAAGATTTTTTGAAAATCCTCAATTAGCTGCCGATATTACTAAAATTAATTTTAAATTGTTAAACAGATTGAATGTTATACTAGAAACTATTTCAAGTGGTCATAAAATAAATACACAAATCTTCGATAATTATGCCATGGAAACTGCAAAATTGTGTGTGGACCTATATGCATTGCACCCAATGAGTCTTACCATGCATTAAATATTAATCCATATGGTTCGGATATATAATGCCATATTACCCATAGGACAGCTTTCAGAAGAGGCAGCTCAAGCTCGAAATATGCACTTTCGCTTTTACCGACAAAATTATGCGAGAAAATTTTATAGGGAAGAATGTTATATTGATATATACAATAGACTATTATTATATTGAGTTCAGATCCTCTAATAAGTAGTATGAAGCAAAAAAAAATTAAATCCAAATCATTTTGCCAGGAAACGATCCAAATGTTATTACCAGCTAACCCCTATACCGAATCTGACAATTCTGGCACAGATCAAGACGAATAAAAAAGATATATACTTATATGTATAAGTAGTATATTAATATAAAAGTAAAATAAACTATTATACATAGTTTTAATTTTTTGTTCACCTATTTTTGTTCCTTAGAAAAGATATGAAATTTAAACTGTTATTATTTATTCTTTTTTATTTTTTCAACTGTTCTTATGTTTATTTTCGTTCCTTTATGAAACATGAATTGTTATTATTTTTTTATCTTTTTTTTTTATTGTTGAAATGAATAGTTTCTAAAAATAAATATCATTATTTTTGATATTTGTTTTTTTTTTCAAATTGTAGGGTAAAATAAATGTACCTATATTTTACAAAGTCCGTTGATTGCAATTATAATTTATATGATTTAAAGTTAAAAGACACTAAAAAATAATTTTGGCCGCCCAAATCTTTGAAATCGACCTCTGTGGGTCGTACGACGGCGTTTAACGTTTCGAGTTACCAAACAACAACAATTTTTGGGAGATGATAAACCTCTTGTCTTTGCTCGTGTGTTGTGATATGTACACTGTACAGTATAAGCCTATCAATCGTCTAAACTCTAAAGGTATTTCGCTAAAACCCCGTCAAATTATATTTCCTGTACTTAAAATTTGCTGGAATTTTTGAATAAATAATTCAATTTAAACAAACTCAAGCAATTGATCAAAATCTCCCAACGCAGCGAGTATGCAACATTGGACAAAACCTCTACCAGCCATAATAACTTGTCAACCGCATTGGCATTCTTTATTTCTGGCATGACGACTACCAATTACATATTTTCATTTAAACTGAAATTAATTTAATTTTGTCATTATGCAGTTTCAATTTGGAAACAATCAAAAGTCATTCGGTTCGGTGTTTCGGTTCCCTTCTGTTATATATACCGGCTTCTTTGTTTGTGTCTTCAGTTGGCATGTTCGAGTTTTTGTAAAATTGTTTCTTAACATGAGACGTCAGAGTCTGACATTTAAAGGGTTAAAAATCATTTTCATATTACAAATTGATATCTCATTGTCGAAGGAGAGAACAATAAAAAATATATATACTTAGGCCTAGTACCTCTACCTAAGCGTGTAGGCTGCCAGGATTGGATTAAAGGAGTCGACCATTCAGTTGCAAATGGTGGCACATAAAGAAACATTCGTTGTTTTCGCAAATGCTAAATGTTCAGCAAGTTTAGTTGAAGCAGAATTCAAAGAGGTACAAGTGTAGGGTTAGGGTACAGGAAGTTCGGGATCTCAGCTCACTAGTGGTTGGATTACACTTCAATTGAGCGCACACATCAAATTGAAACATTTCGTGCATTTAAATGGTACATTTGCGACTGTGCACGTTTTCTACTTACCATGTTGAACACGGAACACAATGTCATGGATAGAGTGTGCAAAGGAATCCATCCAATTTGATATAGTGTTTATGTACATTGTACATACTGTTGTGAAGTATTGTGGTCAGCTGTAAAAAATGACTCCTTAATAATGGGTCAAGAATGAATGAGCATCTTTAATGGACTACAATGTGTTACTTTGGCTGACCAACAACCAACCAACCGACTGAAGTTACGATAACGGTGTGCGTGTCTAGTCCATTTTCCTATACAACCGATTCGTTTTTAATTTGCTCAGAAGTTGCATAATACAGTTTAAATTGGTCATAATTTGGTTCGGCATCAAGCTATCTAAAAAAACCATTGGCTATGACTTAGGGAGAACTATTTTGAGGATGGGATTGAATAGGGACAACACAAATTCATTACTTATTCATGAAATATTGGCTTTGACCTCATGGATATATTTTAGCAATTTTCAAATTGTTTGACAGTCATTTTGTAAAGTGGTGGTGTTTTTTATTTTTTAAAGCGGCTAAAAAGGTATGTTTATGTAGGTATATCGCTGTTGGATGAGTAAAACCGACAATACACGATGTAACCGCGCGTCGTTCGGTTGAACCAGGGTTCGAACCGCAGTAATACAATTTCGGAGCAGATTTGTGAAAAAAGTAGAGTTATCTGCGTAAAACTGTTTATTTGAAATGATTAAATGATTTTGTTTTTAAATATTTGTTGAAATTTAAGATTTTGTACTTTGTAGTTATATATATACTTTATGTTTATGTTTTATATCAAGTTGTAATTTCGTAAAATTTATTGAAAAAAAATCACTTCATTTCAAACTCTTACAATATATGAGACTTGCAGCTCTCGATAAGTATCAATGGTATTGAAAAAATTTAAACGCCAAAATGCTGAGGGCAAGATTTTCCAGGGGCGATGTCCGTTACTTTTTTTGAATTGAACCTCTTTATATTTTTTTTAACTGATTTTCTAAACTTTTTAAGTTATATTTTTTTTAGACTTGCAGCTAGGCCATAATAAATGTTTTATAAAAAAAAAATTGCACTATGTAGAGCATACGTTTCTCTAGGGGCGATGTTCCTTATTTATTTTTTATTTTTTTTATTAAGCTTTTTTGACCATGAAACTTATAAGGAATTACAGGCAAGTTTAGACCCTTATAACTTCAGATCAATGAATGGAAGATACAAAAAAATTACATGCGCAAATTAGATTTTCCAAACTCTATAGAGGCGATGTTTTTTATTTTTTTTTTATTTCATGTTCTTTAGTCTTTTATTCTTGCCTAACAACAAATTATAACAAAATGGTAATAATAAAAAACAAAAAACTCAAAAATATCTTTTTTTCCTTAGTATGAAAATATTTTTGTTTTAGTTCTATAAGGCTCAACTGTAGCTTGAAATGTAAATTGACTTCACAGAAAGTAAATATAATGTAAAAATAGATATAGGATATAAAAATGTTATATAAATGAGCACCATATAAACATAGGAGAAAAATATGTTTTTGTGTATCTATTTTTTTATTATTACCATTTTGTTATAATTTGTTGTTAGGCAAGAATAAAAGACTTAAGAACATGAAATAAAAAAAAAATAAAAAACATCGCCTCTAGAGTTTGGAAAATCTAATTTGTGCATGTAATTTTTTTGTATCTACCATTCATTGATCTGAAGTTATAAGTGTCTAAGCTTGCCTGTAATTCCTTTTAAGTTTCATGGTCAAAAAAGCTTAATAAAAAAAATAAAAAATAAATAAGGAACATCGCCCCTAGAGAAACGTATGCTCTACATTAGTGCAATTTTTTTTTTTTTATAAAACATTTATTATGGCCTAGCTGCAAGTCTAAAAAAAATATAACTTACAAAGTTTAGAAAATCAGTTAAAAAAATATAAAGAGGTTTTAAATTTTTTCAATACCTACCATTGATACTTATCGAGAGCTGCAAGTCTAAAAAAAAAAAACTTCGGATGCAGCGATCTTCAACTTCATTACAATATCAGGTTATGGGCCTTATCACGCAAGAATAATTAGGAAAATTTATATTATTATTATAATGTGTGAAATGAAACACAATATTGAAAAGCTCAGAGGAAACGAAAATTTTGAAGACTGGAAATTTTCAGTTGAAGAATATCTCCAAATGAAAGGAATGCGAAATCTGAACTATAATATTGCTTGTAGAACGATCTATCTATCCCCACATTAGACAGTGTAACAGCGCGAGAGAAATTTGGGATTGTCTTCAAAGAATTTTTCAGGATTCTGGACCTGTCAGAAGAGTCGGTCTAATTCGAAAGTTTTGTTCTACGAAAGTTAACGACTATTCAACTGCAGATGAGTATAAACGATGTATTAAATACATCATACAAGCTCAGGTCTGTAGGTCTCAATGTAGATGAAGAATGGACTGGTACAATGTTTAAACGCTATCAATAATGCTTAATGCAAGCATTTGTAACATTTTATTTCTTTTTTCTTCAGGTTTTTTCACCTTCAGGTACTGGGAAATATCAACTTGTTACAGTCATCATTTAGCGTGGTGTTAGTTGTTATACTCTGTTCAATTTATATTTGCAGTACAGGGAAGATAGGCTATTTCCTTTTCAGTCTCACCATTATGCAATTCAATAAGCTATCTTCATTTTAAAGCTCTTACAGGGTTGCAGGAGTGAGCATTTAAAATTGCCGCTAATCTCACAAAAATATCGATAGAGTTACCAACTATTTATTAATATACGCATATTTTATAATCAAAAACAATGATATCCTAAATAAATTTAATCTATCTTTTTCCACACCTCTCTGAAAGACAATAGCTAACAATTTGTGTAACTGCATTTTAACTTTTAACTGTTTTTCCATACATAAAAGGAAATCCGCAAACATGAAAACAGAAAAACACTAAGAGTCAACACTTTTTTCTCTAAATTAGAAATATTTGCTACCAAAAGCTCTAAGAAAGCTTAAATCCTGAAAGTTACATTGCAAAAACCAAAGAATATGCCATATGAATTTCCATCAACTGGACAATGGTAACTCTGATTCAAAGTGTTTTTTTTTTAGTAAAAACAATGATAACCAGGGTTGGTTGCAAATTTGCGATCAGTCTCCTTTCACCCGCGGAGCAGATAGGTCATGGTGGGATGTACGTGAGCTCAAAGAAGATTACACAAACAATTTAAATGTAACTCATTGATTCTGTTTCTTATTTCAGTGGCAATTTCTTAAGTTAAGGTGCCGTGCAAGCCTCAGCAGGCACCAGTGTTTTTGAAAAAGCTCTCCCATAAGGCCTGTACTGCAAATATAAATTGAACAGAGTATAACATACTACTGAAGACAACAAATAAAATATATACATACATTAATAACAAGCTACAAAAAATAACTACAAGTCAAAAAATTTGAACATTAAATTATATTAATTAAACAAAACAAAAAGTGGCAACACTGTTACTATAAAAAGGAAAACATTAAATACGATGATTGGTGACAAACAACTACAAATTTTAAGAACGTCCATACAACTTATTCTTAAGTGTAAGTTTTGAGTAACTCAAATCGAAAACATTATGATTTTTATTCGCTCCGTGTTTCATACGAGTCAATGGTTCATTGAAGCCATAATTGGTACGATGGAAATCGAGATGAAAAATGTCAGAGTTTCGAGAACTGTGACTTCTAACTATTAAATTAATCTGGTCCAAAAGTACATGTGAATCAATCGATCCAATCATTAGTTGGTGTAAAAACAAAACATCTGTAACTATCCGACGTTTTTCCAGAGTAGTCATGTTTAAAAGAAGAAGGCGATTGGTATCAGTGTTGCCGCTGCGAAATTAGAAAAGGTCGCACAAAAAGGGGTCACGAGAGAAAAAAAGTCGCATTTTGAAATTTTTTTTAAAAGACAGCAAAACCAAACGAAATCGGTATAAATAAATCAAGTTTTCGAGTAATTTAAGATTTTTATTAAACCAAAGCAAAAGAAATAAATTTTCAGTATTAAAAATAAAATACATTTCTATTCAAATAATAAATAAATTATATCTACAGGGTGTCCGCCGGGAAGGTATACTATTTTGTTTGTTTATAATTTTTGATTAAATGAAAGAGAAAGGATCTTATATTGATAAATGTTTTATTTAATGTCGGCAATTATGTATAGAATACAATATCAGGTAAATGTCCGCCTCTGTTAGTCTCACAAATGCAAGCCCTTTTGAGCACATTTTTCATTACATTCTCACACATTTCACGCCGTATTTCATTAATTTCATCACGAATATTTTGTTTGAGTTGCTCAAGCGTTTCTGGTTTGTTTGCATAAACCTTGATTTTCAGATATCCCCACAAAAAAAAGTCCGGAGCAGTCAAATCAGGCGGCCGTGGACCGTGGAGGCCAATCAACATCACCATTTCTTGAAATAACTTGTTGTGGAAAGAGGTCTCGCAGTAATACCATTGTAATCCTGGCTGTATGCGATGTGGCACCGTCTTGTTGATACCACATGTTAATCAAGCCCAAAGCATGCAGTTGTGGCGTTAAAAAGTTTCCAATCATATCACGATATCGCTCCCCATTCACAGTTACCGTTACGCCGTAAGGTAAGGTCCAATGATTCCTCTTGACCAAATTCCACACCAGACTGTAACTTTTAATGGATGCAAAGGTGACTGATGAATAATTTGAGGGTTTTCCATTGCCCAGAACCGACTATTCTGTTTATTCACGTGCGTTCTGTTGGCACGTTGTTTCTCCCAAAAATTTCATTTAACTTTCTCATCGTCACAGTAATCGATGATTGATTTTGATAAAATGTTTTAACAATTAAAACACGTTGGTTTATCGAATATTTTTCCATAATAAATTTGCCGACTGCCAAATACGAACTATCAAGACTAATGTTTACAAAAATGGCGGCAAAACAAAGTAGTATACCTTCCCGGCGGACACCCTGTATTTGTCTATACTTATTAAGATTTGTTGAATTTTAGTATCACAATTTTTTGTTTTAAGAAATAGTTCAATTAAGTGATGAATGACAAGTTAACTATAGAGCTAAAACAAAGAGAACAGTGTTGATCAGTTTATTAAAAAATGGTCTACATCTGTTTTCAGTTTATAATATCATTTTATTTGAGATAATATAATAAATAAATTACATTTATTTGTATATTCTTATTATGATTTGTTGAATTTCAGTATCACAAGTTTTTTTGTTTAATAAATTATGCGGTTAATAGTTACTAAACTATAGGAACAAAGAAATCAGTGCTCATTGTTCATTTATAAAAAAAATTAAATCGTTCTTTAAAATTAACACAAAGAATAAACAAATTCACTATCATAAAAATAATAAGGGTATTCACGCAACGTCGTAAGTTTACCAACTGTGTAAAATGATAAGTTTACACAAAAGTTTGCGTGAACGCCCTTTTAATTAATTTGGTTTAATGCGGTGTAATTGAATCAGGTCTTCGTTAAACGTCAAATATAAAACTCGAAAATATGTATACAAATAAGCGTGTTCAGATTTCAAAATTATTTTAAATGTAGAACCTCTCCCAAACTACCTAACTTGAAATCGGAGCAGAATGTCTCGGAACGGAAAAAAATGTTAGGTACACGAAAAAAACTGGTTTTTTTTAAGCCTGATAGGAATTATATGAGAAAACGATTTCGGGGATAAATGTAGAACTGTAATAGTCGCAAACTCATGGCACTGATGGAACGAAAATGAGCGAATAAAAGAAAAATCATATGGCACGCCCATAATGGTGCAGGATATCTACATACTTTTCCTTCAGTTTAGTTCACTTTCGTTTTCGGCAGTAAAAGTTGTCCTGAGCTCAACTCAACTGAAATTTGATGAAAGAAGAATAAAAAGAATAAATGGTTCTTTCACTTCGATGGCAATTCGGAAACCATAACAAATACTTCTGTATATCCATATGGCCCATTATATGGATTTGTGTAAATAAACAATGCTGATCAATAGTCAGAAAATGTGGATGTCCTAATTATTTTTTTTTTTTGTATAAACAACGTTTTTATTCACAACTTTCATCGCCAACTAATCTCAATGCGATAGTTACAGAACTCAGGCAGAGTTTTTTTTAGTTCTCTGAGATACTTAATTATCATATTTCTGAACACGCCTTATTCTAAAAGTCACAATGACGTTTGGTTAAGTTTATCAAAAAAATTTGGTTAATTTTATCCAGCAAAATCCTTGGAGAATTTTAACCAAATTGTGTAAATCATTTCTCATACAAAATTTGACAGTACATTAACCAAATGGTAAACTTAACCAAATGGTAAACTTAACCAAATGGTAAACTTATCCAGTGTTTTACATCATTGCGTGAATACCCTTAATATTTATATCTAAATATACATATATATGTCTGTACCTTTAAAAAAGATACAATATTCAGCCGTATAGTGAGTTTCACTTTAAAACATTCCACCCGGAAAATTTGTCATTTCACTTTTCACCTATTGTATGTTTTGCACAAAATTTCATTTTTGAAAAATACCTGTTATTGTGAACATTCATTTTGTTCAGGCGAACAATAAATGTTTCGGTGAAATATTTTTCGGGTGAAATTCACAATAAGGCCGATTAAGTTAATTTTTAAGAATTATTGCACATTATGTATAATGGTTTTTATAATATTTAAATTTGTACTGAATGCTTTTGGATGTTTTTAAAGTAAAAAGGATTTTTAAGGGAGGAAAGCAAGGTTGCTACGTAATTGAGCCAACGCGATTGCGATCGTGTCGAACCAAACACATTTCAACTCGATTTCGTTTTACAGATTGAAACTTAAGGTGTAGGTTCCATTGAGTGCTGTTAGTTAAACGAAAACAATAATTTCAATGGAAGTTTGGAAAGACTTTTTCAACAAAAAAAGAAATGGGGTCAAAAAAGTCGCATAATTTTGAAAAAGGGTCAAAATAGCCACTTTTTTAAAAAGTCGTATCATGGTGGCATGAGCAAAAAAAGGGGTCAAAATGCGACTAAAGTCGCATAGCGGCAAGGCTGATAGGTATATGGAGGCAGTTAATTTGGGTCACTCCAATTTAAATGGCTTAGTGCGAAACGTACATATTTACGCTGGACGGATTCGATGCGATCAATGTGTACAGAGTAGTGAGGTGACCATACCATACTTGCATATTCTAAGTGGGGACTAACAAAAAAGTTGTATAAAGAAGATGTTACGAGACTACACGAAAATTCTTTGCTCCAGCATTTAATAAAACCGAGCATTGTACTGGCCTTGTTTACAATTTTCTCAATGTGGGGTGAAAAGTCAAGATTTTGTGAAAAATATACACCTAGATTACATGTTGCCGTTATTTTATTTAGCACAGATTGATTTATGCTGTAATTAAAGGATATTACATTTTTTTTTTTCTAAAAAATGACATCGGCATTTTGACACATTCAGAAAAAGATTGTTGTGTTTGCACCAATCAGAAAAAATATTTAGGTAATTTTGAAGAGATTCAGAATCGGAATGGTTTCTGATGATTTTGAATAACTTTATATCATCAGCGTATATAAGAACCCCACAACATTTCATTATTGAAACAAAATCATTGATAGAAATTATAAAGAGTAGTGGGCCTAGGTGACTACCTTGAGGTACACCAGAGTCTGCGTTAATTAAATCGGAAATGCTTCCTCTAAAAAGAACTTGTCCTCCCCTTCAAATATGATCTGACCCATTGAACGAAAGCTGAAGAGAAACCAAAATGATGAAAGTTTGAATAAAATAAGATTATGAGACAACTTGTCGAAGGCCTTACTGAAGTCTGTATAGATACAGTCAACTTGATGGCCTTTCTCAATAGTTTTATTTGTAAAACACGTAAATGAAGAACGGTAGACTTTTGTTTTAGTGATGGACGATATATCAATAACTGTTACCAGCAACCGGTTATTCGTTGGGAACTGTTATAACCAGTTACTCGATATCAAAGTTACCAGTTATTACAGCAACTGGTAGCAAATAACTTATCTAAAGTTTACCCAATTTCAAAGTTACTACTTATCAGTTCCCAGTTATTACAATAACTGGTAAACAAAAAATCTCTTAAAGTTATTCGATAGTCGATATACATTTTGAATGTTTCGGCTATTTAAAATTTTAATATTATTGAAACTAATTATTATTTTAAAGACATAAATATATTTAGTAAAACAAAGTAAAAGTCGTTTGATTTAGTATTTTTGTTTTCATTTCCAATTGATGAAAAGCCTGGATATTTTGACGTAATTTACAGATCGAAAAAAAACGTTAAGTGCTTCCGTCATATTACATATTTTAAAATTAAATATTTATGTTAAGGTCAACACAAAGTTCAACGCCTATCAGAATCTGACCTGCCATTTTTTCAGATTTGAATTTCTGCTCCGGAATAATGCATTTAAGGTGGCACTTAGAACGAAATATTATATTTACGTCATAATATAGTTTATTGCCCATCAGCCAAGCCAAAAACTTTCAAATTCTATTGAAGGATGTATTGTCAGGGAAGGTGTGGACTTACTCCTCCGATTTTTTTTTTAGGTCTCTGTACTTTATATCACTCCCATTTCTTGGTGAGAAAGGGAGAAAGGGATGATCCAGTCAGGCAGGATAGATTGAAGAAGCCCTGAAAAATCTGAATTTTTCCTCTGAAAAATCGAAATTTTTCATATAAATATTTTTGCTCCGGAATAATGCGGTTTTAAAGCCGTTGGGTGACAATTGGAACGAAATATTATATTTACGTCAAAATATAGTTTGTTGCCCGTCTGTCAAGCCATAAACTGTCAAATTCTATAGAAGGATGGCTACGATTTCGATGGATTAAAAACCCTCTGAAAAATCAAAATTTTTCCTCTGAAAAATCGAAATTTTTTAGATATTTTTTTGTTCCGGAATAATGCGATTATAGATCTGAATCTTCGGATATTGATATTTTGACAAATCCTGAAATATTTTTTCCACCAAGTTATTTTCAATATTAGCTATCTGTATATTCAAATACTTACCAAAATCCCCGAAATCGTAGGTATCGTTACCAGTTCCTAACCAAGAACTGTACGCTACTAGTTATTATAGCAACTGGGAAAAAGAACTGAGAACAAGAACTGGGAACAGTAACTGGGAACAGTAACTGGGAACAAGAACTAGGAACGCTTTTTGTTATAAGTTATTATAAAGTTTCTGTTACCAGTTATCAAAGGTAGCGCCCAGCCAAGTTCTGGCACTACACCCTTTTTACAGGAACAAACTCAGGCGATTTTCGACCCCCCTCTAACTTCAGTACCAATAAAGTCAGGTTTTCCATTCAGGGGGCGTGGTATCCGCCCACTTTCCTAGAATTGTTATCAATTATATGGAACACTTCCGATTGCTGTAGAATAATGAAATTTGGCAGACCGGTAGGGCTTTAAGTTTATACTAAAGAAAAAATTTAATATTTGAGGTTTTCCATTCAGGGGGCGTGGTATCCGCCTTCTTTCTCAGAATTGCAATCATTTAAATGGAGCACTTCCGATTATTGTAAAATGATGAAATTTGGTAGAACGATAGGGCTTAAAATGCATACAAAGAAAAAAATTTAATATTTGAAGTTTTCCATTCTGGAGGCGTAGTATCCGCCCATTTTCTCAGAATAGTTATCAAGGAGCATTTCCAATTGCTGTAGAATGATGAAATTGGGTACAGCGTTTGGGCTTGAAGTGCATAAAAAGAAACAAATTTTATATTTTTAGTTTTTCATTCAAGGGGCGTGGTATCCGCCTACTTCCTCAAAACTGCGGCCAATTAAATGGAGAACTTCCGATTGCTGTAGAATGATGAAATTTGGTAGAGCGGTAGGGCTTAAAGTGCATACAAAGAAAAAAATAGAATACTTGAGGTTTTCAATTCAGGGGCCGTGGTATCCGCCCACTTTCACAGAATTTTTATCAATTGTATAAAGCACTTCTGATTGTTGTAGAATTATATTAGTAGGTATCTTACGAGGTATTACCTGACAACAAATAAATATCTTTGCAAAAAGGAGTGAGATCACAACAAAAAACATAAATGTTAAAAAAACAGCCAAGTTCTTCTATATAAAAATCTGTATATTTAACAACTCAGCCGTGAAAAGTAGTGAGATCTAAAAATATGCCAAGTTCTAACTTTATGAAGGTTTAATATCAAATATTTTAAGAAGAGTAATATTGGAACAACACCAAGTTATGAGAGAAATTTATTATTTAATCATTACTGACTAAAATTTGGGGGTTACTTGGCAAGTTTTCTTTTAATTACTCACAATGCAAAACGTTTTGAAAACTTGACAATGTGAACCCCAGAGATACAGATTTTTATATAGAAGAACTTGGCTGTTTTTTTAACATTTATGTTTTTTGTTGTGATATATTTTAACTGA
The DNA here is from genome assembly GCA_929447395.1 of Epistrophe grossulariae. Taxonomy (NCBI): domain Eukaryota; kingdom Metazoa; phylum Arthropoda; class Insecta; order Diptera; family Syrphidae; genus Epistrophe; species Epistrophe grossulariae. The sequence continues at coordinate 83,768,293 of OV839568.1, read as the reverse complement.
ATATTGAAAAAAAGCAACGCAACAGGCGGCGATTTTTGTGTCTCGGCAATCTATCTGTCTTCTGCTTCTGTGGTTTTTAAGTGTTTTTTAAAAAGAATTTCTTGTTCTTCGTAGTTTTTTGGCGTCAAGAGGTTTGCTTCTGTGGATTTTAGTGTTTTTATATAATTTCTACTAAGTTTTGTCGACGCGACGTCAAGAGGAAAACAGTTATTAACTGAGTGGAATAGACAGACTACTTATGTAGGTATATATGTGAAGTGAAGTGAAATATTTAGGGCCAGTTTCAGAGTCAAGTAAGTGACACTTAAGTGCCAAATATGGAAAACTAATTCCCAATTTCACAGTGTAAACTTATCGGAATAAGTGACACTTAAGTCTCCCATGTTGGCCACTTAAGTTCCACTTACTCAGGTAGTAAAACTGCAGCTAAAGTGCCAAAATCTCATTATTTCATAATTAAGAGCCACTTATTTTGTTAAGTGTGCACTGTGAAACTGGCCCTTATACTAATTTTATATTATATAAAACTAATTTAGTGTCGTTGCTTTATTGAAAAAGTTTTACAGGTCACATATCTATGTTTTAAATGAAGAATATTAAACGTTTTTATTTTCTTCCAAGTTTATGATGGACAGATTTATCTCAATTTGTGTAGGTACAATGTTATAAGTATTTTTATGTAAAAACTAAAGAGCAGGTTTTTTAATGGAGCGATACAAGCTTTTTGGAAAAGCTTGAAACCAGATAATAAGAATATTGAATTAAGTTTGAACAAAATTTTTAGTAGCTACTTTTGAATTTAATTTAACTTACATAACTATTAGTTTATATTTTCAACAATGTCAATCAAAGTTATATAATAACAACAAGGGTAGGCTCTTGCGATTCACTAATTTTATTTCGTGTTGCAAAATTAAAAAATTGAATTTCTCTCAAGCTGCTAGTTTCAATTTTTAGTAAAACCTACTCGAGTTGCCCATTTTCTTTTAATATTCTGTCATACTCTATGGGACCAATAATCAAATTTAAAAATGACTTCAATATTTAAGTAAACTGAGCCAGATCCCATTGCTTGTTCGTTTTGTTATGTTTATGACGCAAAAAATATTACCATTCATAGCTAAACCCTTTTTACTAGCGATGTATGGATAATATATGGCAAGTTATGAATTCTTAAAAAAAAATCGAACTCGGGATTTTGATCAAAGTTGACATTACGGTGATAGCGAAGTAATTTTTTTTTAACAATTTTTTATAAAATTTTTTTTTCCGAAAAATTGTTGAAAATGGTACCTCCCATAGAACCATTTTTTTGACTTTCGATTTTTTCAAAAACAGTTCAACTGATATTGATCAATAATTTAAAAGTTTTGTATACCAACATTTTCCAAAAAAAATGTGTTTGGATTTTTAAAATAAAAGTTTAAATATGTAATTCGAAAACGACTCGGTCATTTTTTATTAAACTTGGCACCCAGCAGTTTTTTAAAAACCTTAAATTGTTCGTGGTTAAAACTTTTTAACTCCAGGTCGGTGTTAGTATTGAGTTCTAAGTTTTATTAAATGAAAATTAAAAATAAGCGTTTGTTTTTTTTAAGCTTTTTAACCTTTTTTTTTTTTTGGATAAACATTTTTGCTGTTGAAAACTAAATATTAAATTCTTACGTACTAATTTATTGTGATTTTGATGTTCCTACTTGTTTGTTTTTCTTGTTGTTGTTTTTAAATCGATCTTAAGCTTAGAAGGATTATAACCGATAAGAGTAATTTTATTTATTTTTTTAAATAAACTTAAATAGTTTGTGGCCAAAACCTAAAAAAACAAGTCTTTTTCTATTGATTTGAAACAGATATCCCTGTTCTGATTTTCGTACCGGATCAAATCTGGATTCGGAGTTGATTTTTGTACGGAGAAGTGTGTACCTATACGAACATATTTTTTTTCGAAATAAGCAAATAAAATTCGAAAAATTCTAATTTGCTGCAAAAATAGTCCTTATACCAAACTTAAATTTAAAAGAACAATAAAATATTTTTGGTCCAGTGGCTTTTCATGAGATTCACTTAGGGTATAAAAAAAAACTTAAAATAATTCCAAACGTCAAATTCAAAACAAGGTTATTCCGCAAATTTAAGGATTAAAAGTTAACATCCAGAATTTGAAAACAAAAACATTTTGCGATCTACTGAAATTTGAAGAATTTTTCTATTTTAATGATCAAAGTAACCGTTACCCAATAACTGCTAAGAATAACTGTTACTATAAAATAACAGGAACGGTTATAACTGTTATTCAAAAATAACTGTTTAGGCCATCACTATTTTGTTTCATAAATCCATGTTCCTCACCCGCAAGAAAAAGTTTGCAGTTGAAATAAAAACTCTTACCTACAATAGCCTCAAATAGTTTTGGTAAACATGAAAGTTTAGCTATTGGCCTATAATTTGAAATATCACTACGATTGCCCTTCTTATGGATTGGAATAATGAATTAATTCTTTCAAATGCTAGGAAAAATTGCTTGTTTTATTGAATTCTGGAATAAAAATGTTAATGGTCCCGCTAGAGTGTTGCAACAGTTTTTGAAAACAAAAGCAGGAATTCCGTCAGGTCCACTGGATGTGTCATTGTTCAGTCCCTCAAGATGTTCTCTTACGTCGTCAACTGTGATTACAATATCACTCAAAGAGCTTTGACAAAAGCTATTCAAATGATTAAAATTGTTTTCACAAGGTACAAAATCATCTTCGCAAAACAAAAGTTTGAAAAATGATGAAAACATATTGCAAATAACAAGAGGGCTGCTACTTGTTTCATCGAAGTACTTCATAGTAGATGGATATCCGTCAGATTTTCTCTTACTATTAACAAATTTCCAAAATTTTTTTGGATCAATAAGAAGTGAAGAACGCATTTTGACCATGTTATAATTAATCTAATTATCATAGAGGATTCTGGATAATGATTGGAACTCATTATACAACCAGAGATAATTGTTGTGGTCATCCTGTTCATTAGACATTAAGTACTTTTTCCATGCCCTGTTCCTTAAATTTCGAAGACTACGGAGCTGGTGGGTGTACCAGGGAGGAGGTGTTGGACACGAGTATCATATATCGAAATGAAACATTCAAAAATACTTAGATAGAAGTTGGAAACCATCACCTCAATATTTACTTTTAAATGTGTGTCAAAGTCAATGTTTTGAATGAGTTCGTTTAATAAAGGGAAGTTGGTTTTCTTGAAATCAAATTCAAGAGATTCATTACCAATATCAAAATCAGTCGTGTGAACATGAGAAATCATAATAAAATGCGGGGGGTGGTACACATCAACTTTCGTCATATGAGTTAAACATTGCTCAACAACACGATTACTAGGGTTTGTAAAAAATATCAAATCTAACTGCCGGCCAGGCTAATTTTTATACAGCTCACTTGCTGTAAGTCACATGACATCACATTAGGCGTTCTACTTTGGGCTGCAGCATCTACTGCCAAGTACTTCTGGCTGCTTTGAACTACTTCAACTCTATGGTCAAAACTCAAAGTAGTTCAAAGCACTTCAATAATGTAGCAAAGAAATTAATCCATGCAAGAAAGCGACACCTTCAGTAGAAGAAATTACTTACAAAATTATTGTTGTTGATGTTTTCTATAATTTAAAATAAAATACAAATACAAACAACAAAGCTTTCGTCTACATTGAGGTTAGATTTTTCTTTTGGCAAAAATTAAATCGTTCCATTCATCATCTACTGCGAAGTACTAAAAAGTATTTTGCAAGGCCCAAAGGAACCCACCTACTGTCAACAAACATAGTTTCATGGAGAGAAAAAAAGTTGGCAGCCGCTAAACTAATTTCGTCATCAGAGAGATTCCATTCCAGATTAGGAAGATTGAAATCCCCTGCGAGAAGGATATAGTCAAGAGGGTCACATTTTTTAGAAACATAGTTAATGGCATTTGAAGCAATTTTATATATTTCCAAGGGGCTTCTTGAGGGATTAACATGTTTAAAATGAAAACGAACTTATTTCCAAGACCAACCTTGACACAAATTATATCGATAGAGTCAGCATCAAGAATTGGGAAAATACAGCTATGTACATTGTACAACACTTCTCACAGCAATGATAATTCCACCACCCACAGAGGCTAAAGGATCAGAGTGCCTATCTTTACGGTACACAATGAAATCGGTGGAAAATAATTAATTGTTCGAGAATGTGGAGTTCACCCACGTTTCCGTTAGAACTACTACATCGAAATCAGAAGCCTGAGATGCCAAAAAAAACTTTTGAGTTTTGGATCGAAATCCCCTTACATTTTGATAGTAAAGGGACATTCGATTTAGTTTTTTGAGGGCTTAAAAGTATTTTTAGCTTGTAGTGACTTCGGTTTAAATTCTCGTACGATCACATCCTCAGGCCAGAGTGCAGGACTCAGCAACATGTCAAACAAAGAAGTTTCAGTAGTAAGTCTGAAGGAACGGACTAATTGCTTTATTAATCTTTTGACATTTTAGTTTTTTACCATCAATGTCGAAGTCTTTTAAATTGTCGAGTATATCCTGAGTTGTGGTTTCTGGTTGGAGACGTGAAACGTAGAGTTGTTTAGGTTTAGGTAAAGCGGACAGACGATTTTTAATAACTGGATTTTCACAACTGGTTAAGAGAGTGTTTGAAATATTACTGGGATTTTTAGTAAAATGAGATGTAGAAGGAAGTTCATTTAAGGATTCAGATCTGGGCGTTTGTTTTGAACTCGATTTAGGAAATCTGTGGAGCTTTTTAGATCGAACTCCTTCAAATTAACTAGCTGAACGATATCGTTTTCTAGTTGAGGAATTCTTATTACCCGAAGAGGGTGGTTTATTACTAACTGTGATTCCTGGTGAGGATTCGGAGCCATTACAATTATTTTTATTATTAATAATATTTTCGGTTAATGTGGAAGCATCAGAGCGATTAATAGGGTTTTCTAGCTGGACTTCCCGGCAACTACTAGCCAATGATAATGGGAATCCAAAGTTCTGGCATTCGAATCACAAGAGATTCAATTCAAATGAAGTTGCTGCAAGACGTCAAAACATATAGTACTAATGACACCGCATTTGTTGGTAAGAATTCGAAAAGCCTAAACAAAAAACAATTCAAGGCCACAAACTATAACAAATTCGGTCATATTGCTGCAAAATGTCCGAAGAAAATTAAAAGCTACCAAGAAAAGAAAAAGAGTGCAATGTTTGGCTCTTTCTCAGTCAAGACCCTTGACTCCACTCAAGATTCAATATTTAAGTTCACTATTTTATATTTATGAGCTTATCGTAAAACGCTTATTTTGATAAGGATTGAGTTATGAAGTCAGTGGGATTAAATACAATGTCAATTTTTAATTCGGGACCAATTGCCTTGCTTTCTTCTTTTCATGTTAATTATGAGTAGTTTTTACACTTCTAAAGTTAAGTAGGTATACTGATACAAAATATATATTTTCTTCTGAAAATAAAATTTTATTAGAGAAAGATATTAATTGAAATGCGTACTGAAGAAGTCGAAATGTTAAAAATGTAGTCCTTGAGTTCAAGAAAAAATTTGAATTTTTGGAATTTGTTAAGATCAATTTGTTTAGGCCAATTCAATCAAATCCAATTACAATTAAGTCGTATAGCTATGTCGAATATTGAAGAATAATAGTTTTATATCATTTTAGAATGCTTTTTTTGAATTGGTTGAACAATTTAAAGTTTTTCTTCTTACATTTATGTAAGGCTTTATTTGATATACGAATATGTTTTGCTCAAAAGCATTTAAGAAACTTACTATAAATACACAAAAAGCTTGTATTTTTTGTTTTCTTTGTATCTCAAATTCACCATACTATTTCAGATTTTCATATATCAACAATTTATATTAGGTGTGTTTTATTTATTGCTGCATAGCCAGCGCAGCAAAATTTCCCTTGGCAAACAAAAACAATTTGATTGCTGGCGAAAAGAAAGTCAGTAAAAAAAAAGATGGCTGTGCTGGCGATAGAGCTTTCAATTATTGAAATGAACATATAGAGTGAGTGATCGTTTTATTCAGACTTGTGCTGCGATGGCTATGCAGCAATGAATAAAACACACCTATTATTTATCCAACAACAGGTTTTCTTTTTTGAGAAACTTTCATTTAAATTAACTAAACAGCTTTCTGAATGCTTTATTTTTATATCTACAACTTTTTTGCAATTTTTTGTTTTTAAATTTATGCTTATTCAATACCTTTGTACATTTTTTATTTAAATGATCATTGATCTATTTAACAAAAGGCCTACTCCACGAGCAACCATCCTAAATATGGCTTGGAAATATCAAACTTTTTTAGTTTTTTGCTTTAGCATTTAAAATTTTTATTTTCGCCTAAGAAGGACTGTCATAGAATACTTTATGAGAAGATTTGTGTGTTTCAATTGGGAACATTGAAGTGAAATTAATATGCCTATGCACTTTTGTTGGAGTTTTCAACTATTTTATACATTCATAACATAAAATATGGAATTGTTTTTCGAAACATTCAATTATTTCGTCAAGCATTTTCTTTAACTCTTCCGTTGGAATTGTGAGTCTTCCTTGGGTTGTTGTTTTATATTGCCTTAGTTTTATAAAGTTTTCTTTGTCATATTTGTTTGTTTTGTTTTTACACATGAATTATATAATCACATATTGTTAAGACTTTGCTAAGCTGGGTATACTCTAAACAAAACACGGTTTAAATTCGATCCGACGCCATACGCGTGTTTTCTTATAAGGAAAATCTAGTTTAAAATTTATTCAATGTGCCTTAATGCCTAATTTGTAATATGTAGTATATTTATTAATTTTATTGAATAAAATCAAGTTACTTTAACCAAACATCATCATTTGATAATTATGAAATCATTTAATAAATTTGTAGGTGATAAGTTCCGTCATTTTGTCAAAAAAATTTCTCGTTTTTTTGTGTTTGACAAAGTACAAATCGACGGCCTTCTGTAACTTGTTTCGAAACTTTCCATCTTCATATATGTAGAGAAACATAAAAGCAAAAAACATTAGTTAACTTTAAACTAATACCAACCCGAACGTAAATCCCTGTAAATTACTATAACACCGAAAGAAATATTACTATGATGCTTTCGTTGATACAGCTAAAAACCTCGGAATCACCCTTAATAAAATAAATACCTGGGATAACCATATCAGATCAGAGCGAGCTAAGGTCTATTATGCTCTTCGTACCCTTATATCACCCCAATCAAAACAAGGAAAATACTTGCCAAAACTTTGCTTATTCCCATTATTCTTTTTGGTTGCGAAATTTTTTCAAATTGTGATTATGAAAACAAACGTAGGCTAAGGGAGGTTTGCTGATACTACACATAACGATTTAAGTTGAACTTAATTTCTTAAGTATCACTTTATGACATGGAAAAAGTACCCCTTAAGAATTTAAGTTCAACTTAAATCGTTATGTGTAGTATCAGCAAACGGGCCTAAATGTAGCTTTTAATAGTGTTGCCCGTAACACGTGTATGGTCTGCGACGGTATGAACATGTCTCAAACTTTTCTAAATCGTTATATGGCAACACTTTTAAGAACTTGTTGAATTTTTGGACATTGACTTTGTTGCATAATATTGTGTAACCCATCTTGAAACCACAATCAAACCAATTAGAATAGCTTTAAAATTTGTCCCTTGGTTGAATACAACCATAGTTACATGCGATGAGCTGAACGAGTAAAACCTTAGAATTTCCCGTGAAACACTTTTCGAATGTGCACTGAACTCTTTGCTTCAATTCGAAGTTTCTTTTCGTATGAAAGCACACATCATTTCCGCAAGTGCCTTTTCATTTGGCTCTCAACTCTCGATTATATCGCATCACTTATCAGGTAATTTTTTTTTAACAAGTACAGTCTGCAATCATACTCAAACAACCTTTCCTTCTGCCTCTCAACTCTCGATTAGATCGCATCACTTATCAGATTGCACCACATATCAGTGTCAGCAGCAATCAAACTAAAATCAAACTTCCCGAGCCTTCATAGTTTATGTGGCATAAAGAGCGATATTCAAGTAAGTGGATGCCGAACCTGGGGCAAAGGTGCCTTTCAGGGCAATAGCACTTGTCAAGGGAGTTCTGTAAAGATCCCCCGAACAGCGAGTAGCTACCACCAGCAAAAGTGAGTCTTTCGAACTCCTCAGAATTGCTAGCCACGTAACATTTACATAACCGCTACTGGCATCAAACCAACTTTTAATCAAGGATCATTGAATTCATTAATCATAAACTTTGTGCGTATACTTACTTCATCAGTGCCTGAATACTCAATTGATCTGTACAAAAAAAAAAACAAAAAAAAATCCAAACCGCCCGACACTCTTCTCAAGCTGTCCAGCATCTGTGGAAGACAGCTACATTAACCTTCATGTGGTGTTGTTTCATATAGCCACCAATAACAATCACCACCTATTCTATGATATCCAACCAATATCACCATTACCAACACTGCACCTCATCACATACCCACCAAAAGTCAACCAAAACCAAAATATCTTATCAATCAAAACCCCAGCTAACACAACCTGCACCACAATCATAATCATAATCAAAATAATCAAAAACAAAGTTAAATTAATTAACTATTCTAAATCATCGCGATCGTTAAAAAAAAAATATATATATAAAGTAACAAAACCTAATTTGCGTGTCTCATCATATTATAGAGTAAAGTACACCTTATAAAAAAAAATAAAAAGTCTATATCTATATAGTTATAAATGAAAATGTAAATGTACGTTTGTTCCTTACCGCTAATCTCCGAAAAATCTTCACCGATTGCTTTGAAATTTTGACACAATGTTGCATTCAAATACGAGCGGGTTTGAACATACTCAAAATAAGAAAAAACAGTGGGATATGTTGGACAAAAAAAATCTCTGTTTTTTTTCACAAAAACAATTGAGAACAAAAATTTTAAATTCATTTCTTCAAGGAAAAGAAATGTTAGTGACAGTGACAGTGTCAGTGTCAGTGACAGTGACAGTGTCAGTGTCAGTGACAGTGACAGTGACAGTGACAGTGACAGTGACAGTGACAGTGACAGTGACAGTGACAGTGACAGTGACAGTGACAGTGACAGTGACAGTGACAGTGACAGTGACAGTGACAGTGACAGTGACAGTGACAGTGACTGACAAGCTGCACCTGAAAAGAGATCGGTGATTAAACGACAACTAAATAGCAAAACAAAAAAAACACAAATAAAGCTTAAATGTCATTTTTCCGCACACAATAAATAGTCTGTATGATTAATTCAGTGCGAAAAAGGAGTGGAGACTTCCCCAAATAATCTGCTACAATTATGAATTTCGCTCTTCGAACAGCGTACTGCAAAACGAAAAGCAGAACGAAATTTTCCGTTTATGATTTCGTTGTGTCATTTTTATATGGGATTTTTCGTTTCGCATCAGCAGCGTACTAGGCTTCAATATATAACTTTCTTATGAATTTCTGGTTTGAATTGTGGAAATAATTTTGTACTACAATTTACATTACGTATTGTTTAAAAATTTGCTACCCTTTCCCCTTGGCATGTAAAAGTATACGCAAAATGTCAGTACCGTGGCATGTCCCATCCTTGTTTTTCCAATTAAATTTACTATTTTCTATTAAATTACATCATTGAATAAAAATGTTGTCCTCAGAGAAGTTTGAGTACAATAGTCGCTTGATTAAATTTTGACAATATCAAGTCAAAATATTTGCTCTCGAATTAATAGTAATAATGGAATGGTGTTCCTGGATTTCATTTTATTTTTGAATTCGAAAGATTTCCAGCTGAGCCGCCATTTTGTTTTTAGTTTGATGGCATTTGTTTGGTACCGTTTCAAAGAGGAAATATTTATTTATTGTTTACAAAAGTCAAATTATTTTACTAACGTAATCTTGCTGTAAGAGTGTCACAAAATTACCTGTCAGTACCGTGGATACCACGGATTTTATTTTTCTCAGAAGCTTTGAGATATGAGGTTATATTAAAGCCTAAATGTCAGTACCGTGGGTGTCAGTACCGTGGTATATTTATTTATAATGAACGTAAATTAAATGATTTCAGACAATTTTGCTAAAAATCTTGTTATTTTTTTTACTAAGAATGGTACCAATACTTCGGACAAAACATATTAAAAAAAATGTTGAGTTATAAGTTATAACCTAGCATAAAAATTAAGACTCCAACCTCAAAAAACGAATTTCAAAAACTAAAAAACATAAAATTTGAATTTTGCCTTTTAAAGTTGAAAACGTCAAAACGTAAGAGGGAATTAAAAAACTCACCAAAAATATTGTCAAAATTAATAAAAACGTTAAAAAATTCAAAAATGAAAAATCAGTGTCAGCATCATATCTACCTTCCAGATTTAGTACTTTTACGATATTTTTTGTTCCTTAAAAGTTTTAGTAAAATGCTCTTACAGATTTAATACCATGTCTATTTAAAGACAATAAAATAAAAAAAATTAATTTTCAAGGACTTTTAATTTTAGCAAAATTTTTATTTAAAAAATCACAGTTGGCAGAGAATCAGCCATATAACGGGTGATTTTTTAGCTGGTTTGGTTTTGGCAACACTGGTTTCGACAGCTGACGTGTGTTTAGTACCTTGTGTCACTGTCAAACAGCTTCAGTTTGGTTTGCAATTTAACCATGGATCGTCTTACAAATGAACAACGCTTGCAAATTATTGAATTTTACTATCAAAATTCGTGCTCGGTTCGAAATGTTCATCGCGCGCTGCTTCCATTTTATGGTCGGCATTCTCGACCTTCTGAGCAGTCTATTCGGAAGATTGTGACCAAATTTCGCACCAAATTTACTTTGTTGGACATTAAACCACCAACACGTTTACGTATTGTGCGTAGTGAAGAAAATATTGCGGCCGTATCAGCTAGTGTGACAGAAGACCGCGAAATGTCGATTCGGCGCCGTTCCCAGCAGTTAGGCCTTTGTTACAGCACTACGTGGAAAATTTTGCGGAAGGATTTGGGCGTAAAGCCTTTTAAGATACAGCTGTTGCAAGAACTAAAGCCAGCCGACCTACCACAACGCCGAATTTTTGGTGAATGGGCTCTTGGAAAGCTGGCCGAGGATCCGCTTTTTTATCGAAAAATTGTGTTCAGCGATGAGGCTCATTTTTGGTTGAATGGGTACGTAAATAAGCACAATTGCCGCATTTGGAGTGAAGATCAGCCAGAAGCATTGCAACAGCTACCAATGCATCCCGAAAAAGCCACTGTTTGGTGCGGTTTATGGGCCGGCGGCATTATTGGGCCATATTTCTTCAAAGATGATGCGAATCGCAGCGTTACTGTCAATGGTGAACGCTACCGAGCGATGATAACAAACTTTTTTTTGCCCGAAATGGAAGTTCTTGACTTGCATGATATGTGGTTTCAACAAGACGGTGCCACATGCCACACAGCACGCGAAACAATGGCGCAATTGCGAGGGGAGTTTGGTGAACAGTTAATTTCACGTTTCGGGCCGGTCAATTGGCCGCCTAGATCGTGCGATTTGACACCATAAGACTATTTTTTGTGGGGGTATGTCAAGGCTAATGTCTTTAGGGACAAGCCCGCTTCGATTGACGCACTGGAAGCCAACATCCATGCATTCATTCGTGAGATACCGGCCGATATGTGTGAAAGAGTATGCCAAAATTGGACTCAGCGGATGGGCTACCTGAGACGCAGCCGCGGTCAACATTTGCATGAAATTATCTTTAAACATTAAATTGCAAGGTTCAAACTATCGATTCAAATAAATATTTCATTCATTTTTTCGAATTTTTTGTGTTTTTTTTTTTAAAAAAGTTCTAAACCTCTTAAAAAATCACCCGTTATTATGTTTTTTTTTGTAAATTTTATTGAGAGAAATTGTTTTCGTTGTGTTCTCTTTGAAATTAAACGGCTATCGTAATTGAACTCAAATTGGCTTTGAGTATGTTCTTTTCACTCAGGTTCTGGCTTAAGCTTTATGTAGGTTCTAGTTGTTAAATTTTTTTTATATTGAATTACCAAAACTTTTTTATATTATAATTAAATTATATTGATTAACAACGAATTAATTTTTAGCTTGTCATTGAGAAATTTATAAGAGTGGCTCATAGCAAAGGAGTTTTAGATCTTTTATAAAAGAAATAAAACCGAGGGGGGGATACACTCTGGATACCCGGCTTACATCTAAGGGATTCCAAACAGAATTTAAATCAGACTTATTTGTTTTTTTTTTTAGTTAACAGGTCTTGCAATTGTTATTGGCATGAATTTCAGCGCACAAGTACCCACTCCACCGTCGAGCTGGTCAATGGAGTGAACTAGCATGCCAAGCCGTGTCCAATTGTCTGCACAACTTATTTTCCGTACCATGGCAGACTCAGGGAATCCTGTGGTCCTGAGTATGTTATGGTAAGGCGTATCATCGCTTGCAATTAAATAAAAACATCAAAATCCGTTACACAGGTGGCGAACAACTTGTGGGGCTTTGAAAATTTTGATTATGTTTCATCTCACCTAGAAAAAAATTTTTTTTGATAGCTTACAATTTCATATGTATATATATATATATATATTTTCTTTAAAATAATTATAACATTCTAGCGAACGTCCCTAAAAGCGTCGGTCTTTTGATCTTACTTCAGGAAGCGTTTGCTTGGATGAACTTAATCAAACAATTACTACAATGGGTCAACGACCGGGAGACATCATGTACCGGTTACAACGTCTCCGCCTGTAGCGTTGATTTAATTGAATGATTGTAGGTATTTTGTCCTAAGGTCAGTTTATTTCATGGACGACCGGGAGATATCAGTTCCAAGAAACTCATCTCCGTCTGTCGCGCCCAAAATGTTTTAACTTCATTTCATAGAATTTTGTAAGTGCAATTAACAAGTCCCAGAAAAAATTTTAGTTATTTTGTAAGTCCTGTTTTTTCTTTTTTTTTCTTTTTTTTGTGAGATAAGATCGTCAGATCAAGATAATTGTTGAGGAGCCAACGACATAAGAATAAAAAGGTAAACATTCATCACTATCTTAGTTGCGATATGCATCATTTTACAATTCCTATCTAGAAAAAAGGAGAGAGAAAAAAAAAATATACATATTTCCTAATACAACAAAAAAAAAACAAAGAAAGGGAAATTTAAAGCTGATTTTTGCAATTTTTTTTTTATATTTCATCGTTGTTATTGCACATCACTTATTGCTTTACCCAGTACATAATTTATGGTTGTTGAATTTTTTTTATAAATTTTAGTTCTTTTCAAATAAAATAAATTACTTTCAAATCCTTCTGGTATACTCTAATCATTAATTTTTATTTGTTGACTTTTGTTGTTATATTGTATAAAATACCTAAAAGGTTTAAATTTCCTTTGCCTGTCAAATATTCCTATCAATCAAAAGAAAATCCAAGTTCAACAGGTTCCGGTTACTGTTTCCCTAAACGAAAGTTTGCAGCGGTATATTACCAATATCGCTAACGCTACAATCGAGTTAGGTAGGGCTGAAGACTTACGTACTAGGAAGGCTGAGTATGAAGAAGAGAGAGCCAGGATTAGGGAGGAAGTTGTCATTACAATTCGCGAAACATTAAGAGCTCCAACTCCACCAATTGTAGATGACTCTTTTCAAAACATAAATCGTCCGCAAGAGCACAGTACATCAGCACGCCCGTCAACAAGACCAGTTGACAATATTGAACCACATCAGCTAAGCCAAAATGCTCAAGCTTTTCTTAACCTTGAATGCACTAAATTTAAATACTCAATCACCCAACTTGAGTCGCAATGTGTATCACACCAGCTCCAGTCGAGTAGTTGAATTCCATAAATGCAGGGGCTTAAAATTCGACAACGTAAGAATGACAGTCGATGATTTTATTTTTCGTCTGCAAAGACTTAAAGAAAGCTATAACGCTTCGTGGGAAGATATCTTTCTACATTTTCATCTTTTTGTGACAGGAACAGTCGAAAGTTGATTTTGGACATTTCTAAAAACCAATCCAAATGCAAACTGGCAAAATTTAGAACTCGCTTTGCTGGAACAGTATAGAAGCATCGAAACTGACTCGGAACTTTCGAGAAAAATGTTCGACCGACGTCAGGGTCTAAACGAAAGTTTCGACAGTTTTTATAACGATATACTCGTGATGAATGCTCGTCTCCGTTCTCCCAAATCACGACGAGAACTCATCGATCTGATCAAACAGAATGTGAAGAGAAGAACAGAAGAGCTTCTCATAACTTTTAGTACGCAAAGCTTGGCCGAAATGGTTTACGTTTGCAGATCGATTGAGAAACATTCTCAGAATGTGCCTTTCAAACAGAAACTATCTCAACCGAACAACGCCAAAAAGCAGATCAGTGAGTTAGATGATTACTTTTCTGATGAAAACTCAATAGACGTAAATGCTTTGAATGTTTCGTCTAACCAACAAAACCCATCGAATTATATTTGTTGGAACTGTAAGGTAAAAGGACATTCATTTGTACAATGTCCTAATGCTCAACGCAATTTATTTTGCGTTGCTACAAATGTGGCACAGAAAACACAACGACATCGAACTGTTCAAAATGTTCTGGAAACCGAAAGCGGGGCAATACGACTACCGGGGCGTTTTGTCAACCGAAAGAGAACCCGGAACAAAAGTAAGCAAAAATTTCGATTTCAAATTCAAAATAGAATGTCCTGTATTACCAGACATACCAAAACAACCTGACTTAACCATAATACCCGAAGTGACGAAAACACCAGACTCTTCCAATTTTCAAATTCTAAAATGTGAGAAACATGAATGCGAAAAACCAAATCTGCCTTTAAATCCTGTTTCTCTTCATGAACGACTGCGTAATTACTACGATGTTCGGGGAAGAATCTTTGCTCAAGTTCCTGAGCGCATTTAAAAGCTCAGAAATCGGTTCGAGAGTAAAAAAAAATGTATCGAGAGATAAGTGCTACCACGATTTGCAACACCGAAGATCCCAGACCGTATGCAAGCGTATCCATTTTTGGAAAAAGAATGCTTGGTCTGTTGGACAGTGGTGCAAGCATCAGTTGTCTTGGTTGTCTTGTTTACAAACCCTTTGAGATCTTCAAATACCATATAAAGTCTTCGATTCCAAAGTGAAAACTGCTAGTGGCCAACCACTGCAAATAGCCGGTGAAATAACCACAATAGTAGAATACAAAAATGTCAAATTTCAAAATGAAATGAAAATTTATTTAGTCCCATCCCTAACAAACCTTATATCTTGGCATCAATTTTTTGAAACTGCTTGAGTTAGCTCCTCAAAAAGTCTCCGAAATTTGTGCCCCCTCACTCCGCATATGTGACGCAAATGCACATGAGCTGTCAGCTGATAATTCTTTAAAAATTGAAAATGTTATACGTCAGTTTCAGTCTTATGCCAAAGAGGGGCTTGGAAGGAGGACGTTAGAGGAACACACAATAAACACAGGCGATACCGAGCCTATTAAGCAGCGAAACTATCCCGTGTCTCCAGCCATTTGTTACGTAGCCTGTTGTTGATCCCACATATCTATCAACAAATAAAAAGAAGAGTTTGGATGTAACCACCAACTCAATTTCACCCAATCCCACCCATCAAACACTAAAAACATAGGTAATCAGGCTTTCGAAATGACCACTTTAAAAGGTCAAATGTACTAAAGTATTTTTTTATTATGGACAGTAATAACTAGTTCATTTCATTGCCATGCAAAATTGACGCATTCCTATAACGCGCAAGTAATTATTGCAAAATCACCCTTGCCTAATCCTGACTCTTTAGATACCTACATTTCATGTATCTACAGAAAAAAAAATTATTCCATACACGAAGTCTCTTGGAAACATATTATGTATGTATCTACCTACATGAAAAGAAAACAAAAACAAAAAAAAAAGGAAAAGTAGGTACCTATATACCAACAAACAGAAACCAAATTAAATAGGTCTGCGTAATAATTGTACTTCCTAAACCGTATCCCGAGAATCGGCAGATACATATCTATCTTCGTAAATACTAATGCAACATAGATAATATATACATATCAACGCATATCGTTCGATCCAATAAGTACACATATCGACAAATTTATAAGTATTGCAAACTTTGCAACCGAAATGCATTTATTAACAAACTAACAAAAAAAAAAAAAGAACAAGAAACTTACTTCTTCCTTCACGATTTTATGTAGTTGTACGTAGGGAATGTTGAGGGTTGATTTTCTTGATGTGTATCTGCAACGATGGTCCATGTTCCGCGACGACGATGGCAACCTGAAAAGAAAAAAAAAACAGTTATTACGAAAATGGATTGAATTGTGGTGTCGCTTGAGTGTTTCTGGGGTATTCAGTTTCTAATCTGCAACGTCCAGAAGCATTCTTAGCGACAATTAACAACTTATCCTGGTGATGATGACGTTCACGACTCCATTGAGGTGGTTGTTGGTCCTAAAATGGAATAAATAAAAAAAAAAAAAACAATTAAATAGAATGTAGGTATGGGAAATAAAAAAACCCATAAACGAATAGATGTACCTACCTGTTGATGATGTTTTGGTACGAATTGGAAGTTTTCTTTATACTATTTTATGCTTCTCCGGTATCCGAGCATTGTTTGTTTAATCGATGAGATGTGAATTTAATAATATTTGCATCCGTATCGTTTTGATTTCACATTTTATTATTTGAGACAATTAACTGCACCACGTTTGTAAAAATTTTGCAAAAACACAAACGAAGATACGCGGTCTTGTGGCGAGTAGGTGTAATTAGAAGGGACAAAGTGCAATTATAAGGAAGTAGGAAATCAATCATGATTAACAAATTAATTCTTTTGTGCAATATTAGGATTATTTTTGATTAAAATGAGAGACAAGACTGATAGAAGTGGTTTATAAGTATTATTAGTTGTTTTATTTAAGTTATTTGTAAGTTATTAACGTTTGTATAACATGAAGTGTTATAAAGTAGTGAATACGGATGAGCACCCACCCTGTAGTACGACGAAAGTAGATGTCTATGATGAGCAAAAGTACCAGATCAAGGGGAATAGAAAAGTTAAGTTTCCAGTATAACGAACGAAGGAATTTTTGAAAGAGGAGAATGAATGAGGCCAATGACCGATGTTATGCAATTTCGAATTTGTGTCATTCCAAGAGAAAAAGTGCAATCGAAAGCATCTGATTGAATGCATAACAGTACGGGTCATAAAGTTGTTTCGCTAGTTACTGTGAATAGTTTTTTTTATCGATATTCCGTTTGAAGAAAAAAAAAAAAAATAGGTAGGTATGTTCTCATAGAGACAAACCGGAATAAATTATTAAAATTATTTCTGATAAATATTTAAAGGTGGGAATTAATTTTTTTGAGTGATTATGAAGTATTAATTTATTAATAGAAAAAGCTAGCAGTATAAATAAGCGGCAAACAATTACCAGGAAAAGACCCACTGGCGTATTCCTTGGGGGTGGAAATTAACCTTTTAAATAAATTAAAAATAAGAAACGAAAGCAGAGGTAAATGAGATGATTATAGTAAATAGTTAGACATTAAAAATTTAAAATATATAAAATATACTCTAGGTTAAGGAGTAGAAAATTCAAATCTTTCTTTCTCTGGCTGATCACATGACCGGCTATATATGTACACGACATAATATATCCGCCCAGCCACAGTTCTACGCACATATATATATACACGTGTAAAGATCTACAGGGTGGCGCACGAATCGTGCTACAAAAATAAAACGTAATAACTTTTTTTCTGTGTGAGTAATCGGCTTATTTTTTTTTTTATTTTGTAGGTTACTATTTAGATTTATAAAAATGGATGCTTACAACGGATACTTCATGACGATTTAAACTTGTTTCCGTACAAAGTCCAAATTACTAGCAAGTTAAACCATCAGGATTTGCCTGTTCGCCTGGAATTTTGCCAAAAAATGATATCAATGGCCGAAGAAGACAACACATTGATCAATTGTTTGTTCATGTCTGATGAGGCCCATTTTGATCTTAACGGCAATGTAAACAAGCAAAATTGCCGTATATGGAATGAGTCTAATCCAGAAATGCTCCATGAGACGGAACTGCACCCAGAACGAGTCACTGTGTGGTGCGCAGTTTCATCAAGGTGTATTGTCGGGCCGTACTTCTTTGAAGAAAACGGTGTAACCGTTACTGTCAATGGGGACCGTTATTTAAAGATGTTGAAGGAGTTTTTTTACCCAGAACTGCGCCGAAGACGTATACCATTCAACAGCGTTTGGTTTCAGCAAGATGGAGCAACTGCACATATAGCCATACCAGTTATGGCGGAGCTAAACAAAAAATTCGCAAACAAATTAATTTCTAGGAACTCCACTCTTCGCTGGCCCCCAAGGTCACCTGACCTGACTGCACCAGACTTCTTTTTATGGGATAATGTCAAGCAAGAGGTGTATAAAACGAAGCCCAGGAATTTAACTGAATTAAAGCAGTCCATAACGACAATAATTGAGGCGATCCCAACTTCAACTCTTCAGGCCGCAATGAATAATTTTTTGACCAGGTGCCGCATATGCGTGGGACAGCGTGGAGGTCATTTGCGGTCTATAATATTTAAAAACAACTAATTATTTAAAATAAAATTTAATTTTCTAACCAATGAAAAAAAAATAAATGAAATACATCGATTAAAAAAAAAGTTATTTGAATTTCTTATTGTAGCACAATTGGTGTGCCACCCTGTATATAGACTGGAGTTCAAATCGCTAAGCAAAAAAAAACCTTAGCCTCTGCTTGATATTTTTGGGTGAATAAAGTCTCCAACTCGAGGATTCTTTGGAACACGTCGATAAAAGCGACAGGGTACTCCTGTGTACTAAGTGGTCTATCTAAACGTGAATCTTGGTGATATACTAAAAGATAGTACTGGTCGCAGAATAAAGATTTATAAAGAGAACAGGGCGCTAGAAGAAATATTCTGTCATAAAAAGCAGATTTAATGAGTCTTTTTTAACGAAATTAGTTTTTTTATATAAATTTTGTTTTATTTTTCCTTTTTTTAATAACGTAAAGTGAATGAATTTTTTTTATGATTTTTTTTGATATACCTTTAAATTAATTAAATCGTTAAGTAAAGTATAAAGAGAAATAGATCTGAAAAGTTATAGAAAGTAAAATTAAACATCTATAATCAATGATTGAAATATTTTCTATGCTTATGCGAAGTGGAATATATATATATTAACCTATATATGTATATATATAAAAAAAAAAAATAATAATATTTAGTGCGCGAACAAAGCCCAACAGTTAAAAGCCTATAAGTACATACTTACCGTCATCCAGGAACGTGCTGCCGGCATGCGCGTAGTTAAGGGTGGGCAGAAATCGTATTGCCCACCCTAGAAAATCGACAGTACTAACTTGTCATTCATTACAATGACAACAAAATTTATGTTTTTCCTACATTAAGGTTTTTTACCAGCTGGTCGTCGTATTTATCTCAAGGTATGTGTAAAAAAACGCAGACATAATAACAACGTATCACTATGTTCATACGTATGTGCAATACGTGAAAACTAATTGCAAACACAATACCTACAAACAAACGGGTTATTCGTTTATATGCAGGATCAAAAATCCGACCCTAGTCCAACTCGATCTTTCGTTCTTGCATATAAACCAGATATTATAAGTTATAGATAGGAAATATGTGGTGTCATTTAGGTTTTGCAGGAGTATGCGTTAAGAAAGGTATACCAGTCCAAAAATGTCATATCCACCACGCTCATCTTTGTTTTCAGCTCTTAGGCCGTGTCCGAATTGCTTTAAAATTTTCTACCACTGGTTAAATTTTGACGTGTGGTTAAAATGGGATAATTTTTTTATTTTTGCTGTCCGAACTGGATTAAAATAGGATGGGTTAAATGGGATTTTTAGTTAAAATTCCCGCAAGATTAAAGAAATTTCCCTAACCACTTAATGTATTTTATTATTCCAGAAAAGAAATATTTAATTCAAAATCCAGCTTGAAATGTATCAAAATAAAAATTCGACGCGATAAAGTACAAATTTCTTAATTTGATTTACTTATAAAGATTTCGATTATATCCCCAAACATTACGAAAAAAATCCTATTGTGTATTGCTTGATTATGCAGTCTGCGAACACTAGGTCAACAAACTACAAAAAAAAAAAAAACAAAATAAAACAACCAATTGGCATTAATTTTGCAAGATGAATTTGAGAAAGTATATAATAAAGAAGAATATAAAATTCATGTTTGCATTTTTTGATGTTAAAAGATGATCGAACTCGATTCTGATTTTTACAAGCCTCAACTTTTCTCCTTCCGACCCTATAGAAACAAGAATACAATAATTGTTTTTATTGAATTTGTTCAAACTTACATTTAGAGTATGGTTTTCCAGAAGCTCTTGGTTTACTTGTTTGCCGGTCCATTGTTGCACTTTTAAAGATAATTTCACTTTCAATTTTCTCTCTTTCTCGAGAAACGTCAAAATTTAACCACTATAGTGTCAAATTTTAACCTGCTCTGGAGCTGGGTAATTTTTAATCCATTTTATTCACAACGCTAGTGTCAAAATTTAACCAAACGTCAAGTTTTAACCAAACACTATAGTGTCAAATTTTAACCTTCTCTGGAGCTGGGTAATTTTTAATCCATTTTATTCACAACGCTAGTGTCAAAATTTAACCAAACGTCAAGTTTTAACCAACATTTTAACGCAATTCGGACACGGCCTTACTGCAGCATACTACTGCAAAAATTTAGTATTCACCACGCTCAACTTTGCTTTTCAGCTCTAAGCCAAACAAGAATGACAGCTGACAGCCTATCTTTATATGTATTTATAGACTCTGCTCAAAACTCTGAAATCTGTTGTCTCCTATGTTTTTTTTTTCAGTATTCAATCGATTTGTATGCGCATTTTTTAAATCCGATTATCGATACACGCAGAATGCAGAGCGGCTTCCGATGTAAATGGTTAATTTAAAAACTGGATTTTAGTTTGTAAAATCTTAAAAAATTGAAGAAAATTAATGAAAAAAGTATTTTGATTTTCTCTACTGTATTATTAAATCAACATTATGTATTTTGCATGTTTACTTAGTCAGTTTCAGATTTGTATGGGCTAGTTTATGATTCATTTTTTTCCTTAGGTAAAAATGAAGAAACATAGAGACGATCATTTTTTAGAAAACCCGCACTGTCAAATACACCCACAATCAAAAACTAATAAGCAAAAGTAAAATTTGGTTATTTTGTAAATCTTAATTAAGTGAATGCAATAAATTTTCATAAAATATACCAATTCTTTTTTTAAATATCAATTTTTTTTAGAAAACAACATTTTTGATTTAGCAGAGTATAGTGTGGTGTCACTTCGTATGAGAGTGAACTTACTCATTTTTTACAATACTTATGGTTTTGACAAAAGCTCTATCCATAAAACCTAATGATTTTCTATTTAAAGTAAATATTTTTGAAAGTATTTTTATAAATATTATTAAAAATTAAATTTAAAACTTGCGGTGGTATATCAACTGGCTGGCTGCCCGCCCTAGACAAAATTCCTAACTACGCCAATGTCTACCTATATTCTCAGTGTGCTTAATATAAACTCTCGTTAGGTTAGATCAAATCGCAATTCTGATTTTTTGTATACTTCTTTTGCAAGATCTTATTATGGATTGAATGAACCTTTAAATGTTATGTGCATTGATTTTAATTATTATTATTATTGTATAGATTCTAATTTGTCAAAGAACAATCTTAAAAAAAAATGTTAACTTTATAATATTACTTTTATTTAATTTTGTATTCAACTTAAACATATGTTTGCAGTTGAGAATGAATAAATAAATAAATAAATAAATAAATAAATAAATTCTGTTTGGGATCCCTTAGATGTAAGCCGGGTATCCAGAGTGTATCCCCCCTCGGTTTTATTTCTTTTATAAAAGATCTAAAACTCCTTTCCTATTGAGCCACTCTTATAAATTTCTCAATAGGTAAGTAAATCCTCAAGATGCACTTATCTCACTTTCATCGTTGAAATGCAACATCACTAATACCCTCCACTTAGCACAAAGAAATTCACTCCATTATTCAGAATCAATCGCTTGAATAAAAATATAAGTTTTCAATTGACAATAAATACATAACGATTTATTAAAATTCAAAAATTCAAAGATTTAATAACGCGAGCTCATCATTTCAGAAATATATGTTTACAAGTTAAATATTAATTCGTTGTTAATCAATATAATTATAATATAAAAAACTTTAGGTATTTCAATATAAAACAAATTAACAACTAGAACCTACATAAAGCTTAAGCCAGAACCTGAGTGAAAAGAACATACTCAAAGCCAATTTGAGTTCAATTACGATAGCCGTTTAATTTCAAAGAGAACACAACGAAAACAATTTCTCTCAATAAAATTTACAAAAAAAAACATAATTTTTTTTTTTTTGTGTCAGTATTGTTATTTTCACTCAAACTCGTGTGTAAGCACTCAAAGGAGAAAAAAATTATAAATTTATATGAATTGAGGATTCATTAGTTCAATTATCTTTTACGATTTTTCGTTCAATTTGACAACAAGATACTAAACTACGATAGGACTTACCGACTTCCTAAAGGTGTTGTGCACAGCAGCTTTTAAGTTGTCGTTTAATCACCGATCTCTTTTCAGGTGTAGCTTAGTGATTATTATTTGAGTAAAAATTTGTTTACCAAGTTGAACGAATTAAATATATATATATATATATATAGACTTTTTATTTTTTTTATAAGGTGTACTTTACTCTATAATATGATGAGACACGCAAGTTAGGTTTTGTTACTTTATATACTTATACCTACCTTTTTTTTTTTTAACGATCGCGATGATTTAGAATAGTTCATTAATTTAACTTTGTTTTTTGATTATTTTGATTATGATTATGATTGTGGTGCAGGTTGTGTTAGCTGGGGTTTTGATTGATAAAATATTTTGGTTTTGGTTGACTTTTGGTGGGTATGTGATGAGGTGCAGTGTTGATAATGGTGATATTGGTTGGATATCATAAAATAGGTGGTGATTGTTATTGGTGGCTATATGAAACAACACCACATGAAGGTTAATGTAGCTGTCTTCCACAGATGCTGGACAGCTTGAGAAGAGTGTCGGTTCGTTCTTTACAGAACTCCCCTGGCATGTGCTATTGCCCTGAAAGAAGGCTCGTATGCTATTCTAGGCGCTAGGTAAGGTTCTTTGCCTCTCGATGGACACTAGGTGAATTCACTTTTGGTTAGACCTGACGATTCTGGAGATGAAGAAAGCACAGGTTTTATATTTTTCTTGTTTTAATGAGAATAATGAGGCACCTTTGCCCCAGGTTCGGCATCCACTTACTTGAATATCGCTCTTTATGCCACATAAACTATGAAGGCTCGGGAAGTTTGATTTTAGTTTGATTGATGCTGACACTGATATGTGGTGCAATCTGATAAGTGATTCGATCTAATCGAGAGTTGAGAGGCAGAAGGAAAGGTTGTTTGAGTATGATTGCAGACTGTACTTGTTAAAAAAAATACCTGATAAGTGATGCGATCTAATCGAGAGTTGAGAGCCAAATGAAAAGGCACTTGCGGAAATGATGTGTGCTTTCATACGAAAAGAAACTTCGGATTGAAGCAAAGAGTTCAGTGCACATTCGAAATGTGTTTCACGGGAAATTCGAAGGTTTTGCTCGTTCAGCTCATCGCATGTAACTATGGTTGTATTCAACCAAGGGAAAAATTTCAAAGCTATTCTAATTGGTTTGATTGTGGTTTCAAGATGGGTTACACACAACATTTCATTTTTTTTGTCTACCCTGATATAAAAATGAAATGGCAGAATTTCTTATATCGCAATCGACCCACTTAAGGACCATTTGTCCAACTTTGAATTTGTAAGTTTTGCTTCTCGTATTATAAGTTTTTTCGTAAACCTTATGTGCTTGTGCTAAAGATTCTTTAACACGGTTATGAATCATGTTCATTTTCGTAGCTTTGGGAAAGATGTCAAATTCGGAATTGTTAAGGCTGTTTAGTCTTTTGAGCAACTCATAGTCAGAACCGTGCTCTATTTTACATTGGTCAAACAAGGCTTCGTGTGGTGACATTCCTATCGCGGAATGAACACTTGTTCTCAAAGAACTCAAAATGGCACTAAGATGTTTGTCCCAATTTGATTGGTCGGAACCAATATATGACCTTATAGCTGCCAAAATTGATCTATTGGCACTCTCACTGACGTTTGCTTGTGGAGCATATGAGGTAGTGCGAATGTGTTTTGTTCCATAGGAATTTAGGAATTTTGAAAACTCTTTTCCTACAAATTGCTTGCCGTTATCCGAAAGGAGTGATTCGGGAACTCCAAAAAGTGAAAAGACAGTTTCTTCTAAGAACTGAGTAGCCATCTCAGCCGTCGCTTTTCGTATCGCTTTTGCAACGGTGAACTTAGTTAATTGATCCAGGCAAATAATTATATATGAAAATCTACAAAAAGGTGTTGAAAGGGCCTATCTACAACAAATGATTGGCCCATTGGTGGTCTTAGGACATGGTTTGGGGCCTTGCATGCTTTACATACAATAGATTCTCCAACAAAAAATTTTACTTGAGCCGCCATATTAGGCCAGTAGAATCGCTCTCGTAGACGATACAAGGTCTTTGCAACCCCACCATGCGATGCCTGAGGAGGGTTATGTGCTAGTTCGACTAAGTGGTTGGTCAGAGCAGTCGGGATCCAGAGTTTCCATACGCAGTCGTATTCTCTAGGATCCCCTGTACAATTTTTGACCTTCTTGTATACAAAATTGTCTGAAACTTGAAGGTCAGGTAGTTGGGGTTTGTTTTTCTCTATAGTTTCGATCAAACTCATGTACTCATCCGACTTAAATGCCGGATCAGTGAGATCGACCTGAAGAACATCAGAAGGGCTCATGTTGCTATTGTTTAAAGGTTTTATTTCATCTGCGGCGTACACACGAGAAAGTGCATCCGGTGCAACATTTTGGGAACCCTTTCGATGTTCTATAACAAAAGAGAATCTCTGGAGTCTCAAACTCTACCGCACTAACCTACCACTCAAATCTTTTTGGCTCATAAGCCACCGCAGGCTCGAATGGTCGGTAACAATAGTAAAATTGTGACCCTTCACGTAGGGTCGAAACTTTTCCACGCCTAATACGGCAGCTTAACATTCTAATTCCGTCACGCTGTAGTTACATTGCGCTCGGTTCAATTTATACGAGTAATAATAAATTGGTTTTGCTGCACCGTTTTCGTCTAGTTGATTCAAGACGCAACCGATGCCGGTTGAGGAGGCGTCACACAAAATAATAAAAGGTTTTGTAAAGTCCGGGTTTGCCAAAACCGGAGCTGTGGTTAACTATAGTTTGAGTTCTTCAAAGGCTTTGAGAGCTTCTGGAGTGAAGACAAAGGACTTACTTTTCTTCAGTGTGTTAGTTATTGGAGTCGCAAGAGTGGAATAGTTTTGGACAAAACGCCTGTACCATCCAGTCAACCCTAAAAACCTTCTCACCTGTCGAGGGGTTTTCGGTACTGGGAAATCTTGAATGGCACTAACTTTGTCTGGATCTGTTTTGACGCAGCCCCCCCCCCCCCCCCCCCCACAATGTAACTAAGTATCGCAATACTTTGAAGCAAAAACGTAATTTCTCAAAATTCATGGTCAATCCTACTTTCCGCAACAGTGAAGCCAGGGTCCGTAGCATTGCAATATGCTCGTCAAACGTCCGTGAAACTATCAGCAAATCATTTAAATATACGAATACGTTTTGTTTCAGTTCATTAGGAACCACTTTGTCCATAAGTCTGCATAAGCGTTGACCTGCATTACAGAGGCCACAGGGCATAACGCTGTTTTTTCCCTTGCCTCTTCAGCTAGAGGAATCTGCCAAAATGCGTCTTTCAGATCCACACTGCTAATGAAGTGCGTTTCTGATTGACGACTCAGCAGACTCTCTATATATGAGGAAATGGATATAGGCATAATTTTTCGTCACCTTGTTGAGTTTCCTGGAGTCAAGACACAAACGATTTTTTCCCGGTTTGCGAACTAAGACAACAAGGAACTCCAGGCACTTTCACTCTCTTCAATGACATCCAATGATAGCATTCTATCCAACTCCTCGTACATCAGTTTTTGAATGTGTTATGAATTGGGGTTGGCCACAGGGGCGTCTTTAGTGCTGGAAAAGGGGCTTTGGCATGCTTGTTTCAGCTCGGCTAAGCTCGACGGGACGGGGTGGTTCTTGCCCCCTTCCATACACCTCCCACTCATCAAACAAAATATCATGCCTTGTAATGGGGAAAGGAAAGGATTAGGAAACAAGGTAGAGGAGAAATAAAGAAAAGGATATGCACAAATCCCGTGACCTATGCCACCGTCTGAGAGAAAGAATCGATAATCTCATAAAAAGAAAAAAAATTACTAAATTATAAACTTTAACCTAGCTAAACCTCTTATTTCTAACTAAAAAAACCTTTATATCCTTATTGGGTATAATGAATTTTCATTATATAACCTTAAAAAAACCTAATTCTAAACCTATTCAAATATGTATATGTGAAACTAATAAAAAGTATTTTTTTTTTGATTTCTTACCAAGACCGATCGACAAACATCCCACTGTCTCTCCCAGACAATGGTTCGCTAAACCACTAAAAGCATTGACAGGTGTTATTGTCAAAGTTTGGCTACCCTCCCTTGTATTTACATGAAATACAACCTATGTCAGCTACGTAACCTAATTATAGGAGATGATCCCTAATGCAAACCCCCGATCACAATCGTGGATTATTTAACGTCACATCCCTAAGTCAAACGTTCGTATCGTTCTCTCAAGTTATTTCCCTATCACCCCATCTCTAAGAAGACGGGCCAATCCAGCCGTCACACACCATCACTAGAAGAATTTAGCAACCCATAATTGGAAATTCAAAAGAAACCAAGTTTTTTTTACAAAATGCTTTGATTTAATTATTCTGGCCATAGACCATAAAATCCTTATATTTACAAATAAATCTATGTTAATAATAAAAAAAATTAGAAATTAAAAAAAAAAAAAAAGTTATAATATAATATTTGTGTTATACGGAAATGAGAAAAGTTATAAGAAATGCACTGAAAAAAAAAGAAAAGGTTCTTAGGTTTGCTTTCTCTTCTCTGCTTTTTGGAAATTTCATATGTATAAGTTTTTATATATATGTATCGGTATATATTTCAATATAGTTTTTTTGCAAAAAAAAAATCACTTACGTTTCTTCGTCCCACGAGGTCCTGCCGGCAGCCATTGGCGTTGTTAGGAATTTTGTCTAGGGGGGGCAGCCAGCCAGTTGATATACCACCGCAAGTTTAAAATTTAATTTTTGATAATATTTATAAAAATATTTTCAAAAATATTTACTTTAAATAGAAAATCATTAGGTTTTATGGATAGAGCTTTTGTCAAAACCATAAGTATTGTAAAAAATGAGTAAGTTCACTCTCATACGAAGTGACACCACACTATACTCTGCTAAATCAAAAATGTTGTTTTCTAAAAAAATTGATATTTAAAAAAAGAATTGGTATATTTTATCAAAATTTATTGCATTCACTTAATTAAGATTTACAAAATAACCAAATTTTACTTTTGCTTATTAGTTTTTGATTGTGGGTGTATTTGACAGTGCGGGTTTTCTAAAAAATGATCGTCTCTATGTTTCTTCATTTTTACCTAAGCAAAAAAATGAATCATAAACTAACCCATACAAATCTGAAACTGACTAAGTAAACATGCAAAATACATAATGTTGATTTAATAATACAGTAGAGAAAATCAAAATACTTTTTTAATTAATTTTCTTCAATTTTTTTAGCTTTTACAAACTAAAATCAAGTTATTAAATTAACCATTTACATCGGAAGCCGCTCTGCATTCTGCGTGTATCGATAATCGGATTTAAAAAATGCGCATACAAATCGATTGAATACAGAAAAAAAAACATAGGAGACAACAGATTTCAGAGTTTTGAGCAGAGTCTATAAGTACATATAAAGATAGGCTGTCAGCTGTCATTCTTGTTTGGCTTAGAGCTGAAAAGCAAAGTTGAGCGTGGTGAATACTAAATTTTTGCAGTAGTATGCTGCAGTAAGGCCGTGTCCGAATTGCGTTAAAATGTTGGTTAAAACTTGACGTTTGGTTAAATTTTGACACTAGCGTTGTGAATAAAATGGATTAAAAATTACCCAGCTCCAGAGAAGGTTAAAATTTGACACTATAGTGTTTGGTTAAAACTTGACGTTTGGTTAAATTTTGACACTAGCGTTGTGAATAAAATAGATTAAAAATTACCCAGCTCCAGAGCAGGTTAAAATTTGACACTATAGTGGTTAAATTTTGACGTTTCTCGAGAAAGAGAGAAAATTGAAAGTGAAATTATCTTTAAAAGTGCAACAATGGACCGGCAAACAAGTAAACCAAGAGCTTCTGGAAAACCATACTCTAAATGTAAGTTTGAACAAATTCAATAAAAACAATTATTGTATTCTTGTTTCTATAGGGTCGGAAGGAGAAAAGTTGAGGCTTGTAAAAATCAGAATCGAGTTCGATCATCTTTTAACATCAAAAAATGCAAACATGAATTTTATATTCTTCTTTATTATATACTTTCTCAAATTCATCTTGCAAAATTAATGCCAATTGGTTGTTTTATTTTGTTTTTTTTTTTTTTGTAGTTTGTTGACCTAGTGTTCGCAGACTGCATAATCAAGCAATACACAATAGGATTTTTTTCGTAATGTTTGGGGATATAATCGAAATCTTTATAAGTAAATCAAATTAAGAAATTTGTACTTTATCGCGTCGAATTTTTATTTTGATACATTTCAAGCTGGATTTTGAATTAAATATTTCTTTTCTGGAATAATAAAATACATTTGTGGTTAGGGAAATTTCTTTAATCTTGCGGGAATTTTAACTAAAA
Source organism: Epistrophe grossulariae (assembly GCA_929447395.1). Lineage (NCBI taxonomy): Eukaryota > Metazoa > Arthropoda > Insecta > Diptera > Syrphidae > Epistrophe > Epistrophe grossulariae. Next base: position 83,739,162 of record OV839568.1, on the reverse strand, counting down.
ATCCCATTTAACCCATCCTATTTTAATCCAGTTCGGACAGCAAAAATAAAAAAAATTATCCCATTTTAACCACACGTCAAAAATTTAACCAGTGGTAGAAAATTTTAACGCAATTCGGACACGGCCTAAGAGCTGAAAACATAGATGAGCGTGGTGGATATGACATTTTAGGACTGGTATACCTTTCTTAACGCATACTCCTGCAAAACCTAAATGACACCACATATTCCCTATCTATAACTTATAATATCTGGTTTATATGCAAGAACGAAAAATCGAGTTGGATTAGGGTCGGATTTTCGATCTTGCATATAAATGAATAACCCGTTTGTTTGTAGGTGTTGTGTTTGCAATTAGTTTTCACGTATTGCACATACATAATAAACATAGTGATACGTTGTTATTATGTCTGCGTTTTTTTACACATACCTTGAGAAAAATACGACGACCAGCTGGTAAAAAACCTTAATGTAGGAAAAATATAAATTTTGTTGTCTTTATAATGAATGACAAGTTAGTACTGTCGATTTTCTAGGGTGGGCAATACGATTTCTAGGGAGGGCGCCGCATACCCTTGCCCACCCTTAACTACGCGCAGAAGAAATTGATCCAGATAGAAGTTGAAACAAAAAGGAAGAACATTATTTACCTCCCTCCTTTTCTTCAGCGTCGAAAGGCTTAGTTGATTCAGTCTATTTTCATAAGACGGCAGACGTTGATTTGGATCCCATGGAAGATGACGAAGGACGAATAACAAAAATTGTTTTTGAACACTTTCAATTTTATTAATTGAAACTTCATACTAAGGACACCATACGCAGCTACAATACTCAAGGATAGGACGGACAAGACCACAGTAGAGGATTTTTGAGATATATGGATCATTTAATTCCTTAGAAAACCTCTTAATTAATCCAAGGCGGCTTCTTGCCTTACTTGTGATGACGTCAATGTGGGAGTTAAATGAGAGTTTGACATCAAATAAGACTCCCAAATCATTAAATGTGTCCACGCGATCAAGTTAGCACTCATCAATAAAATACGAAGAAACAATAGGATTTTTCCTCCTACTATATGACACCACTTTACACTTTTTTATGTTGAGTTCCATACCATTTAAAGAGCACCATTCAAAGGCTCTATCAATATCGTCTTGCAAAAACAGATATCCACTTGGATTTGAGAAGCTATAGAATAGCTTAAAGTCATCTGCGAAGATAAGGATATTTGAACAGAGAAGATTTTTACCAATGTCATTAATAAACAGTAAAAATAGTAGTGGTTCAATGTGACTGCCTTGAGGAACTCCAGAAAGCACATTTATAATTTTAGAAATACAGTTATTAAAGTTTACATACTGTATACGGTTTACTAAATACGATTTGATCCAATTTATTATCCACTCTGGAGGAAATCCGTAGCTCTTTAATTTTAGTAAAAGTATAGAGTGACTGACCCTATCAAATGCTTTGCTTAGAACAGCATAAAAAACGTCTGCTTGCAGTTTATTTTGCATATTAATATAAATTTTATTCTTGAATTCTAGAAGATTCGTTGTTGCAGACCTTTGCAGACAAAACCCATGTTGTTCAGGAACAATTATTGATTTAAGAAAAATTGAATATGTTTAGAGACTATATTTTCAAACAACTTTGGTATCCATGAGTGCTTGGCAATACCTCGATAATTTTCAGCATTGTTTTTATTTCCACCCTTGAAAAGGGGTAAAATGTACGAAGACTTCCACAATTCAGGAAAAACACCGTACGATAGCGAACAGTTAAATATGTAAGCGAGTGCAGCACTAATGTAAGACTTACAAGTTTTAACAAAAATAGACGGAATATTATCAGGACCAAACGAATAAGTACTTTTTAAGCCGTCAATATATTGCACTACTTCCGCTTCAGTCAGCCTTAACTTAAAGAAGGTATATCACAGTTAAATCGATGTTGGGTTGAATTATCACAGTATTTAGGATTGCACGAAGTATAAGTTTGTTGGAAAAAATCAGCAAATAAATTACTTATTTCTATATCACAGGAGGAGAACTTATTATTATATTGCACGGATGAAGTTTTTCTTTTAGAGTTTATAAAATTCCAAAAGAATTTAGGATTTCTTGTTATATTGCACTTTATATCACTTATATAGTTCTTGTAACTTGTCTTTAAGGAACTTTTAAATAATTTTCGATAGTAAGTGAACTGATTATAATAGTTAATTACATGTGTTTTTTTACATTTTTTAAAAAATGCATTTTTCATGAGCTACAGTACATTTCGGCCAGAAGTCAGGAGATAGCAAAGCTTCAATAACAGGGTCAGATGCGAAAATTTTGAAGGAAGATATACTGCGCACAGTGGCGCCAATTGACTTTTTTGGTTGCAAAAATCATAGCTCTTAAGTGAATAAAGATATCGTGATAATTTTTTTCTACTTAAAGAAAATTTCCGAGGCTATAAAGTTTGTGAATTTTAAGAAAAAAATATTTACAGGGTGTTTCAGAATCTTCAGCTGAAATACGACTTTCTTCTCATAGGAAATTAACTTAATATTTTACCTCAAAACTTGTCAAAAGCAAATAACTGAAGTAAAACAGGGTGTCGCGCGAAAAATAAACAAACATAAGAAAAAAAGTCATTAGCATCCGTATCGTTTTATTTTCATGGGATGATCCTGATCCAGATCCGTAGACAATAAAACACGGCTTCTGTCTTTTTTCCTTTTACTCCCTATCGGCTGAAGAGCCGTCTACCCGCCGGAGTAAGAACTTATTTCTGGTTCCATAAAGCAAACCCCGATAGAGACCTAGATCCAAATTTGTTTTTGTATTACGTGTTAAAAGATAACCCCGACCCAGACCCGTAGATAATAAAACGCTGCTAATATCTCTTTGGAAATTGGTTTTTGTTCACCAAAATCCTACATCGTCTTTTCGTTTCTCAATTTCGCCACTGGGATTCCATGTAGCGCTTTGAGTTGTGGAGTGTCACCTTCTATTTGTATTTATTCCATGCTTACAACCTTAAAGCATAGTACGCAGCTGAAGCGAAACGAAAATTTTTATAAAAAAATGGAACAACGAAATCATAAACGAAAATTTTTTGTTCTTATTTTTGTTCTTCAGTACATACGCTGTTTGGGAAAGTCTCCGCTCTTTTTCGGTACCGAATTATTTGCACGAACCATTAATTTGTATGTAGAAAAATGACATTCGAGTTTTATTTTGTTCTTTTTTGATTTCAGCATGAGTTTCTGTGATTTTTTTATTTTTTTTTTTGCAATTGGTGATATTATTTTTTTCCACAGTCGTTTCGTTCATGTTTTCGCTTCCGATCTGGAGACAGAAAATTTGTCTAAAAAGTGAAAATATTTTTTTCAAAAATCATATCCCTGAAATATTTGTCTGGTTTATATGGACAGATTAGTGGTGCCTAGTATTCTGAATTGCAGCTGAAATGTTGATTAGGGCTTCCACCATTTATTAATCCTAAATGATTAGGTAAAATTCGACCAACATAAAGTTACCTTCGTACAGACTTCAGGAATTCGGAGCATCACTAAACAAAATTGATTTTTTTAAAATATGAACATTATTTTTTTTGTAATGTTTTGAAAATTGTTCCTTCTTTCATAAGAAAAAATTTTTTTTAAACACAATGGTTCTCAAGAAATAGCGTCTCAAAATACTTTTTTCTTAATCGAATAAAATGTGATATTAAATTTTATTTCTTTTTCGTTGTTTTTTTATTGAATTTTCAAGATAACTTTTTAAAATAAATTTTCTTGGTTTGAGAATTGTCGAATTAACTGATTAACATTTAAAAACCAGCTTCATTCAAAATATTTAAATTTAAAAATACCCAATTTGAATTTTTGGTAAGCTTTTAAAAATATGTTTGCATATGCCTGCTTTTTTGTTCAATTTAACGAAATTATATACTTTTTCTAATAACAACGGGATTCAGCCGGATGCAGGGCCGAAGCTAGGCGAGGGCATTAGGGGGCAATGCCCTACCTTGAAACCTCCAATGCCCTACCTTGAAAAATCAACTATTGTAACGATTTTCCTTTTCCCTTAAATTCGTTCTTTGTATAGGTACAAAGATTAGTTCCACCAAAAAAAAAATTAAATATCCTCGTTTCGCAATTTTTTTCCTTTCCTATACATTGCACAAAAAAAATAATACCCTCATTCATAAGTAGTGTAACAAATGGCCCATACTGTACTTTTTGTCTATCATTTTTTTCACTCATTCTACCAAAAAAAAAAAACAACCTCGTTCATACTTCATAGCTGATTTGAACGAAATATAATTATGTCTCAGATACGATGCGCAGCCTACTATTTTTTTTTCTTGTGTATGTTTTCTTTCACCCTTTCAGTCCTACACTCAGTGTTGCCGCTGAGTGTGTGTCCCAAAAAGGGTCCCATGACAAAAAATGGGTCCCATACAGAAAAATGTCACAATGTTAGAAATAAAAGTTTAAATCATAAATTCAGTAAATTAATTATTCTTTCATCTTAGTGTCAGTATTTTTAACTTTATAACTCAAAATAAAATAAACAAAGTGCAACTGAACATACAAAACAAAACGTAGACGTACATAGCTGTTTTTTGTTTTCCAAATAAATTCGAAAACAAAATTCGGTGTAGTGTTGTCCCTTTCTTCTGTCAGTTTGCTTTTGCTAAATGCAAAGATCGGTGCATTTTTCGAGGTAAAACGACGCGTTCAGTAAAAAAAAATTGTGGAATTGAATTTTTTTCGGAGAAATGCAAATTTTCAGAAGTTTTCGAATGCAAATCTTATTGAATTGATAAAAAGGGACCAGTTACGTCATTTTCAAAAAAGTGGTTGCCACGGGTCCCGAACACAAAATAGTGGCCATTTGGCCATTTTAGTGGCCAAACGGCAACGCTACCTACACTACACATTAATTTCGTTCCCAAATGCAAATATTAACAGTTTTGATGAGTTGAGTATAATTGGTAGGAACCAGAGAATAAAACGAGTCGAGTAATGTTCACGAACATAGAATACTCACTCGAAAATAGCGAGTTCAAACAAACAGAGTCAACGCAAGGAAAATGTTTACGAGTTTTTCTAGCCACGAGTGATTCACCACACAAATCAAACGAATACGAACGAGTATACCTTGCAAGTTGCAACCGAGTTAAATTGGATCGAATAAAAACGAGTCAAGTGACCGTGAACAAAGTGTCCACGATCGATATGCTCGAATGTACTCGACTCGATTGTTTGTGTAGTGTAGGGTTTCCAGAACATCTCTTTTATAGAGAACATGTTCTCTTTTTCAATTCCGATCTTTTTTACACTCTCTTTTTTCATAAAATTCTTTTTTTGTTCTCTTTTGTTTGCATGTTCTCTTTTTAGTCTCTTAACTTCAAAATTAATTTTATTTCATATAAAATTACATTTTTACCTTTACAAAAATTCGCTATTGGAAGTTGGGAGTTTCAACAATTTTAGATTCTCTTGAAACAGCGTTTTCTTTCACTCAGCACAAAATCAATCCTTAACACTTAAAATAAAAACGGGTTCGAAAACAGAATGCTATAACTTTTAAAAAATTACTTTAAGTACAATGAACAGATCTAAAGAGTTTATAAGGTTTTACTGAATGGGCTTGGAAAAAATAATAGTTTGTAGAAAAATATTATAATATTTGATTTCGATAAATTTAACGCTAGAAAAAAAGTGTTTCTCAAATAATTCTGAATTTTATTCCGAATTTATTGTTATTGTCTATATAAATAAAAATTTAAATGTTCTTTTGTTTCTGATCTTAAATATCGGAATTTACCTATTAATTTGAAATTGCATTAAAATACTGTTGGGCATAATCGCAACACTCGATCTGCTGAGGTCTCAGAAGATAACATTTATAGGATGAAATGTGATAAATGGGTATTTGATAGCTTATTATATTTAGAGGAAAGATTAAAAAGGGACAGATGTTTTTTTTTAATTTATTATAGGGTAAAATGGGTTAAAACAAAAATATTAGTTTTAAGTTTTGAGACATAATCAGTGATTATTTTGATGTCTAAATAAAGCTGTTTCAAAAATTAACTGGCGCCCAACACTATTTGTTTTATGCAAATACACACCTATCACAAATAAAAAGTTCTGAATTGAGTTTTTTTAACTCGAGGGGGAGGAGGTAGTGTTGTACTATTGGAAATGTTCTCTTTTTTTCATTTACATTATGGACACCCTAGTGTAGTGTGTATTCGAGGTTGACGGTGGATGGGTATTGTTCTCGATAACCTAAACTCTGCTGTGCGAAATTTGGTGGTTGGTTTTGTGATTTTCAAGAAGCAGTATGTTTCTAAATTATGATCTTTTAAGATAAATAAAAATACCTAATTAGTTTGTTTAACATTTTTTTATTGAATAAATCAAGCTAAGTAGGAACTAGGGACATGATATTATGAAAACAAAATGAAATGAAGTAAAATGAAATAAAAGTAAATAAACAAAAATAAATAGGATTACGTTAAACAAAAAAAAATCTTCCTTATAAGTAAAATAGCTTTTTATTCGGTTAATTGAACCCCGCTTAATCGATTTCCCCGCTTAATTGAACTTAAAAATATGCAGCTAAATAACTTAAAACAAGTACATTTTTCGGTTAGTTGAACAAGCCTAATCAATTTATTAAAAAACTAAAGAGTTGGAATCATTTGACTTAGCAGCACAGCATACCCATTGACAGCTGTTATTGCTTTCTGTCGTTAGCAATTTCAATGTCGGCTGCCAGTGGCATTACATTCGTTGATTTTGTTGACTAAACTCAAGCAACTACGCAAAATGAGTAGAAAAAATTACACAAGTTTATCAATCAAAGAAAAACTTAAAATTTTGAGCGAATCAAAAGAAAAAAAGAAAACTGAAACGTGTGCTAAATACAAATGCTCTATCAGTAATAGATCAATAGAATTTTGCGCGAGGTGAAAAAAATTGAAGACACTTTCATTATCACGCAAACGCGAAAGAATCGGATCGTGCAAAGAAGTCGAAGAAGCTCTTTTAACCTGGTTCGGCCAAATGAGATCTTCAGGAGCAGCTATTTCTGTCAACATTTTGATGGAGAAAGCAAAGCAGTTTGCGGTTATGTTAAATCTGGATTTTACTCCCACTGCAGGTAAGCTCTTTTCATATTGTTGGTAGGTTTGTTTTTTGCTTATGTTTTACTATAGGATGGTTTTGGCGATGGCAAAAACGACATGGAATTAATTGTCTTTAAAATAATGCATGGTGAACAGTCTTCAGCAGACTTTGAAGCTGCTGAGGATTTTCAAAATTCGACTCTCCCTAATCTAACCTCAAATTATACTTTTCTATAAAGCCTTGCCAACATCAACTCTTTCAAAACAAGGAGCCAGTGCCCGGGATTTCAAATCTTCCAAAGCTCGACTTACATTACTTTTTATTTGTAATGCAACGGGAGACTACAAAAAAGTTATTGTGATTGGAAAGACCAAAAATTCAAGATGTTTTAAGAACAAAGCGATGCCTTTACAATATTTCTCCGACAATTAAGCCTGGATGACGCAACATTTATTAACTCAAATTTTGTATTCATTTGATGAAGAAATGATAAAACAAAACCGAAAGGTAATTCTTTTTGTGGATAATGCTGCCTGCCATAAGAAACTAGACAACTTGAAAAATGTCAATTTGCAATTTCTACCGCCGAATACAACGTCAATTATTCAGCCTCTTGATCAAGGCATTATTCATTGTTTTAAAGCATACTATCGTCAAAATATAATAAGAAAACAAATCGCAGCTATAGAGCGTGGAAAAACAATCGATGAATTTTCCAAGTCCATAACGCCTCTGCAAGCAATGCATGTAAGCAAACATTGTTTGTGGCTTATAGCACCTTCAACAATAAAAAATTCCTTCAGAAAGGTAGTTTTGGATATATTTTATTACTTACCCTTCGTTTGCAAATTATGTTTTTTTAAGGCAGGTATTATTCAGTATGAAGAGCAACCAGAAGAAAGTGATGTCATTCTCTCAGATGATTTAATTGAAAATACAGAGTTTAATGCTTATTTGGCATGCGATGAGAATTTATCATGCTATGGAGAGCTTACAGATGCCGAAATTTTGGAAACCCTCAATGATAACACGGTTGAAAACGAAGAATTTGAAGAAGAAGAAATTGAAGCTATTCCACCATCTACTTATGAAATACTGCAGTCGATCAAAATACTTCATTCATATTTTTTACCGCTTAATAAGTTTGTAATTGAATTGGAGAATATTGTTCAAACATTGAACACTAAGATAATAAGAAGTGATAAGATTAGTGATAGGCATTATGTTTGCTTAGGATATCTTATGTAGCAAACATGAGCACACATACAAATTGAGATAACAAGCAACTGATTGTTTGCGCTTGGGTTCAGAATTTGTGTGTGTGTTTCTGTTATCACTTATCGATATCACGAACAAAATAGTATATACAAGCGTAGGTTAGGATTTTATAGTTTAGTTCGAATAAACAGCATACCCGACCTTACAACTCGGTGTTTTATTTTTAACTCGCGGTTCTTAAATTTCCCCCCACCAGAGGTAAGGGATTTGAACATTTGGTCCATCGAAACGGATCCTTAATTTGTATTTTCTCAATCGTCATTGAGGCGAAGGAAATTTAAATAAGAAGTTATAATAAATTTTGATTGGTGAAATTTTCTCAATTGCTAAAAAGCAAAGAAAATATAGTTAATTACCTTTCAAAATTATTATTTTCAATAGCGTACTTTACGGCTGACAGTAAAGTAAGTGTAATCGGGACTTAGACACCGAATTAAAAGTGAAGTGTAAAAAACAAAGAGTGCAGTGTTAAAAAAAAAGTCAAAACATCAATTTAAATGGACAAAAAGGATAAACTGTACAAATCCCAAAAACAAATAGGGGATGAAGTTGTGCTTATTCATAACAAGCTCAAAAATAAAACCAATCGAAAATCTGAGTTGGAAATAAGGAATAGACTAAGTTCTATATGGAACGAATTCCAGCTAAGCCACTCAAAAATTTTCGAAGTTGGAATCAGCACAGATAATTATTTCGAAATGAATTATTTCCAGTGCATTGAAAGTGAAGTTAGCAAAATAAATGCTTTGCTTGATGCAGCAAAAACACCGATTCAGCCAGGAGAGGATAATGATTCAGCTCCAAAGTCTTCAACAAATAATCAAGAAGATGACGCAACAACAACAGTAAGTGCTAGAACACTGCCGACATTTGCACCAACATTGGGAACATTAGAAACAAACTTCATTAAGATGTTTTACCGACGGCATGAAAACTTCAAACGCCAAATGGATAAGACGGTCGGAGCAGAAAAAATCTCATCCCGAGAAGAAAAAGACTTGGTGGAAAAATTCAATGATCTGAAATTGATTTATAATAAGATCACGGTAGACTTTGGATATTATGACAATAATATTGAGGACATCTACGAAGAATCGGCAAAGAGCGCTTCAAATGTCCAAAAAATATTTGAAGAGGGAGCAACAAAACCCGAGATCCTGAAAAAGTCCTCCAACCTGAAGCTGGAAGAAGTTAAAATTCCAGTATTTTATGGCGATTTAAACGAATGGATGTAATTCCGTGATTTATTCGTGAAATTAGTTCATGAATTAAAGCATATCTCGAACGTAGAAAAGATGTTCAGACTTAAGTCTGTAGTCAAAGGTGAAGCATGAAAGTTCATCAGGCATCTCAACGTTACTGAGACGAATTATGAAGCGGCATGGAGTATGCTCGAACAGAGATTCGAGAATCGAAGATTGCTGTTTACAACTCTGGTTGACAGATTACTTGATCAGCCAACAATTAATGGCGAGTCAGCAAGTTCTGTTAAAAAGTTATTAGACACCACAAATGAGTGCATATTCGCACTAAAAAATCTTAAGATACCACTAAATGATGCATGTCCATTTATAGCTAGAGTGGTTATAAGGAAACTAGACAAAGATACCCTAAGGCAGTACGAGCAAGGGGTGAAAAAAAACGAAAGAAATCCAGAGCTTGGATGACGTTTTACAATTCCTGGAGCAGCAGTATCAAACACTTGAGGCAATAAAAGGAAAAGCGAGTGGAAGCAACAATGCTCAAAAGAATAACCAAAAACAACACACGTTTTTTACAGACCAGATAAAATGTTTTTATTGCCAAATGTCTGGCCACCAAATAAAAAATTGTCGAAAATTTTTACAACTGAAAGTGGCGGAACGAAGAAGTTGGACTCGGAAATCAAAAGTATGCTATGGGTGTTTAGACCCACAATAAACACAAAATGCACAAGCAAAACAGAAAAATGCCAAATTTGTAATCGTAACCACAATACGATTCTTCACGATAAAGACTTTGCTGCAGAGAAAAAAGGAGAACAACTAACAGCAACAGTGACGAAGGAAGGCGCTTCATCGGCCATTTTGCTGGCAACTGCACAAATACAAGTGAAATCAAAAACCGGTGAATTCGTGCTAATGCGAGCATTAACAGACCAAGGATCCCAAAAATCGATGATATCCGAAGAAGCCGCACAAATATTAGCCATTCACCGGACTGAGGATAGAACCGAACTTCAAGGAATTGGAAATACAACAGTGGGAATATCTAAGAGCAAAGTTTTGTTAGAACTTAGGCCACGTTTTTTGAGTACACATGTAATCAAAGTTGAGGCATTGGTGTTACCAACATTGGCTAAGGCTCAACCAAGCAGAAGCTTTGATTTTGATTTTAACCACTGGAGTAATTGTGTGCTCGCAGATCCATTATTCAATAAATCGGATAGAATAGACGTGGTAATAGGAGGTGAGATTCTGGAAGGTAAAATAATAAAAATTGATGGAGTAATGGGACAATCCACGAAATTTGGCTGGATATTGTCTGGAATAATTAAAAACGATAAACCAATTAATAACAAACTAACAACTGCCGTTACAAATCTGGAGCAATTTTGGGAAATTGAAGAAGTACCGCAGAATGATTCACACTCAAAAACTGAAGACCAACTATGCCTGGAAGCTTACGCAAATAATAAAGAAGTGGACATCGATGGAAGGTATATTAATAGTGGCTCTCCCGCTCAAAGAAGACAAAGAACTTGGAGACTCTAAAAAACAGGCCGTAGCTCGATTTCTTAATTTGGAGAAGAAATTTGAGTCTGCCAAAGTTCTAAAAGAAGAATATTCGAAGTTTATGAAAAAATATTTAGAACTAGGTCATATGCAAGAAGTCGAAAAAGCTAACATGGGAAAATACTATTTACCTAATCAAGCAATAATAAGAGCGAACAGTCTAACTACAAAGCTGCGGGTGGTCTTTGATGCGTCTGCTAAAACATCAAATGGTCGAACCCTGAACGATATAATGATGGTAGGACCTAGACTGCAAAAAGATATTTTTGATATCATCTTAAAGTGGAGGTTATTGAGATATGCTATATAACCGGAGATATTGAAAAGATGTACCGGCAAATCAAAATAGCAAGAGATGATCAAGAATACCAACATATCCTGTGGAGAGACAACAAAAACAAGGCTTTAAAGGAGTATCGACTTACTACTGTAACCTATAGAACGGCAGCTGCACCATTCTTGGCTGTACAGACCTTAATGGACATAGCCAACAATTGCAGTAAAATAAACGGTGATACAGCAAAAATAATCCGAGAAGATTTCTACATGGATGACCTTATGACAGGGGCAGATAATATGGAAAAATGCATGGAAATTCAACAGAATGTATCCACAGAACTTAAAAATTATGGTTTTCATTTAAGAAAATGGTTGGCAAATTATTTAAAAATAACTAACAGCATTCCTAATTGTGGCAACAATCAACTGATTGAAATTAAATATAACGAATCAGTTAAGACTCTAGGACTAAATTGGGATCCAACACAAGACGAATTTAAATTCTATTTAAATTTATCGACTGAAAATAAAATTACGAAACGAATTGCATTATCAAATCTTGCCCGAATATACGATCCAATGGGTTGGCTTTCACCAGTCACAGTAGTTGCAAAGCTTTTTATGCAGAAATTATGGATTCAAGAAATTTCATGGGATAGTGAACTTGAAAAGAACTTGAAGAATGAATGGAATAGTTTCATAGAACACATATCTAGTCTTAATGAAATAAAAATCCCTCGATGGCTGCAATCATCTATTGGGATGAAAATTGAGCTACACGGCTTTGCTGACGCGTCCGAAAAAGCATACGCAGCGGTGGTCTATATGAAGATCAACTCATCAACCACACTGATAAGTGGGAAGAGCAAGGTAAATCCAATAAAGAACAGAAAAACACTTCCGAAATTAGAACTCTGTGCGGCACAACTATTACCAAGACTTTTGCACAGAATTATAAAGGTCATAAATAGAGATTATGAAGTACATGCTTGGAGTGATTCAACAATAACTCTTTGTTGGATACAAAATAATAAATCCAAAGACAAATTTGTTCGAACCAGAGTCGATGAGATTAAGGCACTTATTCCTAAAGCTAAATGGAGAAATGTTGTCTCTAAGCAAAACCCAGCAGATGTAGCATCAAGAGGAATATATGCGAACCAGCTAAGCGAACACACACTTTGGTGGAACGGGCCGGAATGGCTTAAGGAACCTAAAGAAAAGTGGCCCAAACAGTGTGAAGAAACATATCGACCAAGTGTATTAATGATGGCTGCAGATAAAACCAATAAACACTTTTTAGATGATCTCATGACAAGATACTCCAGTTTTACAAAACTTCAAAGAATAGTAGCATTTATCATACGCTTCATTCGGAAAAAGATGCGAGTAAATGCATTTTTAAACTTTCCTCCAGTAGACGAAGTAGAATACGCTTGGAAACTCATTGTGAAACATCATCAAAAAAGCGAATTTGAAACAGAAATAAAATGTTTACAACAAAAGAAATACATTAATCAAAACAATAGGATTATCAATTTAAATCCGTTCTTGGATAATGATGATATTCTAAGAGTAGACGGCAGGTTGTATTTATCCAACTTACAATACAATCAGAAGCATCCAGTCATTTTAAACGAATCAAATATAACTACAGCAATAATTGAAGACACACATCAAGCAACATTACACGGATCCATTCGCGTCATGGAAACCATTATAAGGCGAAGGTACTGGATCGTTGGATTACAAAATGCTGTAAAAAAAATGCATCAGACTATGTCCAAAATGCATAAGATATCGACAATGTGTGGCAGGACAGATAATGGGAAATTTACCAGAATATCGAGTTACTGTATCACATCCATTTGAACATACTGGAATTGATTATGCTGGACCTGTACTGATGAGATGTTCGAAAGGAAGAGGACAGAAATCATTCAAAGGTTATATAAGTGTTTTCGTGTGTATGTCAACAAAGGCAATATACTTAGAAGCAGTGAGCGATATGACAAAAGAATCTTTTATGGCAGCTTTAAGACGTTTTTTCGGCAGAAGAGGAAAGAGTACTCATCTATACTCTGACAATGGATCCAATTTTGTTGGTGCAAGCATACAAATGGATAAGGAATTCTTACAAGCAATCAAACAGAATTCAGACGTTAGTCAGATGCTAGAATCAGAAAGGATTCAATGGCATTCCATTCCGCCGGCAGCCCCTCACTTTGGAGGAATTTGGGAAGCTGGAGTAAAGGCAGTGAAGTATCATCTAAGGCGAGTAGTAGGAGATTCGAAATTAACCTTCGAAGAAATGTCAACTCTCTTAGCCCAAATTGAAGGAGTTTTGAATTCCCGGCGACTCTGTGCATTCAATAGCAGCAATGTTGAGGATTTAGATGTACTGACTCTAGGCCATTTTCTAATTGGAAGGCCCTTGATCGATTGCCCTGATTCAGTAAGTGATCTTACAATTAATTCCACCGACAAATGGAAGCTTATTCAAAAAATGAAGAGAGATTTTTGGAACCGCTGGAAAAACGAATATTTACATACGCTTCAACAGAGGAGGAAGTGGAAAACACAACAAAATAATGTTAAAGAGAATGATATAGTCATCATCAAAGACGAGAATACACCGCCATCCAGATGGCCGTTAGGTAAAATAACGGAAGTGCACACTGGAAATGATGGAAAAGTACGAGTAGTGACTTTAAAAGTTAAAAACGGCACGTGTAAGCGGCCTATACACAAAATTCTTGTATGTCCTCAAGAGTCGACAGAGTCAAAACATACTGACATGAGTAATTCTAATCTAACAATGAAATTAGTAACGATGATTCCAAAAATGAGCAAAATGGCCATTATGTTAATGCTACTACTAATGATGTCCGCTGTTCTTGAAGGAGCACCGCTGGCAATAGGCACTAAAGGGACTTATCTTACAAGGCTTCAGCAAAATTCCGCAATATATTTAGACAATGTCGGAAAAATGGATGTTGTAAGATCAAATTGGAAATTAATCGTTTATTACGATCTGGATCCATTCTTCAAAGAGATGCAGGGAATCAATAATCTGACTACACCTGACTAATCCTGTGAATCAATGGTTCAATCAATGAGAAGGAAGTTTCGTATATTGGCATCAAACAATGAGCTGTTTATGATGAAGAATAGAAAAAGAAGAGCACCATTGGAATTTGTCAGATCAATCTTACACATACTCTTTGGTACGATGGACGCAGACGATAGAGCGGAAATAACGGAAAATATGAAAGCCCTGTTGGATAATCAACAAAAATTAAAACAGCTAAGTGAAAAACAGACATCTTTAATTGATTCTACAACTAAGATATTAAAGAAAACAACTGAGGATGTGAATAACAACCTGGAAAGGCTAACTCAACAGCTAAACACATTCTACAAGCACTCAGTCCAAATCCAGAATGCTGAAAAATTGACATTACAATTTCAGTCACTGGCAATACAAGATAATACTATGATTGAAGAATGTGATAGCATCCAATCAGATATCATCACGTTGCTTGTTGACATGAATCATGGTTATGTAAATCCACATTTACTCAAACCATAACAACTCATTAAAGAGATAGACTTCATTGAAAGTAATCTGCCAAGTGATCTCACAATGTTGGGAAAACAGGAAGGGAACATTGTTAAAGACACTTACAACTCCATGGTGGCTAAGGGTACTATAGTAGAACAAGGTACTCGATTAGTAATTAGAGCTGATATACCACTTATTAATTACGTACCATCACAGGTTTACAATTTGATTCCGTTGCCAATGGAATTTAGAGGAAAGATGATAATAGCACAACCAACTGCAGAATATATGGCGTACATTGTACAATCCAGTAGAATTTGTGTATACAATGATTACGGAACCACAACTAAATACCTGCAAAAGGAGCCTGGAATGAAGATTCTTATGTCAAAAGAATTGGGTATGGAATGCAGCTACCGACAGATCCTGTGAAATGTCAGCCTTAAAGAATTCAAAGCATGCTGAATGCCAATTCAAGGAAATTCCTTATCACTCATTTTGGAAAGAGTTGTCTGGAAACAACCGTTGGCTGTTCAAAACATACAACCAATCAACATTGGACCTAAACTGTAACGATTATGAACAAGGATTAGTGGAACTACCTTTTCAAGGTATATTGACTTTGGCACCAGGATGTAAGGCACAATTTGAAGAAATCAAAATAACATCTGGGTATCAATTAGGATCAAACGTGAAGGCTGATCCTCTTGCGATGACATGGACAAAGAATATAGATCTGATAACTGAGAACCAACTGACTCTAACGAACTCATCGCTGGTAGAGACTAGGAACAGCATCCGACAGTTGATATCACAAGCTCGTGACATGCGGGAATATGAGTCAAACATTAAATTAGTTAAGTTTCATCAGATAAGCGGCCATGTATCCTTATTGATTACTATCGTTATAATTATCATTTTAATTATTTTGTATTTGAAAAGAAAGAATAAAAAATCTGAGATTGACTTCTCCCTGCCTGCTCTATGAGGCGTGGCAGAATGTTCAAGCATTGAACACTAAGATAATAAGAAGTGATAAGATTAGTGATAGGCATTATGTTTGCTTAGGATATCTTATCCAGCAAACATGAGCACACATACAAATTGAGATAACAAGCAACTGATTGCTTGCGCTTGGGTTCAGAATTTGTGTGTGTGTTTCTGTTATCACTTATCGATATCACGAACAAAATAGTATATATAAGCGTAGGTTAAGATTTTATAGTTTAGTTCGAATAAACAGCATACCTGACCTTTCCCCCCACCAGAGGTAAGGGATTTGAACAAAAATGGAGCAATACATTGTCAAAAACAAAACAATGTAAACCAAAATTACAGATTTTTTTCATCCGCCTGCATAAGTATTTTAACAATACTTGTAATTAATTAAAAGCTGTTTTGCTAATGTACTAATAAGTTCTTTTCTTTCATTATTATACAACAAGAAAAGAACTTAAAAGTTTGCCATCGTCGTTGTTTCTTTAACCCACCTTGAAATTGAAAGGGTATCTATAAGTTTTCGTTTTTGTTTCAAAATAATTTATTTCTGTTATAGAGTTACACCTCTATTTTTTGTTTTTTTTTTTTTTTGTTTAATAAAAAATGATCAAGTATTTATACGTATGTATGTAAATGTTTTTCATTTCATTTTCTTTTTTTTAAATTTTGTAGGTGAATATTTAACGTTTAATTGACCGACCGGTGCAATTAAGCGGTTTTCGCTTAATTGAACAGGTCGATCAATTAAGCGGGATTTCGTTAATTGAACCACCCGAATAATTGACCGAAAAATATGACAAAATGACAAGTTCAATTAAGCGGGGAATACTGTATACCTATAGTACATAGTAGGTAGGTAGTAGGTAGGTACGTAGGTACATGCATATCTACGCAATACACATACAAATTTTTTACGAATTTAAATAATACTTTCGTTATGATGAACGTTTTAAACTTTAGTTTTTCAAGGGAGCTGTTTCCCAGCTAAAAACAATTGTCCAAAAACTGCACTCTCTCAAACTTTCCTATGTCGTGTGAATAATATTATGAATGTAATCCACATAGTTGAATAATTAAATCATCTGTCATCATACCTACTATCACAATTCAAAAAAAAAAAAAACAACCAATTAGTAAATAACTTCATAGCCATAATAGAAATAGAAATCAGTTGTTCTTCTTGTAAATTTAAAAACCACCAAAACCGAATACAAATAAATATGTATTTAAAATCTACCTACTCTACAAACGACCCAAGATATGTTCCACCATTTTCAAGTATACCTAGTCGTTTTGTTTCGGGTGTATTTGAGGTTGAAGGTTGATGGGTATTGGATAAGCTAAACTCTGCTGTGCGAAATCTGGTGGTTGGTTTTTGTGATTTTCAATTGCCTTTTTCAGCGTTACGACTTCAGCAGCAGTGAGTTTCTGGATTATGATCCTTTAACATAAATAAAAGTATGTACCTAATTAATTTGTATTTTTATTGAATAAATCAAATTAAGTAGGAACTAGGAACATGGTATGAAAACAAAATGAAATTAAAGTAAATGAACAAAAATAAATAGGTAGGATTACGTTAAACAAAAAATAAAAAATATGTAACTTATAAATACATCATAAATTAATAATTATTTAAATGTACATAAGTATGTAGGTACATAAAATATTTTTTTTTAAATAAGTATTGTTATTATATAACGTCGTCATCATCCAATGAAATAGGATTTACATATCTTCAACTTCAAATTGATATATGTACCTTACCTATCTGTATTATGTAATCAGAAATCTATTTTCGGCGAATTCAAACTAATACTTACAAAAATCTAAATAGATACAAAAAAATAGGTACCTACAGTCTACATAGTACATAGTATGTAGGTACATACCTATATATGTGAACGCAATACGCATACAAATTTTTCCCGAATTGAAATCATTTTGATGACCGTTTGAAACTTTATTTTTTTCAATTGAGCTGTTTCCCAGTTAGAAACAAAAGATCCATCCTTTTTAAAACAATTTTCCAACAACTGCACTGTCCCAAACTTTCCTTTGTAGTGTGTAGTTTATATTATTATGAATGTAATCCACATAAATGCATTTGTCGCTTTTATTGATCATTGGTTGCATAATTAAATCTTTCATCATCATACCTACCAAAACAATACAAAATAATCCTCTAGAACAAATGAACAAAAAAACAAACCAACCAATAGTAAATAATTTCATCTCTATAATAGAAATAGAAACCGGTTGTTTTTCTTGTGAACACCACCAAGCGCGGTCCCTAAATACCGAATACAAATAAATATGTACCTAAAATCTACCTTTTCCACAAACGACCCAAGATATGTTCACGATCTTGGATGATGTTCACGATCAACCACCTTTTTTCGAGTATACTCGCTTTGTTTCGGGTACTCGAAACTAGTTCCAACTGTTCACGAGTAATTTTGTTCATGGGTGTGAAGTCAAACGACACAAACGAGTTCGACTAGTTTGTTTGAGTTTTCTCGTGAGTATTTTTATTTGTGAATAAAATGACTTGCGAGTATAGAGGCAGAACGATCGAGTTTAAACGAACATAAGGAAAAATAGAGAATTGTTCGAACAAAGTTGAACATATTCATTTTAATCTCTGGTAGGAACTAGGAAGTAAAGTATAAGTTAATGCAACATATATTCAAGCCATATGATCCCAAAGTTAATGCAACATATATTCAAGCCATATGATCCCAAACAACCATTCCCACGATCCCAAACAATCATTCCCACAGTCCCACACGCGCAAGGTGTCAAAATGCTGACGGCATGTCTGTAAGCAAAAGGAAGACGACACCAAGTGCATTCCCTCACGTTCGATGCTGGTGGCTCCAATAGGTTAAGCTAGATTAAAGTAAATTTAGTTTTTAAGAGTTAGTTATAAATTTCGATTGAATCAATAAAGAGCTCTTGCTCCTAAAAAAAAAATAATAATTATTTTTTTTAAATAAATCAAGTAAATAAAAACTTATTTGGCTCCTGAGCAGGGACCGGTCTGTGCGAAGAAAAATAAAACATAAGTCGCCTCAAGTAGTCGCGTTTTTAAGTTCCAAATAAGATTATCGCCTCAAGCAGCCGTGCTTTTTCAGAACATACTAAGTGCTTACCGGTAGAGACAAAAAAAAAATGGGTAAAAAAAAACACACTAATCGTCTTAAGAAGTCGCGTGTTTTTATACAGTTCTGTAATTTTTTACACTAATCGTCTTAAGTAGTCGCGTGTTTTTATACAGTTCTGTAATTTTGTACAAAAAGAAAAATACAGTGCCAACAAAAAGAAATGCAAAGACGCCTTAGTAGCCGAATACCTGGATCAACAAACCAATATAAGTTGACTGAAGTAGCCGAACATATGAATGAACAAATCATTATAAATGCAGCAACACTTTTAATGTAAGGTTAAATTTAAAATATAATTTTTTTTTAATTTTACTATCAAAAAATTAATAGTTTAATAAATTAACTGCTAACGATTTATAAAAAAATTCAATTATTAAAAATATTGCCTCCATTTTTTTTTTGTAAGTTTATAAAAAAAAATATAATTTTCAAAAATGCCAACAAAATGGTACAACAACCGGTAATAATGGTCCTTCCAATCTAAATCCCCAAAATACCAACACAATTCCCATAGTGAATCTCACATCAGGTCTGCAAAACGAAAATGCAGACACTTCATTTCAATCTACTAACTCTCGTAACGACTCTCTTACTAAGCCCCAATCAACCCCCGAACTTACCGCACTTATTTCGACTATAGTTCATGGCGCATTTGAGCAACAGGGACACAATTTAGTTCAAAAAGCCTTTTGAACCCTAATGCCAATCACTTCCCTGGTTTGGAGCAAGGTTTTGATCCTATATATCAGAACAACTTATCTGATATGGATAAAATACCCGATGTTGTCAAAAGTCTTAGAAATTTTTCGGGAGATCCAGGAGAATTTAGCTCCTGGAAAAAAAGTGTTGATCGAGTTTTACAATTATACGAATAATTTAGGGGCACCCCTAAATATTACGGCATTTTAAGTACCATAAGAAATAAAATTACAGGGAACGCAGATACTGCTCTCGAAGCATATAATATTCCCTTGAATTGGGAGAGTATGTCTCGCTGTTTGGCCATGCACTATGCTGACAAACGCGATCTAAGCTCTCTAGAATACCAGATGATATCTTTAGCACAAGGAAATTCATCGATCCAAGAATTCTACCAAAGGGTATATGCACATCTCTCCTTGATACTTAATAAACTATCATGTTTGGAAGCAAGTCCAGAATCTCTTAGGCTGTTAACCCAAACATATCGTGACAAGGCTTTGGATACATTCATTCGAGGTCTTAAAGGTGACCTCCCCCGGTTGCTCGGAATACGAGAACCACTCGATTTGCCTCACGCATTAAATCTTTGCCTGAAATTAGAAAACCAAAATTATAGGACAAATCACATAATTCATAATCAAGGAACAGCAAAGAAATATCCACAAAATCCACCAAGCCGTACACCAGGCACCCAGTATGGATACCAAACTTCTCCAAGGCCTACCATTCCGCATAACATTCAACAAACTCGCATATCAAAGCAATAACTATACTAGATGGAATAGTGGCCCTTCCGTCCAAAATCAATATCGTGCACCCAGTGGCCCTCCTGTCCAACATCAATATCGTGCACCCAATCAAAATCAAATTTCTAATCAACCTAATACAAAGACAAATCTCGGGACAAGGCCGCAAACATCAGGACCACATCTTAAGTATGAGCCTCAGAATACTAAAGCTAGGACACAGCCTTCAAGTTCTAATCAAAAGTCCTTTGCACCAATACCCCAAAAAAATTTCCATATTAGTACGGAATAATAGGAACTTAGAATATGAAAACAGCAAGTTCGAACAGTCTCTAGAAGATTTCATACCAGACGAGACAACAGATTATAATAATATAAACGACAATAATATGGAAGATTTTTCTGACATTCATTTTTTAGATTAAGAAACTCTTCGTTACCATACGTCGAGGTTAAAAGGAAGAGTGGACAAATTTTACAAATTCTCGTAGACACTGGTTCAAACCGCAACTATATTCAACCTTCTTTAGTATCTAAACCTATTTCTAATAGGGATTGTTTCTATGCTAACTCAATTGGTGGCAGTACTAAAATAACTCATAATGTTGAAGCAAATCTATTTGACCTCAAAGACAACAAAATAAAATTCTTCCTGTTACCATCTCCCAAATCTTTTGACGCCATACTCGGCAACGATAGCCTCAAAGAACTTTCAGCCGTAATTTACACTCAACAGAACTACATAGAAATTAAAAATGGCCTTAAACTTAGAATGAAACAAAAAATTTCCCAAAAAGTTAATAATTTAGTTATAAAAATGGACCATATGTCCGACTTCCAGAAAAATGCTATCAATTCGCTTGAAGAGGAATACGCCTCATTATTCTCCAAACCTAACGAAAAATTGACTTACACAACAAGAGTTGTGGGCGAAATTCGCACCACACGGATTCTCCCGTCTTCACCAGGTTTTACCCGTATCCTATGCCCCTAAAAGGGGAAGTTGAAAGTCAAATCCGCCAACTACTGGATGACGGTATTATAAGGCCGTCCAGATCTCCGTACAACTCACCGGTCTGGGTTGTACCAAAAAAAGCTGATTCCAAAGGCAATAAGCAATATAGGGTAGTGATCGACTACCGTAAGTTAAACACGGTCACAATCGCGGACCGCTATCCCATCCCAGATATAAACGAGGTTCTTTCTCAATTGGGTAGAAACTAATTTTTTACGGTCCTTGATCTAAAAAGTGGGTTTCACCAGATCCCTCTGAAGGAATCGGACGTGGAAAAAACAGCCTCTTCGATTAACAATGGGAAGTATGAGTTCGTAAGGCTTCCATTTGGGCTGAAAAATGCTCCGTCCATTTTTCAGAGGGCCCTTGACGATATCCTGCGCAAATTTATTGGACAAATATGCTACGTCTACATAGACGATATAATAATTTTCAGCCAAACGGAAGACCAGCATATTCAACACATTCGTGAAATTTTTCACACGCTGAACAAAGCAAGAATTAGATAAATACCGTTTTTTTGAAAAGCAAGTCGAGTTTTTGGGTTTCATGGTATCATCCGATGGAATTCGTACAAATCCAACTAAAGTTGAGGCAAAAACAAATTTTCCTGCACCAAGAACTGTGAAGGAACTGCGTTCTTTTTTGGGCCTTCCCGGATACTATCGCCGTTTTGTGAAAAATTATGCCAAACTGGCAAAACCGCTTACCGCTCTCTTAACAGGGGAGGATGGACGCATGTCCAAAGCTCAATCGAGCAAAAAGAATATTGACCTCAACGAAGAACAAGTAGAAGCATTTCAAATGTTAAAAAATTCATTAATTTCAACAGATGACGTATTAACGTACCCCGATTTCAAGAAACCTTTCCAACTTACAACAGATGCTTCTCAATTTGCAATAGGAGCCGTTTTGTCGCAAGATGACAGGCCTATCACTTTTATCTCTAGGACACTCAATAAGGGAGAAGAAAAGTATGCCACGAATGAAAAAGAGATGCTGGCCATATTCTGGGCATTGAGTGCTCTTAGAAGCTATCTATATGGTTCAGCAAAAGTGAAAATCATAACCGACCATCAGCCCTTAACATTTTCGTTAAGCAACAAAAATCAGAACAACAAATTAAAGAGATGGAAGGCCTTCCTAGAGGAATTTGATTATGAGCTACAATACAAACCAGGCAAGACCAATGTGGTGGCCGATGCCCTTTCTCGAATAGTAAATCCGTCAGATATAAATGCACTCACTTTAACACAACAAAGGTGAAAGGTCAGCCGAAAAACTAATTCCCAACGTTGAAACTCCCATTGATGCGTTTAAAAACCAACTTTTTATTGAAATCGGTCCTAGCTCTTTATCAAGCTTTAAAATAATCTTTCCTACTTATCATCGTCATCAAATTATAGAACCAAACTTCACACAGGATAGCCTCACACAAATCTTAAGAAACCATCTAAATCCTTCAGTCATCAACGGTGTTAAAGCCGAACAATCCGTAAGAAGTATGATCCAACAAATTTTTCCCTTACATTTTAGTAGGTATAAAATAAGGTTTACCGAGATACAAGTAGAAGATGTGACTTCCGAGACAGAACAAGAAGAAATTGTGATCAATGCTCACCAACGTGCCCACCGAAACGATAGGGAAAATAAAGCTCAGATTTTAAAATCGCATTATTTCCCAGGTATGAGTGAGAAGATTAAAAGAATCACTGAAAAATGTAGTGTCTGTACAGAGAATAAATTCGATCGTCATCCCGATAAACCTGAATTCCAGCCAACCCCTATCCCTAAATTTCCCGGAGAGATTGTGCATATCAATATTTATTTTACTGATGGGAAAATAATTCTGACCGCTGTGGACAAGTTTTCAAAATTTGCTTTGACGAAAATTCTAAAATCTAGAGCTATTGAAGACATAAAGCAACCATTACGAGAAATTGTTTTGTCTTTTGCCGTTCCAGAAACAATTGTAGTGGATAACGAAAAATCTTTAAGCTCCAATTCTGTTTCACACATGTTAGAAAATATGTTCAAAATTAAAGTTTATAAAACCCCTCCTTACACAAGTTTAGCCAAAGAAAAGGAAAGATTTCATTCCACACTTTCTGAGCTTATGCGCTGTCTTAAAAAAAAAAAAATAGAATAACTTTTCCGAATTACTAGATATGTCTATCTATGAATACAACAGGTCCATTCACTCCACGACAAAATGTAAACCAATAGACGTTTTCTTTGGTAAAAATAGACTAAATCAGAGTGCGTGAAGTTAGCCCCCCTTTTTTGGAATTTGCTATTTTTGAAAGTTGTTCCAGGTTGTTCCCGATTTGTTCCGCATTGTTCCAAGTTTTTTTTGAAAAATATTCAAAAATGGGGGTTTTAGAGCCAAAAAACCGTTTTTGACCTAGCCCCCCTTTTTTCGAAAATCAAATTTTTGAAAGTTGTTCCAGATTGTTCTAGTTGTTCTGAACATTGTTCCAAGTTTTTGGACCCATATTGTCAAAATTTCAAAAGTTATGGGCAAAATTCGAAAAAATTCTAGCCCCCCTTTTTTCGAAATTCTTGATTTTGAAATTTTTTTCGTGTTTTAAAAAGTGTTCCAAACATTGTTCCAAAAACTCAAAATTGTAGGACGTGTATTTTTAAAGATAAAACCTTCCGAACATTTTTTCAAAAATCCATAAAAACGGCTCTCTAATATTTTATTTTTTTTTTAATGCATTGACTTTTGAAATCTAATGGTAAATGCATGTATTGAAAAAAAGTTCTGACCTTACATTCTTACTATCAGCTTAAAAACTAACTTTAAAAAAACATATCCGTATTTTTTAACTTTTCAAAAACACCCCTGCCCCCCTATTTCCAAAAATCCAACATCTAGAATTTGTTCCAAGTGCAGAATCCCTCAAATCCAATTGTTCCAAAGAATCATCAAAAAATATTGAAAACTGAAGATTTTAAGCCCAAAAAACACTTTAAATGAAAATATCTTATTATCCTTGCTCTGGCCCCCCTTTTTAGAAATCCAAAATTCAAAAATTTGTTCCAGGTTGTTCTAGGGCTCTTCTAAATTGTTCCAGACTTTCGTTTCTTAAAATTGATTTTTAGTATGAAAAATTTCAAAAAAATGCTCCCCTGCCCCCCCTTTTCCAAAAATCCAAAATCTAAAATTTGTTCCAAGTGCAGAATCCCTCAAATCCAATTGTTCCAAAGAATCATCAAAAAATATTGAAAACTGAAGATTTTAAGCCCAAAAAACATTTTAAATGAAAATATCTTATTATCCTTGCTCTGGCCCCCCTTTTTAGAAATCCAAAATTCAAAAATTTGTTCCAGGTTGTTCTAGGGCTCTTCTAAATTGTTCCAGACTTTCGTTTCTTAAAATTGATTTTTAGTATGAAAAATTTCAAAAAAATGCTCCCCTGCCCCCCCCTTTTCCAAAAATCCAAAATCTAAAATTTGTTCCAAGTGCAGAATCCTTCAAATCCAATTGTTCCAAAGAATCATCAAAAAATATTGAAAACTGAAGATTTTAAGCCCAAAAAACACTTTAAATGAAAATATCTTATTATCCTTGCTCTGGCCCCCCTTTTTAGAAATCCAAAATTCAAAAATTTGTTCCAGGTTGTTCTAGGGCTCTTCTAAATTGTTCCAGACTTTCGTTTCTTAAAATTGATTTTTAGTATGAAAAATTTCAAAAAAATGCTCCCCTGCCCCCCCTTTTCCAAAAATCCAAAATCTAAAATTTGTTCCAAGTGCAGAATCCCTCAAATCCAATTGCTCCAAAGAATCATCAAAAAATATTGAAAACTGAAGATTTTAAGCCCAAAAAACACTTTAAATGAAAATATCTTATTATCCTTGCTCTGGCCCCCCTTTTTAGAAATCCAAAATTCAAAAATTTGTTCCAGGTTGTTCTAGGGCTCTTCTAAATTGTTCCAGACTTTCGTTTCTTAAAATTGATTTTTAGTATGAAAAATTTCAAAAAAATGCTCCCCTGCCCCCCCTTTTCCAAAAATCCAAAATCTAAAATTTGTTCCAAGTGCAGAATCCCTCAAATCCAGTTGTTCCAAAGAATCATCAAAAAATATTGAAAACTGAAGATTTTAAGCCCAAAAAACACTTTAAATGAAAATATCTTATTATCCTTGCTCTGGCCCCCCTTTTTAGAAATCCAAAATTCAAAAATTTGTTCCAGGTTGTTCTAGGGCTCTTCTAAATTGTTCCAGACTTTCGTTTCTTAAAATTGATTTTTAGTATGAAAAATTTCAAAAAAATGCTCCCCTGCCCCCCCTTTTCCAAAAATCTAAAATTTGTTCCAAGTGCAGAATCCCTCAAATCCAATTGTTCCAAAGAATCATCAAAAAATATTGAAAACTGAAGATTTTAAGCCCAAAAAACACTTTAAATGAAAATATCTTATTATCCTTGCTCTGGCCCCCCTTTTTAGAAATCCAAAATTCAAAAATTTGCTCCCCTGCCCCCCCTTTTCCAAAAATCTAAAATTTGTTCCAAGTGCAGAATCCCTCAAATCCAATTGTTCCAAAGAATCATCAAAAAATATTGAAAACTGAAGATTTTAAGCCCAAAAAACACTTTAAATGAAAATATCTTATTATCCTTGCTCTGGCCCCCCTTTTTAGAAATCTAAAATTCAAAAATTTGTTCCAGGTTGTTCTAGGGCTCTTCTAAATTGTTCCAGACTTTCGTTTCTTAAAATTGATTTTTAGTATGAAAAATTTCATTAAAATGCATTCGTTTAAAATGCATTTTATTTCATTAAAATGTATTCGTTTAAAATGCATTTTATTGAATAAAATGTATTTTAAACGAATGCATTTTAATGAAATTTTTCATACTAAAAATTAATTTTAAGAAACGAAAGTCTGGAACAATTTAGAAGAGCCCTAGAACAACCTGGAACAAATTTTTGAATTTTGGATTTCTAAAAAGGGGGGCCAGAGCAAGGATAATAAGATATTTTCATTTAAAGTGTTTTTTGGGCTTAAAATCTTCAGTTTTCAATATTTTTTGATGATTCTTTGGAACAATTGGATTTGAGGGATTCTGCACTTGGAACAAATTTTAGATTTTGGATTTTTGGAAAAGGGGGGGCAGGGGAGCATTTTTTTGAAATTTTTCATACTAAAAATCAATTTTAAGAAACGAAAGTCTGGAACAATTTAGAAGAGCCCTAGAACAACCTGGAACAAATTTTTGAATTTTGGATTTCTAAAAAGGGGGGCCAGAGCAAGGATAATAAGATATTTTCATTTAAAGTGTTTTTTGGGCTTAAAATCTTCAGTTTTCAATATTTTTTGATGATTCTTTGGAACAATTGGATTTGAGGGATTCTGCACTTGGAACAAATTCTAGATGTTGGATTTTTGGAAATAGGGGGGCAGGGGTGTTTTTGAAAAGTTAAAAAATACGGATATGTTTTTTTAAAGTTAGTTTTTAAGCTGATAGTAAGAATGTAAGGTCAGAACTTTTTTTCAATACATGCATTTACCATTAGATTTCAAAAGTCAATGCATTAAAAAAAAAATAAAATATTAGAGAGCCGTTTTTATGGATTTTTGAAAAAATGTTCGGAAGGTTTTATCTTTAAAAATACACGTCCTACAATTTTGAGTTTTTGGAACAATGTTTGGAACACTTTTTAAAACACGAAAAAAATTTCAAAATCAAGAATTTTGAAAAAAGGGGGGCTAGAATTTTTTCGAATTTTGCCCATAACTTTTGAAATTTTGACAATATGGGTCCAAAAACTTGGAACAATGTTCAGAACAACTAGAACAATCTGGAACAACTTTCAAAAATTTGATTTTCGAAAAAAGGGGGGCTAGGTCAAAAACGGTTTTTTGGCTCTAAAACCCCCATTTTTGAATATTTTTCAAAAAAAACTTGGAACAGTGCGGAACAAATCGGGAACAACCTGGAACAACTTTCAAAAATAGCAAATTCCAAAAAAGGGGGGCTAACTTCACGCACTCACTAAATCATCCAGAACAGCTGGAGCTAGAAAACAAAGAAACAAACCCCCATTTTTGAATATTTTTCAAAAAAAACTTGGAACAATGCGGAACAAATCGGGAACAACCTGGAACAACTTTCAAAAATAGCAAATTCCAAAAAAGGGGGGCTAACTTCACGCACTCACTAAATCATCCAGAACAGCTGGAGCTAGAAAACAAAGAAATTATTAAAAAAATTGAAACTAAACAATCTGCAGACCTAAATTATCATAATAAAAATAGATCACCCCCGAAAAATTATTCCATAGGAGACATTATTTATGTGAACATAAATAAGAGAATAGGAAACAAACTTTCCCCTAGATACAGGAAAGAAATTGTTAGGGAAAACAGAAACACTACTGTTATAACAAAATCAGGAAAAACAATTCACAAAGGTCTCATAAAACATTAATATTGTATTAAACAGATTGTCCTTGCCTATGTTATACGCGGATATTTAAATTCTGGACTACACTAATTCAAAGGTGGCGACTTTGAGCCTTGGATATTCGAAAGTACAGACGGGTACTTTTAACATCATACACGACATAAATTTGGAATTATATACCAAATTTATCAAGATGATCATCCATAGTCACGTTTCCAACCAAGACCCATTATATCCCTTCCTATCTCATGAACTTTCCACTCTCGAAAACCTCCTCATGCGACTACAACCTAGACCAAGAAAACAGAGATCATTAAATTTCATCGGTACGGCATGGAAATGGATAGCTGGCAATCCAGATCATGCCAATTTCCAAATTATTAAGCAAAAAATAAACAATGTATTAAGAAATAATAATAAGCAATTAGTTATCAATAAGTTGACTACTGAAAGATTGAATAATATTACGAGTATTACAAATAATATTGTTAATATCATAAAAAAGGATTCGAACTTAAGAAATGAATACTTAACCAATATTAAATTTAAATTAGACATAATAAAAGAAGAATTAATCAATGTAAACTTTGCCTTACACTGGGCAAAAGCGGGTATCATAAACTCGTTCATTTTATCAGATTCTGAAATAAACTAGCAAAACAAATATTCGAAAAATACGAAATTTCATATGTTAATTTAGAAGAGGCATTTGAATTTGCAGATATAAAAATCGCAACAAACGTTTCAACTGTACTTTATATTATAAGTATACCCATAACAAATTCAAAATCTTGCCAGAATTTAATGATTAAACCAATTAAAAGAAAAAATATTGTAACTAGAATTGCCTTTAATAATATTTTAAAATGTTACAGTCAAATATTTGGAATAAAAGAAAAATGTAAAACCTTCAACAATTTAGCTATTAGTAAACAAAATCAAATTCAAGATATAAGTGAAAATAGTTGTATACCGAATTTACTACGGAGCCGACCATTAAATTGCACAGAGGTAAATAACCAACATACCCCCTGCGTCGAAGAAATACTCCCCGGAAGCCTCCTTTTAAACAAATACAATGGATCAATCCTCGTTAACGGAGAAGTGACCAACCTGACAGGATCTTTCATAATCCAATTCCATAATGCATCCATCACCGTCAATAAACAAAGCTACATCTCAAAAGAAATTCCTGATTCAAAACCGTTACCAGCTATCGTACAGCCTGACTCACAAGCGGAAAAGTTCGAAGAAGTGTTGACATTAGAAATGATGAAGGACCTACATCTCAAAAACAGCGAATACATTGGGCAAATCAAAGAAGAGAATAACTTACATTTTTAACCAATTCCAGCTTGATTACTGTAATACCATTGAATAAATACAAATAGAAGTAGACACCCAGAAAAACGCCGCTCGAAAAAGAGGATGGCGTTACTGTCGCGTCCCAGAGAGCGCTTGTGTCGCAAAGGGATGGTGTATTTAATAAAATAAATTTCTTTTTTATAAAAGAGTCATGTATTCGAATGGGATTTTTTTTAAATATTTTTCAAGGTTGTCGTTTTTGTATATTGAAGTTACTATTAAGACACATATTTTGTTTACTTTTCTAATATTCAATATTTGTGTGTATTTCTATGGAAACGAATGTACACATGTAGTTGTGTTTTATTTGAAATGTGAAATTAAAAATAATTTTGTTACGTTTTGAATTTTTTTTTGAAATCATAACAAGGGATATATGTATGGTATACCTAGATATATTTATCTTTATTATTGATGTTCATGAAACGAAAGTTAGATTACTAAGGCATAAATAATTTGAGTTCCACTGTGTTAATCTTTAAGGTGAAGGTTTTAAAATGCCATTGATAAAACAGAGGACATTCTTGTAGGGCGGGAAGGAGGGGAGGGGGCAGAATTTCCAAACGCATGGGGGTAACTAAAAAAAGAAAATTACCTACTTAAATTATTGGAAACCTTTGGATAAATAAATTTGGTGGTGCGAAAGTTCGTAAATATTAGGGACTTTACTGACTAACTCTCAAATAATATTCTGTGCATGTCTGCAGAAATGCCTGCTGAATCCGAACAGTGGCTTAGATGAGAGGCACTTAATCCTGAAAAAAATGCTCTTGGAGAGGGTATGCAAACTGTTTATTGATTAAATAATTGAATAAAGAGAAAAGATTAAGTGATTGATATTCACTTATTCTTTTACTACATAGGTATTTAAAAGATTATAAAGTCACAAACAATTATGAAAGCTAAAAACTAATACATTTACTTTCACGCACAGCTCTATAACTTTATATTGAGGTTATGGTTATGATCTAATTGGGTCGTGTCATTTTTAGTGTCATTTTTAGTAGTCGATTTCCTTGTTTAAATTTATTATTACTATTAGGTATACATATTCAGATTGATATTTAATTTCGCCTTACGCGATTCCACCCCAGGTGTTTGTTCAACATGTCCATAATTGACTTTATTTTTTCTAAAATTTTTCACTTTAATTTTCAACAAAATGGTGTATGATATCAAAAAATTTTTAATGCGTCATACAATTAATTAATTAAAGTGACAAAATTTACATAAAAGAAAAATCTATTATGTACATCATGGTAACTATGGTGATTATATGGTGACCATGTATGAATACTTCGAGTGCGGTTAAATTGGTGGATAAATTGTACTAATATGCATCTCTGAGAGTTGTGCCGTCTGTCCACGTATTGCAGTCTTTGATTAATTTAAAATAAGGAAATTAGAGTTTATTTGTCTGTAGTGAAGGTGTTTTATAAGTGTTTTATAATCAGTTATCGACAAGGTTGTTTGTTTATTGCTGTGAACTAAAAATTAAAAGATTTTGTGGATATATGGATATATACGTACTTTCTTTATCAAAAAACGAAGAGTTGAAGAGGAAATCGACCACGAAGAACCTCATTCCTCAAAACATATGGAAGCAAAAGATACAA
Organism: Epistrophe grossulariae; assembly: GCA_929447395.1. NCBI lineage: Eukaryota > Metazoa > Arthropoda > Insecta > Diptera > Syrphidae > Epistrophe > Epistrophe grossulariae. The sequence goes on along the minus strand of OV839568.1, from coordinate 83,708,108 downwards.
ATGCTACAAATGATTCAATAGACCTCAGAGGCTATCAATGAGTCACTGGAGAATGGCAGGCATGTTATTTCTGGCCTTTGAAAAGAAAAGAACCAAGTCATTGGATCTGGATGAAGTTCTTCGTATTTTTAATAATATGGCGAATCGAAGAATTCAGTTATTTTAATGAAAGAGCTTGATTTTTTTATCTATGTAGGTAAATATAATATAATATCTATGTTAAGAGACATAATAATAAAAACCAATACATATGTATATGAATGTTTTGCACTTATCTATCACCCCCTCCCGACAATTTAGTAGGTACCACTTTTACCAGATCAGATCTTATTTCATAAAAAAATTTTAGTTCTGCCCTACCGGTTATCACCGATGCTCTATCTTAAATTCAACTCTAGCTACGGCCCTGGCCGGATGAAATAAAAATATATGTTTTTATAACTGCCACATGTCTTGTATAATGTGGACGGCTTTTCACCCATGTGTGAACTTTGTGTCTAACTTTTGAATTTCAATTTAAAATATTTTCATGGGCCACCTGTCAATTACTGGTCGAATATTTGCTTTTTTACTATTCCAAGATGCTGATAGCTATATAAGGTTAGCTTACTCGCATGAATTTTGGAGCCACGAAAGAAAAGAAGGGGTGGTAAAGGAAAAAAGAAACAAACGGGCTAGTGAAACTAATCAAAATTTATCGCAACAATTATATATATAAAATTATTGGAAATATTATTAGGTAATTTTGGATAAGCCGCGTAATATACTTGGAAATACTTAACTCAATTTGTCCTTTTTAAATCTTTTGTGTTAAAATTTTTATCAAACTATAATATCACACTTTGCCAAACTCATCCCTGATAATCCTTTAATAAAATATCTATAATAAAATATTTCTGAAAATAAAACAACCCCTTTTGTGTTTGAAAACAAAATTCAACACAGAATACTACCAACATAAAACTCGCACATAAAACGTCAAAAGTCATCAGGATTTACTAGCCCCTTAATAAGGAGGTAAACCAAGTTTTTTTCCAAAACAATGACCCAAGGCGGCAAGTACCAGCTTTACGCATTTGAAGGCAAAACAAACTGAATCAAAGTGGTAGGACAACAATGAGAGGGTGTTTATCCCATTTATTACGGGAAAACATGATCCCCTCTTATCCCATCATTAAGGGTGCTACTGCTTTATTTCTTTGTTTGTTTGAATACACATATTATAAATGTAGAGTATCTTTTGATTTGGCTTAGGGGAAAAAGAACGATGATGGTAAAATGGGCTTACTTATTATTAAACTATGAACCCAATAAAGAAAACATGTTGGATGAATAGGTAAGCTGAGATTATAGTTGTTGTACGTTTGTATGTATTTTTCTTTTAATTTTGGCAATTTATTATAATAAACTAGCCTTAAAAACTTCATGGTCAGCAAATGACAATAAAAATTATTAAAATAAATGGCGCATTTGTAACATTTGTAAGACTGTCAAAGTGGTATTTGGAGTTAATATATGATACTAAAAAGATAAAACAGACAAATAGATAGTACGGTGCTAAATTTATTTAAAATCAGCAAAATTCCCTTTTTAACCCAGTATTAATTTAACACCCTCCTAAAAATAACAAAAATAAATAAAACTGAAAAAAATTAACATTTCGGTGTATTTGTCAAAATATGCGGGTGTAAAAATTACACCATTGTCTTTTCTGTGCAAAATTTCAACATTTCTTTTGAAATTCAGTGCAAAAAATAAACCGATGTTCAGTTGGCTTTATAATATACCATTAGTGGTGCATAAATTATTCGATTCTGAAACCAACACAAATGGCATATTTTGTACACTATATTTTGTAGATAAAATATACCATTTGATATGAGCAACTATTTTTGGTGTAAGACTTTCATCGTGTGGAAATTAAATGCACCAAACTAAGTATTGTAGTAGTTTGAAAAATAAACAACAAAATGTCAGTGAATTTAATTAATCGGCATTTCGTTGTTAACCTGCGTTTTTTCATTAAATAATATTAACAAAAAATTAGTTCCTCGAAACTTTATAATTATTTGAAGTGGCATCTAAGAAAGAAAAACTTTTTCAACAAATAAAATAAAATTTTCAAACCAGATAGCAACATCCAGCAAAAATACGAACGAAAAGGATGAAGAAGCTGCATTGGATACGAAACCAAAAATGGCCAAGAAACATGTCAGCGTTTAAAAAATGCTAAAAAGTGTAGAAAATTTAAATGTATAAATAAAAAGTTAATAAAAATTTTTTGTATTCTCACTAACCAATTTTGTTTTTGTAAAAACAAACTTTTAAACATTTTCTTACACCATCTTCGGTAAATTAAATACACCGAAAAAAATTCAGCGATATATTTTTCACAATGGTGCATTTTTTTTATCAAGTTCTCGGAATGATACAAATCAGTAAATATTTTGCACAGTTTCCAGCAAAATAAATGTACCGAGAACAGAATATTGTATATAACTTTTACAATTGTGTATTTTTCTTTCTGTTCTTTTAAAATGGTGCTTTTTTTAACCCAAATTCAGGAATTGGTGTATTTTTTCATGACGGCCATATTTTTCAAGGAATATTAGGTAAACATGAGACTCGGCTGGCCGCCATATTTAAAATGAAGATAATGATTAATTATTTTCTTATACGTATCGACTAAATAATGTCACATTTTTGGTATTTTCTTCTCATTCGACAGAATGTGCTTCGTTTGTAAATTAGGTACTCACAATCATATTTATACATAATTTTCTTGCGTCCATATTATGATACTTAGAATCATATTAAGAATTCAAAATTCTTGTAGATATATTTTGCACCAGAAAATAAACAATGGTGTAAAATTTAATTCATCAAACTGTTTCCGATTTAAAAAAAATAAACTCAAGGGAAAAATTTTACACCAAATTTTGGTGAAACCGGAATAATTATTATAACAACAGCACAATATATATATACCGAAAATCAGTATAATTTGTGTACAGCCGGTGTAAATTATATACGAGAACGCGGTATTATTTACACTGAATCGAAATTAAATGTCTAAAAACTGGTGTATTTTTTATATTGAAAATAAACATCATGAAAGTCCATAAAATACCCCAAATATTTCGGTGTATTTTTGAGTTTTGTGGTACTTGAGTTATTCGACTTTATTAAGAAAATAGGTTTACTATAATACTAGTTATAAACCGTTTACAAGGACGAATATTTATTTAACTAAGGAGTTGTGTATTTTGCAATAAAATTAAATCAAAATAGTATTTAACAAACTCATATGTGGAGTCAGTTGAACCAGTTGGTTTTTGTTACAAAAATTAAGTTCTGAAGAAGAAGAGGAACGGAATATTTTTGCCTAATGTGGGTATAATCATTCACTGAAAGTTTGCCGGGTGAGGAGTGGCTACAGTACCATACTTGCAGAAAGTGGGTTCATATAAACTGTAAAGTAGCCGGAGGTCGGTCCTTTTTTATATGCGTCAATTACAACAACGTTTACGATTCTAAACTTATTTCAAACCTTAATTTATTTCTATATTATATTTAACTTTAAATTAAGTGTTATTTAAATTTTTCTATTTTTATTTACCGTTTTAAATAAAATTCTTTATTAAATTTTGGATTTGTTTTCCTTTATGGTGCATTTTAAAGGGTTTTGTGCTTCCTGAACTTTGTATCTCATGAGCAGCCGTTTGTATCCGTAGCGGTACGGATAAGTTACTAAATTCTGAGTGGTCATGACTTGGCATATCACCAGTTTCAGTTTGGACCATCATTTATGGGACACCCTGTATATGTAGGTATATGTATGTATATGTATAAATTAACTGATTTTGTTTTCGAACCTTTAGATATTAAGGCCCAGTTTCACTCTCGATTAACTGTCACTGTCATATAGAAAACTAATGCACAATTTCACAGTGTAAACTTATTGGAATAAGTGACACTTAAGTTTCCCATGTTGGCCTTTTAAGTTCCACTTACTCAGACAGTAAAACTGCGGCTAAAGTGCCAAAATTGGTAAAATTACGTTCCACTTATTATTTTAAATGTGCAATGTGAAACTGGCCCTAAGATTGAAAATTTTCAATAATGAGTTTCAAAGATATAGATAAGACTCTTAATTTTATAAACCAGTTGTCGGAGACACCTTCCTTCGTGTTTGACCACTTTTATGTATAAGAAATGTATTTTTTTACCTCGCATTTAACACCTTAGCAAACATTTATGAAAGTGGTAAAGCCAACTTTACTAACTTTAGTTTAACCATTCAAAAATCAAAACACAATACTAAAAAACTCTACAGTATCAATACTAGCGGTTATATTAATTATTATCCATTTTGTCCAACTATTAATTATTGAATCATTTTAACACCGTCTGCTGACACTGTAGTTACGTACCTACATAGACAATCGTCTGAAGAAATCAAATAAATAGCTTCTATTCCTCTTTATTTAAAAAAAATAACTTTAGCCAATAATAAGCTTGACGGAATAAAGAATGGTCAAGTCTAATAAACTGACATTCTAGTATGAATAATACAATAAATAATATAATAATAACTTTACCCAATAATCGTTTTTGTTTGTGTTGGTTTAAGACTTTTAAAACAAACTGTCCGACACGTTTTTTGTTATAAAACAATATTTTTAAAGATTTTTGTCGCCTTAAAACAATTTTCCTTCATTAACCAATTTTGTATCTCTATGTATATTAAAATAAAACTTGAGGTAGGTAGGTACTAAATAAAACTTTGAAATTATTCCACGTAGGTATTGTTTCATTTTTATAAAAAAGAATACCTTCGATATTTACTTTACCTACAAATTCCGAAGACACCCAACTGTCTCATCTAATTCCAATTATGGTTACATTCACAACAATATACAAAGTGAAACAAAACCTGTTAAGTGTAACCATGAATTCGATTTGTTAAACCTAATTTTCGCAATCTCATTGCCTATCAAATACCAACCACCAAACAAAAACCATTTGTCAACCCTCTTTTCACGAATATGGTGTGTGATCGGGGATATCCATCTCACACTTCAATTTGAAATTGGAAGTTTTTGGCGTGAAATTCGACTGACGCATGCAAGTCACGTGACCAAAACAGTTTATTTACAGTTCAATATTATTTGAGCCTCGTGACAATCATCCACAATAACAACACGGCTACGGATTATTCCCAAAAATATATTACATTAGATTATAATGGCAGATTTTACTAGAACAAAACTCAGAAGTTTTGTATTTTTTTTAGCATATCAATGAAATCTGATCGGTTCATTGCGATAAGGGGAATTTTAATTCCAGGATTTATTTCCTGATAAAAAGGGACAACCAAAGACGCAGTCTAAATAAAAACTGGAATAAATAATAAGAAGATATTTATTTCATTTTATTGCTGAGCTAGCTACTATCACAACTATACACATATCCTGTTATGTATTATAATTTATAATATGAAGCTATTATGTTTATGGCTTTCACAGCTCAAAACTAAAAATGTTTTCTGTTGTTAATTGTTCACAGCTTAAGCCTAGTACTCATTTCGAGTGAAAATGAAATTTTCTCACAAAACTGACGACTAGTTCACCAGTTCAACGCAAAAATTTTCATTTCCCAACGTACGATGCTCAAATGTGTTTTAGTTTTCCAGAAAATTGAGAATAACAAAATATACTTTATTTTAAGAATGAATTTCTGGCTTTAAAAAAAGATATAACACGACACTGTAATTGTTGTCGTTGTTTTAAATTTTTTTAATTTCAAGTCAATTTTTTAAGAAAATTCCAAGATGGCGGATTAAGCTCCAGCCGAAAAACTACACATATGCTGGCTAATAGCCCCCTCTCCCGAATTGTGAAAGAAAAATGTACAGTAAAATTTTTCCCAGGTGAAATTTTTTTCCGACTGGGCTATATAAATAAGGAACCATACTGATATGTGTACATACATCACATATTTCTACTTAAATATTTAAGTCATACCATGTTTGTTTTGTTATACAGAGTATATACCATTATGGTCGATTTTACTTAAATATTTAAGTCGTATCAAATTTTGTTTTCTCTCTTTTCGTCGTTTTTAGAAATGTATGACAACATCGATTGATACTTAATGAAAATATCCTTTTTGATCAGATACATTTTTTGTTTTAAGGGCCAGTTTGTTCACAGCCGATCATCTTTAATCAAGGATTATTGCAACTGGTAAATCATCGAATGTGCATGGAAATCAAATTTTTTCAAGGAATCTATAATTTTAAGTTGTTAATCATGGAAATCGCTAATCATCCCATTTTGGTTGATTAACGCCATTTAGTTAGAAGTTGTGAAATCATTGTTCAGATTTAACCCACTGTGGACAAACTGGCGCTAAATTGAATTAAAAACTATATTAATTTTAAAAGTTAAGTTTTTATTTTGTTTAATATTTAATTTAAAAGTTAAAAATATCCAACAGTATTTTTTTTAATTTTTAAATATGTTTATAAATTCTTAATAATTTTTCGTTTTCGATTTTTTCTTTAATTTTTTATTTTTCAATAATTTTTTTTTTTTGTAAATTCTAAATAATTTTTCGTTTTTCGATTTTTTCCTTTTTATATAAAAATTCGATAGGCTTCATCCGATTTGGAGAAAACTTGTTCAAATTATTTCAGCATTCAAATAAATTTAATTACAGAGATTTTATACAAATTCAAAAATTGTAGGACTATTGGTTTCAATTCAAATAATTTTGTTTATAAAATTTGAAAAAAAGAAGTACAAATTTAACTATTTTTTTTTTGAAGATTTATTTTAGCTCACTCGTTTGTTAGATTTAAGTTTGTTTTTAATAAAATTGGAAAACTGAATTTGAATGAATATGTTTAGCCGCTTTATAAATTCCGTCTCATGTTTGAGATTGATATGGGAAGTTGTTCAAGTTTAAGCAACCGTTAATTTACTATGGACCGTTACTAGAACATGTCGTGGGTGGATGTAACCATGGGAAAGCAATAATGATCGTAATATGGCTTTGTGAAATTATGCAACCCGAAGTGATGATGATTACCGTGAGGATTAGAGTTTTTATGAGAATTTTTGCGGTCTAGTTTTTGTTTACTTTTCATTATTGATGATATTTTGGGGTTATTATTTCATCTCAAGGACGTAATAACCACAGTTATTACCCTTAAAGATGTGGGTGGGAATTACCTCAGAGGTGCTATTTGAGCTCGGTTTTCATCATTAATTGTAATTTTTTTCAATAATTTTGTCTATGTACATATGTCAGGACAATTTCGGGCTCTCTAATTTTACTGCACCTCTTCTTTTTTTTAAATAATGAATAATGAAATATGAATAACGTAACAAACGTCAAGTGCTACGACAACAAGAACAGTGTCACAGTGAACAGAAAATAATTTTATGTTTTAGGTTTTTCTATTCAAGGGGCGTGGTATCCGCCTACATTCTCAGAATTGCGATCAATTAAATGGAGCACTGATTGCTCTACAATAATTAAATTTGGTGGAGCGGTAGAGCTTGAAGTGCGCATACAAAAGCAAAAATAAAGTATTTGAGGTTTTCCATTCACGGGGTGTGGTACCCGCCCACTTTCACAGAATTTTGACCAATTATATAAAGCACTTCTGATTGTTGTAAAAGGGTATAAATTGGTATCTTATGAGGTTTTGACCTGGCAACAAATAAATATCTTTGCAAAAGGAGTAAGATCCGAACAAAAACATAAAATATGATAAAAAATAGCCAAGTTCTTCTATATAAAACTCTTTATGTAACAACTTAGCCGTGAAAAGTAGTGAGCTCTAAAAGTATGCCAAGATCTAACTTTATAGGTTTAATATCAAATATTTTAAAAAGATTTCATAAGGCACTTTCATTTTGGTATACGTAGTAAAATAAAATATTTGACAAACAAAAAACTAATTCTTAGAACGTTTATAAAGCACATAATGCACGCACACTACTAAACGTGCTCTTTTCAATTATTAGGTGTGTTCGTTTACTTTGAAACTCCGTACATTTGTTTGAATTTCTATAACCCACTTCATTTTTTATATGAACTTTGACAGATTTAGTGTTGAAGTTCACCAAATGCACAAAGTTTCAAAGTAACGGAACTATTATCTGTCAGATTTAGTTTTATTGTTTTATAGTTGGGAAATTAAGTCATTCGTGATTTGTTTTTCTTTGAAACATTGTGTTTGCGCTTAAAAATGCGTATGTTAAGACGAAATTTGTATAAAAGTTTGTGATGGAGAACACGCCATCTGCGTTAAAAAAAACAATGTAGGCATCTGAAATTTCGCTACCAATTTTTTTTTAAAGCGTTTTATATAATAACGTATATAAAGATCATCTAAAATGTTTTACTTTTCATCCATAATTAAATTTGCTCGTAACAAGTTTAAATTCTTTCTTTTTAAATCGTCAGTAATTACTACGTCAGTAATTTAAGACTATCTATTGAAATATCTGCAATGAAAAAATCTATAAGCCATTACAAGAGTTTTAATTTTCATTGAGTGCGAAGAACTTCGTAATTTAGAAAATACAATAAGGACTTAGTTATGTAATGAAGTGCAATTAATAAATTTTTTGAATTGGACTGAAATTTTTTTATTTCTGACAACGCTGGTGGGTTTACTTCGCAACTTTTCTTTTTATTACACACAATTTAAAACGTTTTGAAAACTTGACTTGGTGCACCGAAAAGAATAAATGGTAAATACAACGAAACATTTTGTAGATGCTGCGAGCATTCGTTCATTTGCTCCACGAATGTTTCTAGTACATTTTATATACATGCATTTGTAAATTGCACGAAAGATATTTTGAACGTAAAATACAAATGTTTTCGTATATCTTAAAAAACTTTCGTATTCCTAGAAAATAAGAAAACTAATATATATATGTACAATATACGAAATAATATTGTAGAATGAACGAACTTAGCTATAGTAACTTAACAAATACGTTTGTACGATTTACGAAACATTTGTGATTTAAGATCCTTTATTTTTGTAGAATACACGATTACATTTCTATATACTACGAAATGCTTTTGTTACTATTTTACAATTAGATCGTTCATTCTACGAGTTTTTAGGATAGAAGCATACGAAACACCATCGTGTACTCTTCAAATGTTTTGTGAAGTACAGAACTGTATTCGTGCTAGGGATGAGCGATGTTCATCGATGTTAGCAAAACATCGATGTTAGAAGAAAAAACATCGATGTTTCATCATCGATGTTAGGAAATGTATAACATCGTAGCATCGATGTTAAATCAAAAACATCGACATTAAAACACTACTCGATTTAGCTAGTAAAATGTAGAGGGAGCTAAAAAAAAAAGTTCAGTAGGGCACCGTTTTCACATGCAGTATTTTGCTAGTGAATTCATTCGACCTTGTTTACATAAGATATTTTGAATTTTATAAAAAACAACAAAATTAGAACCGATTTCAACTAAACTTCGAAATATTGCTTTGATTTAAAATTGTTGAATGTTCATCTAATCGAAATATTTTAACATCGATGTTAAATCATTGAATTCATCTTGTCTCATTTTCGATGTCCATTAGAACACAGTTTACTCGTGTAATTTTTTGCTTAAAACTTCATAAATGTGCAGTTTACCTAAAAGACATACGCAATATCGATGTTCCACAATGCACAGAAAACAAAAAGACAATTTACACGTGAAATTGTTTGCTCTACTTTTATAAAAAACAACAAAATTAGAACCGATTTCAACTAAACTTCGAAATATTGCTTTGATTTAAAATTGTTGAATGTTCATCTAAGCGAAATATTTTAACATCGATGTTAAATCATTAAATTCATCTTGTCTCATTTTCGATGTCCATTAGAACACAGTTTACACGTGTAATTTATTGCTTAAAACTTCATAAATGTGCAGTTTACCTAAAGGACATACGCAATATCGATATTCCACAATGCACAGAAAACATAAAGTCAATTTACACGTGAAATTTTTTGCTCTACTTTTATAAAAAAACAACAAAATTAGAACCGATTTCAACTAAACTTCGAAATATTGCTTTGATTTAAAATAATATATGAAATATTTTAACATCGATGTTAAATCATTAAATTCATCTTGTCTCATTTTCGATGTCCATTAGAACACAGTTTACACGTGTAATTTTTTGCTTAAAACTTCATAAATGTGCAGTTTACCTAAAAGACATACGCAATATCGATGTTCCACAATGCACAGAAAACAGAAAGTCAATTTACACGTGAAATTTTTTGCTCTACTTTTATAAAACACAACAAAATTAGAACAGATTTCAACTAAACTTCGAAATATTGTTTGATTTTAAATTGTTGAATGTTCATCTAAGCGAAATATTTTAACATCGTTGTTAAATCATTAAATTCATCTTGTCTCTTTTTCGATGTCCATTAGAACACAGTTTACACGTGTAATTTTTTGCTTAAAACTTCAAAAATGTGCAGTTTACCTAAAAGACATACGCAATATCGATGTTCCACAATGCACAGAAAACAAAAAGACAATTTACACGTGAAATTGTTTGCTCTACTTTTATAAAAAACAACAAAATTAGAACCGATTTCAACTAAACTTCGAAATATTGCTTTGATTTAAAATTGTTGAATGTTCATCTAGGCGAAATATTTTAACATCGATGTTAAATCATTAAATTCATCTTGTCTCATTTTCGATGTCCATTAGAACACAGTTTACACGTGTAATTTATTGCTTAAAACTTCATAAATGTGCAGTTTACCTAAAGGACATACGCAATATCGATATTCCACAATGCACAGAAAACAGAAAGTCAATTTACACGTGAAATTTTTTGCTCTACTTTTATAAAAAAACAACAAAATTAGAACCGATTTCAACTAAACTTCGAAATATTGCTTTGATTTAAAATAATATATGAAATATTTTAACATCGATGTTAAATCATTAAATTCATCTTGTCTCATTTTCGATGTCCATTAGAACACAGTTTACACGTGTAATTTTTTGCTTAAAACTTCATAAATGTGCAGTTTACCTAAAAGACATACGCAATATCGATGTTCCACAATGCACAGAAAACAGAAAGTCAATTTACACGTGAAATTTTTTGCTCTACTTTTATAAAACACAACAAAATTAGAACAGATTTCAACTAAACTTCGAAATATTGTTTGATTTTAAATTGTTGAATGTTCATCTAAGCGAAATATTTTAACATCGTTGTTAAATCATTAAATTCATCTTGTCTCTTTTTCGATGTCCATTAGAACACAGTTTACACGTGTAATTTTTTGCTTAAAACTTCAAAAATGTGCAGTGAACTTATGTACGTTCTTGTTTCGATGTCATAAATATTTGAACATGTCAGAATACCTATAATGCTAATTTACACGTACATATTTGACATAAAAAAAAGAACAAGAAAAATATTTTGAAAAATATCGAAGTTTGAAAAACATCGATGTTGAAAAACGTCAATATTTAAAATTTTCAAAGCAAAAAAGGTAGTTTTAATTTATAAAAGATTCATTTTCATTTCGAAAAGTTGAGGTTTTGAACTCATGCTTTTTTTTTGTTATGACTGGGCTCTTATTTTGATGTCAGAAATACGTCGTTGAACTATTTGACTAAAACACGAAATGAAAAATATTGTAAAAAACATCGAAATTAATTTAAAAAAAGATGCATTCTTTCGAAAAATTGGCGGTGCCAAGTGAGTACTGAGGTTGAGCTCTGAACTCATTTAGGGTGTCAGAAAAATATATTTAGCCAAAAAAAAAAAATTGATAAGTAAAAAATTAAAAAACATCGATGTTAAAAAACATCGATGTTTCTAGTTCGATAAATATTGACATCGATGTTGTGTCTTCGATGTTGACATCGATGTTAACATCGATGTTTTTTCAATATCGCTCATCCCTAATTCGTGCTGCATTAAAATTAATATCATTTGTTATGATGAATTTCTCACTTTATTTGTTGAATAAAGCAAATCTTTGTAGTAATTTAAAATAAAAATAAAAATTTAAATTTTAGATTAAAATAAAAAAAATACTTTGGTTAATTTTTACAGGTTTGTTTATTTTAAAATTAATTAAAAACAAAAATTTTAAATCTTAATAAGTTTTCATCGTCACCAAGGGACACCTTTCTTTCTTCTTTTGCAACTATAAAAAAATGTTAATTTTGCATAATGTTTAAAAGAATAAGAAAAGTTTACTCACGTTTTTTTTCATTAAGCAGCGCAATACTATCCACCTTAAAAGGACTAATAAATTCACATTCGTCAATTATTTTATACTTATAAAACTTAAACAGTGAATACACTTACACAAATGCAATTATAAAACTTCTTTTCTTTCGTTTTTTGTGTCTAGCTACAAAAGCTAAAACTACTGCATTTTTTTGCTTTCAAGTTTATTCGATTTTTTAATTTGGTTTTTATTTACTTGGTTTTATTGACTTTTTCATTTTTCTTCACTTTATTGAATTTCAATATTTCACGTTTTATTCTGAATTAATCAATATTTTTACTTTTTTTTAAATTTTACTACGGCCGGCGTGGCGGCGGTCAAAAAACAAGTGAGCACATTCCGGGAAAATGAAATTGATGAAATAAAATTGAAATTATTTGTGCATTTTGCAAATGCTAAAGAGTATGACTAATTATACAAAAAAAGATCGTAAATAATACAAATGCATGTGTGAAAACACAAAATGTTCGGGTAATATACGAAAATACATTGAAAGCATAACGACTGTTTTCGTGAATTTACAAAATATTTTCGTAAAAGTAATTTGTTGGCCAGAACGGAAAAGCAACGGTAAGCTGCAGCTATGGGTAATAAGAAATATTTTGAAGTACTAACACCTTTGTATATTTTACGAATTGTAAACTTACAAAATGTTTGTAGTTTTACAAAATCATTCGTTAAAATATTCGCAAATTGAATATGCGTAATTCTGCTTCCCCTGAAAAAAGATATATTGTGTAGGTACAGTTTACAAATTTTTTGTACAGATTACGAAACATTTGTGTGAAAAGGAGTTACAAGTGTGCTTTTGTAAATTTTACAAATTTTTCGTATTTCTGAGTTTTTTTTTATCTCTATGTTGGCTACGAAAATTTGTTTATTTTACAAAATTTCGAATATTAAACGAAAAATCAATCTACGAAAATGTTTTGTAGTGAATTTACGAAATATTTTTTTGGGTGTGGGTTCACCACCAAATTTTAGTCAGTAATTATTAAATAATAAGTTTCAATAATACTCTACTTAAAATAATTGATATTAAACATTCATAAAGTTAGAACTTGGCATACTTTTAGATCTCACTGCTTTTCACGGCTGAGTTGTTAAATACAGATTTGTATATATAGAAGAACTGGCTATTTTTTAACATTTACGTTCTGATTATATTCAATCGCTCCATCTAAAGATAAGTAATTTTTTAATTTTCTACTCCTTCGTTATTATTAATAAATAAAAGAGCAAAATTATAATTTTAAAAAAATCAGTCCGGAAACAATTTTTTAAATTTTTTGTTTCCAAATTTAATATTTTTTTTATAAAACTGCAATAAAAATTGGTTTCCGAATCAGATAAGCTCGCGGCCCAGTCAGTCCAGTGAGATGATTTCGAAATGCCCGCGGCTCTCCTTAATATTTCCTTGTGAAATATTTAAACATTTGATCAATGCGAGTCAAATATCAGTTCAAGCTATTTCAAAATTATTTTTGTCTGAAAGTCGGAATAAAAGCCAGAAGTATTTTTGGAAAACATGCCACAAATATTAAAAATTGGACAGAACAATAACGAGCTGCGAGGCGACCTACCGTTTGCCCTTGCGGGGAAAGTTGGTCCGAGTGTAACAGCGAGGAACCCCCCCATTTTTCCCATAAAAAAACAAGATTGTATTAAATTTTCTCTGACCTTTTTTCCCAAAATTTTGTTTGGCATAATGGCGTCGTTTAGTAAAATAAAGGTCTTGTGTTCGATTCGCATGTCTATGCCAACTAAACAAACAGAAATGTTTTTCACGGGCTACTCTATTGCGAGAAAATGCCAAATCGTCCAAGATTATCGCTTGTCATGAAAAAGTGCTTCTCACCTCAGGCGTTCGAATTCCGCAGAAAATTGTAGGTCCCCTCCATTCCTGTCCAAACACGCACACAGGAATGGTTGAGAGTTGTAATTCACTAGGTCATGGTTCTACACGTGCTGTCGTGTCACCAAATTTATTTATTTATTTTTTTGGAAGTGAAATAAAGTAAATTTTCAAATTTTTTTTTTTTTTTTTTTGTGGTACAGAATGTGATTCCTGATTTCTCCATAGTACCTTCCTAAGAGTTATCTTTTGTACACTGTAAGAAAAAACTATAATTATCCATGTTTCGTTGTTGACTGACAATGCAGTAAAAATTATGAAAATCAATTGATATTGCAATGATCGTTGTCAAGCAACCAAAGTTGTGTTGCGTGTACAACGAACGTGGGTAGTTAAAGAACAACGGAAGCATTATAATTTTAACATGAACATTGTCATCTGAGTATGAATGTATTTCATTAAACAATGAACATGGTTAAATTATCATGAATCTATATGTAAGCCAAGCAGTATTATTTTAAGTTAAACTCAAGCGTGTTTGTTTAAACACAAACGTGTTTCGAAATTATGAATATTTATTAACAACAAAAATGTTAAGTATTATGTTTGGTTTATCACAAAGGTTCTTGATTAACAATGTTTGTGCTCAAAAAATATTTTTCGGAAGTACATTAAAATGGTTTGAATACGTGATTTTTAACACGAAAATCGTCGAGTAACAAAGTCGAGTGATAATTAAAACACGAAATCAACGCCGTACGTAGTTAAATTTTAATAAAAAATTGATCACGCAAACATTTTGATTTCAGTAACGTTGCTTGATTGACTAAGGATATTGGTTGATTTCACCAATTAATTTTTCGGTCCACTTGCTATGTGTCAAGTTTACTTGAAGCGCTTTGGTTGGTAATAGTAATTATTGTGATTTGTTTAAAATCTTCTTGTACAAGGTTGTAGTTTTCTGTTATATGTAAATTATTGCAATTAAAATAATTAATAATTCTTCAAAATTTTACATACACTTAACTTATGCCTCTAAATTTTTACCCCCTTAAATTGGCTATAAAAATAAATATTTACTTACCTTTTTTCATCTTACCTTCGAAATTTACAACCCCATCTTAGACTAAGTAATTTAAGTAATTCCTACCTCACATTACAATTTGAGAGTTAATTAGACTCGTATCTCTAGTCACCGAAATCTTTTCCTACATTAATCTTAAAAAACGGGATCGTTAATTTAATTTAAATGTTTCCGTGTTAACTAAGACCATTAGAGAGCTAAATAAAAAAATATTCATTGTTAAAGTCGGATGAAAATGCGTTCCCGAAAAAAGGTTTCCTTTTAATTTCATCGGTCGTTAAACAGACTGTGGTGGAACTAAATGAACAACATCTGCATGCTGCAGAGCTTTTGGATATTTGATGCCTACCAGCAAACTACCCTCAGAATTGTTTTTTAAATACCTATCTTACTTCAGAAAAAACTGTCACCCTGAATATACTTAGGCTGTCCACGAAGTTATAATTTCAAGGGAGTTGTAAATTAGGTTTTTTATATTTAAGGGTTTTCACTGCATTTTTTGTTGGATTACATGTTTGAAGAGTAACAACGGTGGGTTAATTAGCACACCAACTTTTTGAAGAGATCCCTTGTTATCTTTTTTTTTTAATTTAGCGTTCTTCTACATAGGTTTACAATTTGTAGCCTGCTGTTAATTTATAATTTGTTCGTTGCTCCCGTACAGGGCAGTGATCATTTATTTATTTTTTGGTAGGTACCTATGAACCTATACCTATAAACAGTTGTAGGTAAAGGCGGTGACGCTTTGTAGACACAACATCATTCCTGGGTGCTATTTTTTATTCAAAGCAAAGGAAGGATGTCTAATACAAAAACGTTTAGAAAAAAGTGTTGCAAATTAATGTGTGTGATTCGTGAGTCGTCACACACGAAGATATTTGATTTTTTTGTTCTAAAGTGCCAGGGTGATACATTTTTTTTCTATATTAATTTTGTCACCCCTTCTTTATCGAAGTGTTGTTTTTTTTAAATATTTATGTGCATAGGCAGTATTGCATACCTTCGGTAACAATGGGCAATGTCATATTTAAAAAAAAAAAAAACACAAAAAATTCGAAAAAATGAATGAAATATTTATTTGAATCGATAGTTTGAACTTTGCAATTTAATGTTTAAAGATAATTTCATGCGTCTCAGGTAGCCCATCCGCTGAGTCCAATTTTGGCATACTCTTTCACACATATCGGCCGGTATCTCACGAATGAATGCATGGATGTTGGCTTCCAGTGCGTCAATCGAAGCGGGCTTGTCCCTAAAGACATTAGCCTTGACATACCCCCACAAAAAATAGTCTAATGGTGTCAAATCGCACGATCTAGGCGGCCAATTGACCGGCCCGAAACGTGAAATTAACTGTTCACCAAACTCGCCTCGCAATTGCGCCATTGTTTCGCGTGCTGTGTGGCATGTGGCACCGTCTTGTTGAAACCACATATCATGCAAGTCAAGAACTTCCATTTCGGGCAAAAAAAAGTTTGTTATCATCGCTCGGTAGCGTTCACCATTGACAGTAACGCTGCGATTCGCATCATCTTTGAAGAAATATGGCCCAATAATGCCGCCGGCCCATAAACCGCACCAAACAGTGGCTTTTTCGGGATGCATTGGTAGCTGTTGCAATGCTTCTGGCTGATCTTCACTCCAAATGCGGCAATTGTGCTTATTTACGTACCCATTCAACCAAAAATGAGCCTCATCGCTTAACACAATTTTTCGATAAAAAAGCGGATCCTCGGCCAGCTTTCCAAGAGCCCATTCACCAAAAATTCGGCGTTGTGGTAGGTCGGCTGGCTTTAGTTCTTGCACCAGCTGTATCTTAAAAGGCTTTACGCCCAAATCCTTCCGCAAAATTTTCCACGTAGTGCTGTAACAAAGGCCTAACTGCTGGGAACGGCGCCGAATCGACATTTCGCGGTCTTCTGTCACACTAGCTGATACGGCCGCAATATTTTCTTCACTAAGCACAGTACGTAAACGTGTTGGTGGTTTAATGTCCAACAAAGTAAATTTGGTGCGAAATTTGGTCACAATCTTCCGAATAGACTGCTCAGAAGGTCGAGAATGCCGACCATAAAATGGAAGCAGCGCGCGATGAACATTTCGAACCGAGCACGAATTTTGATAGTAAAATTCAATAATTTGCAAGCGTTGTTCATTTGTAAGACGATCCATGGTTAAATTGCAAACCAAACTGAAGCTGTTTGACAGTGACACAAGGTACTAAACACACGTCAGCTGTCAAAACCAGTGTTGCCAAAACCAAACCAGCTAAAAAATCACCCGTTACTTAGTTTAGACATTTGTGTCCATAATATATTTCTTAAACCAAATATATGGCATCGAGTGCGATTAAATAATATAAATTTACAAAAGCAGGTAATATAGGTAAGTATAGGTTTATAAAGGGTGTTTTTTTTAGACGTGTGGTTTTCAAGAAGAAATAAAACGCATATAATTTAATGTAGTGGCCAAGAATTTTGCTTTATTATAAAGATAAGCGTTCGCCATTATGTTTTAAAAATGATTTCGTGCAAATGGCCACCGCGGCTGGCTCGAATAAATTCCAGGCGAGAGGCCCAATTTTCGATCACTTTTTGCAGCAATTGGGGCCGTATGTCAGCAATAACGCGCCGAATATTCTCTTCCAAGGCGTCAATCTCGGGCTTATCTGCGTAGATAAGCGACTTCACATAACCCCACAAAAAATAGTCCAGCGGTGTTAAATCGCACGATCTTGGAGGCCACGCGCGCCACAGGCCCACGACGCGAGATAATGCGATCACCAAAAGTTTCCTGCAATAAATTGATTGTTTCGTTGGCGCCGTCTTGTCGGAACCAAAGGTTGTCCACATCAACATCCACGCAGAAAAATACTGGGTTAAAAATTGCCTAATTCTCGTATAAATTAAATAAGTAATGTTGCTAATATACAACCCGCAAACTAACTCTGTTAATATTACCCGAGTGAACTAGATTAAAAGATATAGTTTAATTTAACACCCTGATACGGTTAAAGTATACTAAATTTAACTAAACTACTTACTGTGTTACTTTAACCTGAATTAAAAGGGTTAGAATATCCCATTATATTAGTAGAAGTAACATATTAAATCGCTTATAGTAAAAATTTAGTCGGTAGTATTAGCAAATTTATTCATTTAGGTTAGCCAATCTTCTCGGTTGCGGTTTTAAGTACTAAATCGCAATAACTAATCTACTCGGCAGTTGTAACCTATCTATGCAGTTAACTTACTCAATTGGTTTAATCAATTTACTCGGTTAAAATAGCAAACCATCTTATTTGGAATAGCCTTGCTACTCGGTTCAGATCAGCTTATATACAGAATATATTACTTATATACAATTGACTTAGCCTATCTACTCAAGTAAAGTAACCAATCTACACCGTTGAAGTAGCATATGTACAAAATTGTAGTACCCTATCGACTCTGTTGAAATAGCCCATCTACTCGGTTGGAGTAGCTTATTTACTCAGTTGCTTAAAACAACTTACTTAGTTGAAGTAGCCTATCTATTCAATTAAAGTAGCCACTCTTTTCTGGTGCAGTAGCATATCTACTCTGCTGAATTACCCTATTCACTTGGTTAGAGTAGCCTATTTACTCGGTTGTATTAGCCTATCTACTCGTTTGGAGCAGCCAATCTACTCGGTTGAAATAGCTTAAATACTTAGTTAGAATAGCAACTTTACTTGGTTGGAGTAGCCTATTAACTCATTTGGATTAGCCTATCTTTTCGGTTGTAGGAGCCAATTTACTCGGTTGAAATAGCCTAACTACTTAGTTCATCTTGTTTGGACTATCCTATAAACTCGGTTGGAGTAGTCAATCTACACTTGGACTCATCAGTTGACTAGTGAGGGTCTTTGTCAATACGCAATTTTTGTTAAATTCAGTTCATCTTGTTAAAATATGTATTTTAAGTAGTTATTTTGTATACATTTTTACTTTGTTTGAACTTGTTGTTATAAAACAAATATTCATTTGTTTTATTATTATGTAAATTATTTTCTTTGATTAAAATAAAATTCTTTTCTGTTCTAAAGCTCAAGCTGTGCGTTTGTTGTTTTCTTTTAATTTCCAGTTCTTGTTCCTGCTCTCATTCAATTTACCCTTTTTATCAGGTTATTGGCCCAGGCACCTTATTTAAATGGCATCAAATGTTTTGGTCGAGAAGTTGAAGGGCAGAGAAAACTATGACGTGTGGAAAATTGCAGCGAAGTCATATCTCGTCATCAAAGGACTATGGACCCGTATGGAGACAGAACCTACAAACGACGCTGAAAGAGAGATTGGCTTAAAAGCAAAATCTGAGCTGATTTTACTTTTGGAAACCCAAAACTATTCTTATATTGCTGATGTGACATCGGCTAAGAACGCTTGGGACAATCTAACTAATGCTTTCGAGGATACAGGTTTGTGCAGAAAAGTAGAGCTGCTAAAACAACTGGTGCAATTTAAATTATCTGAGTGTGACAATATGGAAGACTATGTCAATAAAATGGTAATGACATCCATCAAGGTGAAAAAGGCTGGTTTAAAAATTGACGATAAGATCGTCGCCTCTTTGATGTTGGCTGGTCTTCCTGAAGACTTCAAACCTCTTGTAATGGCAGTTAAAAACTCCTCTCCGAAGCTGACATCTGATTCCGTCAAGACGTTACTCTTGCAGCAAGTCCAATACCAGGCAAATGATTTTGTTCAAAAGGGGATGTTGAGCAAGTCATTTAAGCATAAATTCAAGAAAAATAAGTTTCGCTGTCATAACTGTGGTGAAATTGGACATTTTGCCAAAAATTGTTCAAAGAAAGGAGGCAAAGAAAAGAATAAATCCGAATGCCTGTTCACTACTTTTTTGGCGGATGAAAACAGTTCGCAAGATACATGGTATGTGGATTCTGGTGCTTCTGCACATATGACTATGAAGAAGTAAATTCTAGAACACCAGAATGCCCCATTACGCAAGGAAATTGTTGCAGCAAACAATTCTAAGATGTCGATAGAAAGTTTTGGGGACGTAAACATTTGTCTTCTAAATGGTTATAAGAAAACCAGTGCAACCATCAAGAACGTACAATATGTTCCAGACTTGTGCGCAAATTTGCTTTCTGTAAGTCAGTTGGTAAAAAATGGCAATAAGGTGCGTTTTGAGAAAAAATGTTTGCAAAATCTACAACAAGTCCCACAAACTCATCGGAACTGCTGGCCTTGTCAACAATATGTATAAGCTAAACTGCGAGCTTGATGACAGTGTTGATAAGCCTGAAACTGTATTGAAGGTAGTAGTGCGTGAAGAAATCTGGCACCGTCGTATGGGGCATATATGCGATGAAAATCAATTGAAGGTGAAGTCAGCTATGTTAGGAATGAATTTTTCTCCTAATAATCCAACGAAATGTTTAGTGTGTGTTAAAGGAAAACATGCACGAGCATCATTTAAAAATATTAGAAATCGAGCTGAGAAAATTCTGGATTTGATACACACCGATGTTTGTGGACCATTATCTGTTAAATCATGGACTGGGTGTAAATATCTTCTGACATTTGTTGACGATTACAGTCGTAAAGTTTTTGTTGTTCCATTGAAGAAAAAATCTGACGTTTTCGAAGAATTTTGTAAGTTCAAAACCTTTGTTGAAAACCAGACTTCAAGAAAAATAAAGGTTTTGCGTTCCGACAATGGCCCAGAGTATTGTCACAAAGAATTTGAAAAGTTCATATCACAGTGCGGAATCCAGCATCAAAAGACAGCACCATACAGCCCCGAACAAAATGGTGTTGCAGAACGGATCAACAGAAATCTGGTGGAGAGAATACGATGCATGCTAATAGATGCAAATATCTCACAACATTTTTGGGCTGAAGCAGCAAACACGGCATCTTATTTGTTAAACAGAAGTCCATGCAGAGCAAATAATTCTCAAACACCTGAGGAGCTCTGGTCAGGAGTGAAGCCGGATTTATCCATTCTGCGTGTTTTTGGATGCAAAGGTATGGTCCACATTCCGCATGAAAAAGAAAAAAACTCGATGCTAAGTCAAAGGAGTGTATGATGCTGGGATACTCCAAGGAATCAAAAGCTTACCGATTATGTGATGAAAATAGAAACATAATTATCAGTCGAAACGTCATCTTTTTCGAGTCGGACAGTTATACAAAGTTATCGAAGGACAATATGAATTCAGGTGAGAAATATGTATGTGAATTTCATATTGTTGAGGCTGATGATCTAACCGAAGTTAATGTACCAGCTGTTGTTAGCACTTCAGCTGATGATCTAACTGAGGTTATTGTTCCAGCCATATTCCGAACATTCCAATGACCCCGAGAAGTCGGTCGTTCAGTTGACCAATTAAGAAACTGAGCCAATTAAAAAACTAAACGATGTTAACGAAATCGAACCTATTTTGCGGCGATCTGAACGTATTGCTAAGTTAAACCAGGGTGGTTTGATTGCAGACTTTAAGATGTCAGATCCTGAAACTGTAACAGAGGCTTTGTCAGGTCCAGATTCTCACCACTGGAAAGAAGCGATGGAAAGCGAATTTACATCGTTACAAGAAAATAATACCTGGGATTTAGGTCATCTACCTAAAGGTGAGACTGCTATTCGATCCAAATGGGTGTTCAGGGTTAAACGCAACGAACATGGGGAAATAATTAAATATAAGGCAAGAATGGTATGCAAAGGTTATTCCCAGAAACAAGATGTTGACTATACAGAAACTTTTTCTCCAGTGACACGTTATGCATCAACAAGATTTCTGATCGCGTTGGCTGCGAAGTATGACCTAAATATCTGCCAAATGGATGCTGTAACAGCATTCCTCAACGGAGAACTTAAAGAGGATATTTATATGGTTCAGCCAGAAAAATATTCTGATGGTACTGTTAAAGTATGTAAGCTTAAAAAATCCTTATATGGGCTTAAGCAATCCAGTCGCGTTTGGAATGAGAAGCTGATGCAGACCAGTGTGTATATTATAAAATTTACAGAAGTCAAATGATTTTTGTTGCTGTTTATGTGGACGATGTATTGATATTTTCTAACAAAAAAGGCATTGAAGAAAGCTTAAAGAAATTGCTTTATGAAAACTTCCAGATGCAGGATTTAGGGGAAGCTTCCTCTATTCTTGGTATCCGAATATCTCGTGACCGGTTTGCTGGAACTATCGCCATAGATCAATCACAATACATCGCTGACATCTTAAATCGATTTGGTATGACGGACTGTAATCCGATTAGCACCCCACTGGATTCTAATCAAAAAATATCTTTAAAAAAGTGCCCATCGTCACTCGAAGAGCAGGAAAAGATGTAAAATGTGCCTTATATGGAAGCAGTGGGTTGTTTATTGTATGCGGCACAAACTACAAGGCCTGATATAAGTTACGCCGTAAATCTTTTAAGCAGATATTCTTCGAATCCTGGCCATGCACATTGGACTGCTATAAAACGTGTTCTTCGATACCTAAAAGGATCAATTGACAAAAAGCTTGTGTACAGGAAAACAGGAAAGGAAATGCAAGGTTTTTGTGATGCCGATTGGGCTGGTGATGAAGATGAAAGAAAGTCTACGTCTGGCTATGTATTCACTATGCAGAGAGCACCAATATAAAATAAATATTCATTTGTTTTATTATTATGTAAATTATTTTCTTTGATTAAAATAAAATTCTGTTCTGTTCTAAAGCTCAAGCTGTGCGTTTGTTATTTTCTTTTAATTTCCAGTTCTTGTTCCTGCTCTCATTCAATTTACCCTTTTTATCACATCTTACATAGATTTCGTGACGAATACCTAGTGTGAATTATATCCAACAAGAGTAGAAATCCTAATCATTAAATTGGAAGTTTTTGTTTTTTGTTAGATTAGCCAATCTACTCGATTGGATAAGCGAATCATACTGGCTGAAGTAGCCAATCTACTATGTTAAAGTATCCTTTCTACTCGGGTAAAGAAACCTTTCTACGCGGTTGGAGTAGCCTTTCTACTTGGTTGGAGTGGCTAATCTACTCGGTTAGAGTAGCCTATCTACTCGGTTGGAGTAGTATATCTACACGGTTGGAGGACCCTTTCTGTTCGGTTACTTTATACAAATTACTCGTTTAATTAAGATACTTACTCGGTTAGATTAGCCTATGTACTCGGTTGATCTGATGTGATTGATAGTTTTAACCGAATAGGTGTGCAATTTTAACAAATATCACTTAGTTAAAATAAGCCATTAATTGTGTTATTTTAACCGACTCCAATCTGTTAAATGAGCGAGTAGATTATTTAACATTAGGTATGTTAAGCTATTTAATTGGTTAAATTAAACAAATCTGATTGATTGTTTTAACCTAAATACTCGTTTAAATTAAACAAGACATCCATTAGTTTAATTCAAACAACAGGATTATTTTATTTAAACTAGATGATTGTTTAATGTTAAACTAGTGGTGTGTCAAATTAACTTAATGCAATTATTTAAATTAAAACGAATCACTCGTTTAAAATAAACAATCTCACAAATTGCGAATCTTAGACAAGTTTCTCGGTTAATATGACAAAGTCTTTCGTTTAATTTAATCTTCTTTGTAGTTCATTTTAAACAATTTCATTTAATCGAGTTGACTATGTTAATTTTAACCTTATGCACTCGTTGTTTTTTACCCGAGACTACGTTATTTTTAACACATTATTTTTTAACCCACGTAAAAACGCACTCGGTTAAAAATTATTTTTCTGCGTGTATTCAATATAAAATGGCAAACCAAACTGAGCATTAATCAAGTGACAGCTGTCAAAAAGACCAACTCCGAAAAAAGTTTTGCCAGATTGAAAACCACACGTCTAAAAAAACACCCGTTATTATGTGGGTAGGTATAATGTTGTATATTTAAACGAGCGTCGTGTTTGTTTTTTTCACTTAGGCGGATTTAAAAATTCCATTATGCGGGAATTTAAAGCTACAAAAAAATTTAATGTAGGTATTTTTAGAACAAAACTAAAAAACAATTTGTTAAAAAAGGAAAATAAATGGTTGTGACATATAAGAAATTCAAATGTAATTTTCGTGGTACAAAATATAAAATTTAACTGAAAATATGTTTCAGGTGTCCGGGTTTTTCACCTATGCAAGTTTCGCTTAAGAGGCCTTTCCTTATATTTGAAGAAAAAACGTTGATTCACTCTACAATTTTTTCTTGTATGGATTGTGGATAAAAGTGAAAATATTAGATGATGAATTGGGGGTGGCCCCGGCGCAGTGGAAGTAGTGCTTGACTGCTATCCTGGATGTGTGGGTTCGGTCCCCAGTCTAGGCAGCATTCTTTTCTATATTCCCTCAACTGAACGTCACCCCTGGGATTTAATGAGATAATCAAAACCTTATTTCTAAATCCACTGTACCAACAAAAATCTTTCCTATCTTTCTATTTCTTCTAACATTGCCTAATTTATAAGACCCTAGGTCTTACTGGCATATATATGTTTGTGTTGTTTTAAAAACATAGGTTCTACAAAAAGTTCCACAATTTAGGTGAAGGAAGGGCTCTTAAGCGGAGTGTTTATAGGTAAGTTGGTCGACAAATACTCGGGGATGAAGTGTTTCAAATAAGCGGGTTTCTCTTAAGCGGGTTTTACTGTTATACCTATATTGCAAATAAATTACTTACGCTTTAAGCATCAAAATTCTGCCAATTTCCTCAAAATAACGACTGTCACATTTGAGGCTGATAGGTATAGATTCGAAAATATCCCTATTGTACCTTTTTTTTAATTACCTATTTCAATAAAAAAAAGAAAAGAAAAATGTTATCTCCAGAGATAATATTTTAAGAATGACTTTTTGAACACGTGAAATATACGAATATTAAATTAAGAAAAAGAGCTGCATATCATGAAAACTTTATTCTGGGGTGGAATCGTGTAAAGTGAGAGTCACAATCAACTAATTCAATCTGTGTAAGATGATATCACATTTGGTACCAAAAGAGCTATCACACCAAAAATGTGATTGTCATTTTCAAGCAAATTTGACGTATCTACCGCAGTAAGTCTAGAGTTACCACCAGTCTACAAAAACTGTACCACATTTTGCTGAGTGCTTTTTTCAACCATAAAAAACAGAAATAAACATTCTTGTGACCAAAAAAGTTTATTTCATTCCGGAAGATGAAGAAAAAAGTCGTAAGGTCATCATTTTTGTTCTATATTTTCGAAAGCTCATTACAAACATTTGAAACATTCACTATGGCAACCTCGTTTTCGACAAATATCGTTAGAAGTATTCAATTGAATCGAATTGAGTTGAATCACCTTACTTATAAACAGAAAACTCAATGAAAATCACTCGTGACTATGGTTGATATGACAATCACATAGCACCTTAGCCGATTCCACCCCTGTTTTGTTCCCAACACAGAATTTACAGGATAAATATAATTCTTCAGCTTGAATAGCTTCAGTTTGGTCAGACTCAGTGCATTCAACTTGCAAATGAAAATTATATATAAAATAATCTCGGCATACAAATAAAAGTTCACCATGTTGTATTTCTCGTTGTTTTAGACCGAGAGCCCGCAGTAACTTTTGGGTGTGAATGATAGCAAAAATTCACTGGTATTTTTAGACAGATCTTAACTTTTTTATATGGAAATATGAAAGTCTTGCATGCTGTGGGTGGGGCGTTTGTCGGTAATACTGCATTGAAGAGTTAATCATTTTTTTTTTTCGAAATCCAAGATGAAAAGTGGGAGAGGACCACAATACCGTTTTTCAAAATTCTGTATGACACAATTCTGTGTGGTCAAAATACTATATGAATAAAGAAAACAACACGTTGTTATTATTGTTTTCGTATTTGCCACGACAGATTCGCGTCGGTGTGGGATTGTTGCTTAAAACAGACACCCAACTAGTTAAATTCATAAAATACCACCTTAAATTAAATTTAAATATATTCATCTTCAGTATTTTGTTTTATGTATCCATAAAATTTAATGCTTAGGCAAAGAACTACATGATTATCAGAGTTTGGAAAGGAAGTTGGTATGGGGCTGATAATACTCACACTGAATTCTTTATCAACAAATACTAAGTCAAGAACTCGATTCAAACTATTACAAAAACAATTTATTTGATTAAGTCCAAATTCAGCTAAAGTATCAACAACCACACTTTCGCTCTCTTTTTTTACATTAAAAGTAATTAAACAATTTTTTTCTGTGTCGTGTACCCAGTTAATAAGAGGCAAATTAAAATCCCCCAAAATTATTATATTTTGATTATCTTTAAGGCTTTTAAGAATTACAGAACAATGTATTTTATATAATTCAATCAAAAGAACTATTTGGTGGGATATAACTTAGAATAATAAATACATCATGCCAATTGGCAATTACCAACGCTTACGCTTACAATCAGCTGGTCCACATCGAATTGAGAAATAAGTTCAGACGACGAAGAAGGCAAAGCAATTTGCGAGCACACAAATGATGAACAAACAGCTAGGCGCCAGCAGCACACCTCCACCGGCCTCGGCTCAGACCAGTTGTGTGACGACATCGATCATTACGAAAAACATTGAACATATATGGTTATTGAACATTTTTTTATAACTTTAGAACCGGTTACTGTAATATATTGATGCCAAAATATAGCTTATAGTTTTATTATTAATAAAGCCAAACAAAATATTCATTAGAGCCCGGCCTTTTTCATTATTTCAGTGATCATCGGTAAGGTATTTCAATCATTTAAATAATAAAAGTAGGTAATTTTGTGAGAAATAAAATTTTTTTTTTCCAGAAATAATAATTTAATAATTTATTCATATGCTCTATTTTGGCATCGAAATTAGGTAAAAAATTCAACAAAAAACATAGAAAACATAACATGGGACAAATTCGAAACTATCAAAACTAATTAACGGCAAATTATCCGTCCAACCAATTTTCGACGGGAATGGTGTTCGCTAACTTCATTCATTTTAAATTCTTAATCGATTGAAGCTGTAATTATTTTGCACAGGGGCACGCATCGTTATCATAACGTCGCTGTAGATCGAATACCTTGTAACCCAGAAAAGTTAATTTTTCAGGAGAAACAAAAACTTGATATAAAAGTATTGAGGACCAATAATATTGACCTGCTTTTTATGCCTTTAGTTTGAAACTATCGTTCGTATTTTTCATTAGATCCGGAGAGTTGTTTACAATAAAAGTGCTTCATTATTTAAAAATTGAACTTTTCTGGGTTACGAGGTATTCGTTCTACACCGACGACAATTATTAAGGCTAAGTTCGTAATTTCAAGCCTTGTTGCCCATGTTGCCTTAAATACGCTTTAAATACATACATTTATGAAACCAACAACACTAGCATATTTGCACTTTGCAGTCGTCTTGGTTTGATTGAAAGGAGTTCATAATTGTTAAAATACCAGTTAATCAAAAATGTTCACTAATATTTATACACATACCTATCTACATTCGCGAGTAAAAAAAATTCCTCACATTTCGGCTTCTGCCATTTTCCTCGCCAATACAATAAAAATACAGTTCAATACAGCCTAAGTTTTTAAAGTACAACTACAAATCGTCGCCTGGATAAAATAATGTCGTATGTGAAAAATTGAGGTTTTGAGATTTAAATGCAGTTTTATTATTTGAATTTTTCTCTACAACCTAGTGAAATCCGTTTTTCGATAGCTGCCTTAGTTTCCAAGATAATATAGTTAAAATTTGTCGTATGTGCAAGGTCACCAACATTTAAGTATTTCTTTGTCGTATGTGTATACAAAATGCTACACATACGACAAAATTAAAACATACGACAATTTTTTCATACAAAAAGTGTTTAGCAAATGTTTGGTAAATAATTGTCGTATGTGTTATTTTAAATACACATACGACAATATTTGACTGAAATTCCGGTAAACGTTTGTCGTATGTCTCATAAGATAAGACACAGACTGGTGTAATTTCAGATCAGTAGTGATCAAGATGTCGCAGAGGTCGGACGAGTCCCCTGCACCGAGTGTGTCTGATGAACTCTATGCGTAATGATAATGCACGACAAGGCAGGAGAGAGCTTTGAATAATTCTTTTTAATTTTTTTAGCATGCGCAACGAAATTTTAGGGGATGATGATGATTATGATGCAGGTGCGGGTCTTCATTCCAGTGGTGAAGATTTTTCAGTAGATAGTGAGGAAGAAGATCAAATAGGATGTAAAACTTCGTTTAAAGAAGCGTTTTACACTTATTACAATTTGAAAAAAACCACAGGACGTTTTCAAAACCAAACCGATGCTAATTTATGGCAAAAAGTACTTCGTATAGCTCCATCGAAGGCCATCGACACCAACAAAAAAAATGATATAAAAAGTATGCTTCCATACCTCGAAAAAATTGAAGATAAAACATTTTATCGTGCCATTTTAAAAATTAAATAAAGCCTTTTATCGTGCTATTTTTAAAATTAAGTACATCTTTTTAAAGAGTATTTTTAATCCTACATAAATGTTAATTCAATTAATATTTAAAAATCAACAGCACTGTGAATTTATAAATGTGTTTTTTTAAACTTAGGAATACTTTAATATTTAAAGTATTTTCCAATATGAATTAAATAAATATTTTTTTTTTTAGAATTACAACTTTTTTTTTACTTTTTTTTAACCTTTTTTTAAGTTAAGTTTGTTGAGAACAAAAAAACTATTATTTATACAGAAAATAAATACTATAAAAATAAATTTGAGTTTGTTTTTAAATAAATAGGTAATGAATGTTTTTTATATTGTCGTATGTAGTATTCTAACAACATTTTTGAATTTGTTTTATTTTTGTCTTATGTGTGATTATTTTGTCGTATGTGTTTGTGTAACAAGTAGATTTGAATAAACCTTCACATACGACAATGGCATACTGAGAAAAATTAACCCTTATTCCTTCCATTGTTAGAATATTGTATTTATTTTAACATTTGTGAGCTGCCAGATGTTTTCTGTATCTACCATTAAATTTTTAAAAAAATTCACCGTATAGTTTTTGTGAAAAAAATTTTTGAACTTAAAATGCGTTTCCCCAAAAGTAGCAAATTGTAACATACGACATTATTTTATCCAGGCGACGAAATATTATAGGTACTATTGAAATAAATAACTCAAGTAAGAAAATCTGTAATTAGCAAAGTTTTACAGTCTTATTTAATATAGACTCCGCTTAACAGATGAATAGTTATGCACTGCATAAGGTTTTAAATAGCCTCTATGCAACATTGCATAAATTCATAATTATAAAACATTTTTCTATATCCTGCGTATAGTTATATACAGGGGCTTGTGTTAAATAAAGTACCAAAAAGAGCAAATCTATTACTTCCAAAACTGAGAAACAAATCTCAGCTGTTCATAAATATAAAAATTCTGCTGCGCCTCCGATTGGATTCTTTTTAATTTCTTTTATTTTTATTCTGTTTAATGTTATATTATTGATTATTGTTTTCATGTAAATATCCACGATGCATAAGTTTTATAAATAACTTTTTCTTATCAGAGGCATTATATAATATATAAGTATAAGCATTATAGCTTATAAATTCGGCTGTTTCTATTTAATTGGATTTGTTAGTCCACAAAAATGTGTGTTTTGTCTCGACGAACCGCTTGGACATCAGTTGACTGTTGAGGATCTTGTTGTCGATTTGAAAGTGGTCTTCTTTCTTAATTAATCTATATATTTCACGTCACCTACTAAACACCCTACTTTTGAGCATTAATAATTGACTAGAATTTATCAATAATTTTTATAATTATTATTATAAAATAGATTAATTCGTTTTAATTCATTGAATACAAAGTTGAAATCACTCTCATAACTCAAGTCTAATCCAATTATATCTTCCACCCCTTGTCCGTCTGAAAATCAGATTAGGGGTATATGCTGAATAGGCCTGTAATAATAGCACAATTAATTTCAATTCCGTTAAGTTGTGTTGAAATCCCCGTGCTAATAAATACACACTTACAACAATCATTTCTATTTTTATTCTACACATATTTTGTCTGGCATGTTATGTGCTTCCTTTGAGGCAGTTTTTTTTTCCTGTCCAATCCCCTGAAGTACTAAAAGTACTTGTTCAATGTGGTTTAGGTATTCCCAGTTCAGTGCAAATTACATATTCTACAAAAACTGAAACTGTTCTAGAGAGTCACCACAGTATGCCATATGTTTACAAAGCAACCCTCTTAAGTACGTACTCGAGACATGGAGATTTAGTCCCCTCCCTGGGGTGTAATAAATAAAAGTTATCCCTTGTTAACTTTTTGAGGTTGTGCACTTTTTTCAAAGAGAACAACAAAATACTACCTTATTTCTAAAATGGTCGAACAACAAACGCAAATCTCTTCTTAACACTTCACTATCTATTGGACAGCTTGTTTAACTATAGTAAGATATATTCAAGGATAGGAAGGCAAAAAATTGTCTTTATATTCTGTGAAGTAGATAAAGTTGTAAATTATAAAGCCAATAATCTTGGGATAAATTTTGTGCGGATGACTAGTCAGGTAATTCTGGTTTAAACAGTAACAGTTATCTGTATTTTAATAACACAAGCTTTTTAAAATATATTTTAGGCTCCCGTGGTTATGGTGAGTGCAATTCAAAAACAAAAGGTCGTACTTATCATCATTTTAACTATTGCCAAATTCAAAGTACATAGGTTCACATAAATTTTGTATATTTGTTTTAATATAATTTTTAATTTTATTTTAATAATAACGAAGGTGAAGAAAATAAGAAAACTACTTCTGTTTTAGTGGAGCGATTGAATGTAATTCAATTAATAAGTTCAAGTGACCTGATGAGCCCAACTGTCGTACCTCGGCGAAACGCAATCTTTGGAGTTGAGGTCACTTGAACTTATTAATTGAACTTCTATTTTGATAAGTAGCTCTGTCAGCTTAACACGAAAGGTAGAGTGGTAGAGGAAAAAGGAAAAAGACTACTAATGAAACTTGTTGTTTAACAAAGTAAATAAGCATAGGTGTTCCCATCAGAAAAAAGCAAAGAATAATTAAAATTATTTACGGGAAAATCCCCAAAAGTGAATCTACATTTACCGCCATATTATTCACTTGATATACATCCAGATTAAAAATTAAATCTAGATGTAAATTATACAAATTCCATGTAAATACATCAGGATTCAAGTTTTAATCTGGATATATTGAGTGAATAATATGGGCGTTAAAGTTAATTTTCGGATGCATCTAAAAACAATGTGTGTGTTTAACGTGTAAAGTTCTGCGATCCTTACCTTCATCATCTGCCTCTTGTCATTAATGTTATAGTATTTTCAATATTTAGGTACTAATAACAAACTAAAAACGCAGAATATTGTGTGTGTTGTTGATTTTGCAATTTCCCTTTTTCGTGTGAGCTGTAACTTGTGATGTGAAACAAGATAATTTTAATTTAAATCCATTCCGTTGTGTATTTTAGCGCTATCCCCATTACTCTGCACAATTTGAAAATGTATATATACCTATACAAAAAATGAAAAACTCTCCAAATCAGCTATTTTTTGCATTTTGTTTAGTGATTTCCACCAATTTACCTATGAATAGTGGTTTGTTTCATTAAATCCATTAAAATTTTAATAAGCAAACACATTTATTGAATATCATATTATATCAACTGGAATATAATCCGTGATTAAAGATGATTATAGCTGTGAACAAACTGCCCCTTAATCGCATACAATTTGTAACACAATTCGACTAACAAGAATGAAGAATATTTTGTTGACATTTAATGCTTAACATATAAAAACAAAAATACTTTAACTAAATTATAAAAAAAATTTTCCCTGAATGAATAAGACTGTAATTAATTTTCAAAATGTGCTCATTAGACTGACTCTACAAGAGACAAATACATGACGAGCAAAATTAACTGCCATTTTGGAAAACCAACGTTCCACGTCCTACCGGATAACCATCAGGATATGTTGTAACCGCATGTAGAATATACTCTTATTTAAATGCGATTTGTGGTTGTGTTAAATAATTTTGTTGTGTAAAAACACTTAAACGAATAGCAGGCAAGCACAAATTAACACTGGTAGCGGTAGCTTCAAGAACAGCATACCGATCGCTTTTGTAGATGATTTTGTTCAAATTTGCGTTTCTCGGATTAGCCCCTAAGGACCGCAGTAGGCAAAGAATTTATTTTCCAGTTCATCCACAAAACGATATAGGTGGCGAAAAATTGCCTTTGGTAGCGTAATTGGATGCAATTAGAGTGGGTATGCAAATTGTAATAAAGTGTTTTTTGGTACAAGTGTGCATTCGTGATGGCCAGACCAATTAACGGAGTATGTAATAATGTACGTACCCATTTACTGTATATTTATACATACTAGGTGGCATTCATTTAAATCTAAACAACTTTACTAATGAATTTATAAATTTCCTTTCGGAGGTAGGAAATTACACAAAAGGCAATTACTTCCATAATAATAGAAGATCCCGCCATAGGACGACCTACCCTCATCGAGTTACCGGATAAGTGGTATTTTTGGGTTTTTTCAATTATGTGACCCAGCCCATATGGTTGGTTTTAGTACCAGTGCCAACAAAAAAATATCACATGAAATGAAACTTTATTTAAAAATTTTAAAATACATGTTTTTTTCAAATCGGAATTTCAATAGGGTAAATTAGGGCAAAAGAAGAGAAAGGTCTAGATTCCATTTTCTAAATGAAAAGTGATAGAGAGTTTTTTGTTTCTTTCATCGATAGATCTTATGAATACAAGAAAGTCACACACATAAAAGAAAATTCTAGAAAATCTAAAACTCGAGATAAAAACATTTTGCGGTCAAAAAATGAAAAATGGACGTTGGATAAAAAAAATCACATAAAATCAGGGAAAGATTTTCTAGAAATAAATTTTATATCTCTGAGAAGCTGATAAAAAATGAAAGCACCTGTATTTGCAAAATTTTTGATTTTAGCTTCTATCTTGGCTAGGTGAATTTTTGAAAAAATCATATTTTTCAAATCAATTTTATTTTGTTTTTGATTTTTTTCCTTATTACCCTAATTGGTATTTTCATTTAAAAGAACAGCAACATAAGGAGAATTTTATTATCATTACGATGGTACTATGTTGTTTTTAAAACTGGCGTCTACTTTTGGAGTTGTCGAACTTTAAATAATCGATGTTTTTAAATTTCACATAGCGTTAAAGAAAACAATTATTCTAAGAGTCTCAGAGAGGTGTCAACAAATTCGGGGACAGAAACTATAACCAAAACGTGAGTAATTGTGTTAATAGGTACAAGTATCATGATATAAAATACAAAAGTCTGGCAGTTTTTTTTTCTCAGGTTGTGGTAGATCTGGGAGGTTAAAAATTGTCATTTTTCCAATTATTGTATCAGGAGTATGACATATGACATATTGCACGTAACAAATAATATTGAAAGTGATGACGATAATTTCTCAGAATATAACTTTGATACTTCCGATGAATCAGAAACTAAATATGTAATTTTTGTTAATTTTATTAAAGAAATGTTATCTTAAAAATAAATATTTAATGTATTTAAAAAAAATAAGTTTATTAATTTTTTGTAAACACAATTTCCATTGAAAATAGATAACACTTAACAAGAAAAGGTACAAATATATCAAGTTCATGTTATTTACATCATGTAAATTTTCAATTAGTCCGAGAGCCCACACGAAATTTTGGGTGTGAAAGATAGCAAAAATTCACTGGTATTTTTAGATAGGTCTTTACTTTTCATAAGCAAATATGAAAGTCTTGAATTTCGTGATTGGGGCCTTTGTCGGTAATGGTGAATTAAAAATGCGTTTTTCTTTAAAGCCCAGGTAAAAAGTATAGCAACCAAATAATTATATTTTATAAGAGATCTGAGTGCCCTAGACATTAAAATGGGGTCCAAGACGTCTTGGATGGGGTCTTCTGAATCCAAGACGAACCCAAAGATCTCTAAATAAAATGTGATAGCGTTTAGAAATATGTTCTCACTGATAGATATTATATGGTAATCCAAGACTTTTTCCATTGGGCCGCTTACCTATATACCAGATGCACTGAAATAATATACTTTACCGACAAGGGCCACAATTACGGCATGCAAAATTTTAATATTTGAAAAGAAAATCCCTATCTAAAAATACCAGTTAATTTTTGTTATCACTCACACCCAAAAATAAATAAAAATGGGCTCTTAGTCTAAATTGTTTGCTTTGTGAAAAATCAGCTAAGAAGCCAAATGGTTCGTTTAAATAGGTTATATCTTGGGTTCTATTGTTCGGACCATCAAGATTGAGGTCTTTAAGCAAGGCAAAAGTCCTGGGCATTATTTATTGTTTTCAATATATGGTCATACTCTTGACACAATAATTGGAAAAATGGCAATTTTTAACCTCCCAGATCTGAGAAAAAAAAAATGCCAGACTTTTTATTTTATATCATGATACTTGTACCTTTTAACAGAATTACTCACGTTTTGGTTATAGTTTCTGTCCCCGAATTTGTTGACACCTCTCTGAGACTATTAAAATAATTGTTTTTTTTAACGCTATGTGAAATTTGATCTTGATAACAAAGTCAAAGATCTCACCCTAGCCCTTAACAATTCAATGTCAATCGCTTGCCCTCTTACTCACGCAAGGGGTAAAAAGAAACCGCATTGGTGGAACTCAGGGCTCGAGCCGATTAGGAAAAGTTGTAGGAAACTATTCAATCGAGCAAAAAGCACAAGATTTGCTTCAGACTGGGACTCGTATAAGGAATCCCTAAAAATGTATAAGAAAGAATTGAGGAAATGTAAAAGATCTTCTTGGAGGAGCTTCTGTACTAAAATAGAAGAAACCTCCTCTCAACTAATCTAATCCAGTGATGCCCAGTTTCTTAAAAAACGTCGACGGCACATGGACCCACTCAGGCGAAGAATCCCTCAACCTGCTACTAGACACTCATTTTCCAGGTAGCTCCCAAACTGTTAATAACAGCGACCACGTTAGGTCCAGAAATATATTAACTTATCCAGACGGTCTGATTACAAGGGAAAAGCTAAAATGGGCTATCAATAGCTTTGCACCTTACAAGTCAGCTGGTCCAGACGGCATAATACCAACCGAACTTCAGATGACTTCTGACATTGTTGTGCCAATTGTCTTCAATTCAACATGCTTACTGCAAAGGGAAATCAGTAGATAAGGCTCTGCACACACTAGTGCGAACCATCGAACACTCCCTCCACCATAAAGAGTACACTATGGTCGCATTCCTAGATATTGAAGGCGCCTTTAACAAACCACAACCACGCTTCGGAAGCTCGGGCTTTTGACAGGCTTTTCACCGACTTTACCATATTTTACGATATCATGTGTCATAAAGCGCGACCTTGAGAATTTGCAAAACGTAATGTAGCTTCAAACCTCAGGCGTTGAAAAGCTACTTATATGAGAGAATAAAAGTTCTGTTTCCTTAAAATAACATTGCGCAAGTTCTTTGCAGATAATAGGGAACCAAAAATGTCCCTGTTTTTTTTATGGTTTCATTTAGGTACTAACAACAATTGAAATGAATAGCTTTGCTAATGAAAGTATTTACTAGTGTCGTTTTCCATCGATGTTTTCTTTTTGATTTCAATGGAATATGAAACAACTGTCTTCGAAATTCACACAATGCTGGTTAACAAAAACCTTTCTTCAAGAATTTTGAACTTTTACAAGTAATTCGAAGAATGACTTCTTATTTTTAATCGGGGTGTGAAAAATTATTAGGTACATAATTATTATTATTACTAGCTGTATTTTATTTTCCCAGATCAAATCCCGTGCCTATACGTTCTGTAACTTTCGCATCGATAAAATTGGTCGAGAAACGTTGAGAAATGGAACAAAGCTCATACGACTTGTTTCAATTTTCGAAGATGAACATGTTCGTCTTTATGTCTGCAATATGGGAATACTTTAATCTTCATTTATGAAAATCTCTGCATTTTAGTCCTTTCTCTCTATTCAACAAATGTAAATTTTATAACTTACATCCTTTTTTATTGCAGTACTCGCATGAAGATGAATGTAAATCCACCATTATATGGTTTTCACAAAATCTCGGATTTCGGGAATAAGATCAGGAAATCTCTTTGAATCGTTCACACCACTTAATTGTTTTTCTTTCTTTTTCTTTTGAAAAATTCACAAAACGAAATGAAATGCCACTGCCTGTTTACACTTCACTCAAAAAAAAATAAAAAACTCTCTTTTCATCGTCTCCTTTTTTGTGACTGAACTGTAATACGGAAGAGATAAAACAACGATCGCAGTGACAATGTTGTTATATACCTATCTCTTTTTTCCATTTGTTTGTTTTATTTGTATGTACCTACTCATATTTGTTTCTTAACACTACTGGCGCCATTTGTAAATTAAAACAGTCATCTACCCTTAAAAGTCGGATCTTGTGTTGTTTTTCCTAACACTCAAAATAAGACCAGTGAGAATACGGCATTACAGGTACAAAAAGCAGAGAAAATTCATTCTCCGGAACGAGACAAAAATTGCCTAGATCAAACAAGTCCAACCAAACAAGGGTAGGTACTTTCAAATTCCAAAACAGCTGTTGAGCATCAAAACAATTGTTTGTAGGTATTTAAGAATGAAATAAATAAAACACAGGAAAATTTGATTTCTTTTAATGTTTTTTATTTTATCCAATTATTAAAATCTTATCTACTTAGGTTTATGTATCTACAGGAATTATAAAATAAGCAAATTAATTTATAAGAATCCAATACAATCTGGATGTTGAAGCACAACCTAACAAACCACACGGTCGTAGGAATAATAATAATTTTTATTTCTGCAGTTGTTGCATTTAATATCTACTTAAGTCACTCGACACTCACACAAAAATATTATACATTTTTTTATAATTAAATAAATGATTACCAATTGCATTTTAATTTGTATTTTTCTTTTAATAAAAACTCTCACATCCGATAGGAATGGAATAAAAAAAAAGATGATTGTTGTGAGCCAGCTGAGCTGTCAAAGCGCCACCAGAATAGAAAATAGATCTATTCGGGCGTCGCGCTCCGGCTTACTATATTTACGATCTAAAGCGAACGCGAAGCGTGAGGTAACATTTCAGATTGCTTCATAAGAGCCCATTGTTTCTATTCAATATGTCAAAGTCAGAGCGACCTGACGCGTGGTTGTGGTTTGGCTATTAAAAAAGCCACGGTGGCACTCTTCTCATGTAAAAAGGCCATCGGCAATAAATGGGGTCTCCAACCCCGCATTGCTCACTGGCTATATACCTCGGTAGTAAGACCGATCCTAACATACGGTGTGTCAGTATGGTGGACCGCTCTAGATAAAACAACAAATGTTGGCAAACTAAGCAAGGTCCAACTGTCAGCTTGCAGATGCATGGGTGGAGTACTCCGTACGACCGCTGCATTGGATATTCTGTTCCATCTCACACCTCTCGATATATTTTGCAAACAAATGGTGGCAAGCACAGCTATACGTCTTAAAGCCTCCTCACAATGGTCCAACAATGATATTGGCCACTCGATCATAACTCATTCAAATCACTCCCAAGTATCACAGATTACACCACCCCATAGTTACAGTTCCATAAAAACTTTCAGGTTAACATTCCTTCCAGATCTCTCTGGGAGGACCTGACTTTCCTGGAAGATGAAACGATCCACTTCTATACTGACGGTTCTAAAACAGAGGACGGGGTTGGTGGTGGTGTATACTCAGATGGGCTGAAACTAAGTCTCTCCTTCCGTCTTCCCAATCACTGTAGCGTGTTCCAGGCGGAACTTTTGGCGATAAAAGAAGTCCTGTCTTGGCTCAAAGAAAACGTGATATCAACCACAGATATCCGTATTTTCTCGGATAGCCAAGCAGCCATTAAATCTCTGGATTCTGTCTCTACAAATTCAAAAACTGCCCTTAATTGCCGATTATCTCTCTTGGAGATGGCTCAGCAGTTCAACATTCACCTTTGCTGGGTGCCGGGTCATAGGGACATTCCAGGCAATTGCAAAGCAGACGAACTCTCCAAAAGTGGAACTTTACTACTACTACCTATACTGTCAAATCGGACAAATATTGGTATACCCACCGCTACTTATGCTAAAACTTAATTTATGCTAAAGCAAGATACAATAGAGAGAACAAACCTTAGGTGGAGTGATATTGCCACATGTCAGGCCACAAAACACATCTGGCCTGTGCTGGATCTGAACTGCTCTAGGAACTTGTTATCTCTAAGCCGACTGCACATTAGCTCCGTCATACGTGTCATTACTGGACACTGTCTAATAGGCAGGCATGCAACAAGGCTTGGTGTATTTTCTAACGACTTCTGCAGGAGTTGTATGGACGAAGAAGAGGAAGAATCAATTATTTTTTTTTATTATTTTATTTATTTTACATCAGTTAGAGATCATTAACATCTTCAATTAGACTAGCGAAATAAAAACAAAAAATAAATAGTAAGTAAATAGTTGGTTATATACATTGGTAAAATATATGATTAAAATAATTAAT
The DNA here is from genome assembly GCA_929447395.1 of Epistrophe grossulariae. Classification (NCBI taxonomy): domain Eukaryota; kingdom Metazoa; phylum Arthropoda; class Insecta; order Diptera; family Syrphidae; genus Epistrophe; species Epistrophe grossulariae. Next base: position 83,669,217 of record OV839568.1, on the reverse strand, counting down.
ATAATACAATTGGTATATACATACATTAAATAAAAAAGCTAATTTAAAAAGTATAACAGTAAGTTATTTTTTAAAGTTATTCTACTAGTAAAAAAAAAATCAATATTTAAAGAAATGAGGTTAGTTTCTCTAACACAGCGAGTTATAGGTTCGTTTAGTGCATAGTTAACTCTATGTGCATTTTCTCGGAGCAGACAGCGTTCTCTTAGCTGTCGAGATGGTGCGTAAATGTCAATCAAAGATAACAGAAATGGGCATTTAATATGATTATTTAAGATATCGCTAATGAACATAATTGAAAAGACTTTTCGTCTATTTGCAAGCGACTGAAGGCCAAGAAGTTTGCATCTAGTAGGGTAGGAGGGAGTTTCGATGTTCCAGCCTAATTTCCATATTACAAATCGAGTAAACTTTTTTTGAATATTTTTAATTCTATTGGAATGAATGTTGTAGTAAGGATTCCATATCACACAACAGTATTCTAAAATGGACCGAATATAAGCAGTATATAGGGATTTTAGAGTATATGGATCCTTAAAGTCTTTACAATTGCGTTTTATAAAACCTAACATGGAGTAAGCTTTGTTTACAATGTATTCCACATGTTTTGTAAAGTTTAGTTTTGAATCAAAAACCACACCAAGGTCTTTTTTTCCGATACTCTTTCAAGAATATGGTTCTCAATTTTGTATTCGTAGAAAACTGGTGAAAAGTTGCGAGAAAAAGAAAAACAGTGACATTTAAAAATAATTGGTTACCTTTACACCATTCTGTTAGCCTAAGAAGGTCATCTTGTAAAAGAAGACAATCATCGACAGATTTTATGCATCGGAAGAATTTCAAGTCATCAGCAAAAAGAAGTCGAACGGAATTATTAAAGATGTCTGGCATGTCATTAATAAAGATAAGAAAGAGAAGTGGACCCAAGTGGCTTCCTTGGGGTACTCCTGATGATACATTTATAGGGTTCGAGAGTATTTGGTCAATAGATACAAATTGTATACGACCTTTTAAGTATGAAATCAGCCATTTCAACATGCTTGAGTGCAAACCCAATCTTTCAATCTTCTCAATCAAAATTAGGTGACTAACTCTATCGAAGGCCTTGGCAAAATCGGTGTAAATCACATCGATTTGATATCCTTCTTCAAGTTTATTCAAAATAAAATTGGAAAAAATTGAAAGATTGGTAGTTGTTGATCTTCCTGCAACAAAGCCATGTTGAAATGGTGAAATATATTCCTTCAGTAAAAAAGCCAACTTAACGTAGACAATTTTTTCAAAAAGTTTTGGAATAGATGAAAGTTTGCAAATTGGACGGTAGTTAGATATTTCTTGCTTTGGGCCACTTTTGTGAATAGGAATTATAAAAGATTTTTTCCACTCCGCGAGAAATTCACCGCTTACAAGAGAGCTATTAAAGATATAGAAAAGGGGTAGAGAAAGAGCAGCTGCACATTTTTTCAAAACGATTGGAGGGACTCCATCAGGACCGGGATTGTTATCACTATCCAAATTCAGGAGAACATCTTCGATTTCGGAAATATTAACCTCTAACTGACCAATGTCAACCATATGCTGGTAAGTACAATATTCAGTACTTCGAGGATGTACTTCATTTGAAATTGTGTAGTTAGATTTAAAATAGTCACCAAATAAATTGCATACAGTCAGGAGATCAGAATATGTAGAACCCATGTATTGCATAGAGCTGGGAATACCAATTGATTTCTTTTTACTATTTATAAAGGCCCAAAAACACTTACTATTCCTTTTTAAATTTGATTCAACTGAAACTAAGTAATTTTTGTAAAGAAATTTGTTAAGAACATCGAATTCTCGCGCCAACCTGATATAATTACTCTTAAATGCAGTATTGTTTGTAGAATTACGAGTAAGTTTGTAAGCCTTATTTTTCTTATTACTTAAATTACAAAGTCTTTTATTAAACCACGGGGGCTTTGAATTACTGTTAATTTTGACTTTTGGTACATATATATTAATTGCCTCTTTCAGATTATCCATAAACAAATTATATTATTGTAACAAATTCAACGAATGAAAATTTACTTGCCACGGAAGTTCCGACATATAACTCGCTATGCCTTCAAAATTAGCCTTTGCGTAGTTAAATTTAAAATTATTATGCTTAACTGATTTAAAATAATCATAAAATGAAAATTGAACAGATAATGCATTATGGTGAACAGAGTTGGGAAAAATTGGATACAATGATTTATCAACTGATATAGTTAATTCTCTGTCCGCAAAAACAAGATCGAGTACACGATTAAAATCATTCTTACAACAATTAAATTGAACTAAATCATAACTAGCAAAAGAATCAATAAGTTCGATTTCATAATCGTTATCCACATTGAAAGATAAAAGTTGAAGCTCTTCTGGATCGTAAACTGTTGTGTTTCTTCACAGAATAAAACAACATCAATATTTAACTTTATAATTCACTTATTTAATTCATAGTTTTAAGATAGGTATTTTATAAATTTTAATAAACATGTGATGATCTAAGGTTTTTATAATATAGTTGTAATGAGGATGATAGCCGATGAGGAACTGATCGTCTCTCTGTATAAGCTCTGCTGAGCTAAACTTGTTGGCAGAATTGTATGTAGGTATACTCATCATTCCTTCCCACCAGTTCTTGAAGACCCTCAACACTGAAACCGTACTACTGGCTTTCTTATACGCCCTGAGCGTCTTGGTGAACTTGGGGTAACAGCAATTGGCCTTGGGCGTTCTGTTGTAATTTGGCTGGGTACTTCAGATTGAATATCTCTGGAAAATATTAATTTTGTATTTAATACATTTGATTTACCTACTTCATTATTTGTTGTTTGATTAGCAGCATTCGATAATATTCGTCCAGTGGTAAAACTATCATCGATGGTATCAGCTCTGGCACGTAACTGATTTTTATGTCGCTTCCAATCGCCTTTGGAAGTGCGGACCAAAAAATTAATTGAACCTAGCTGCGAGATTACAGTACCTTTGATCCATTTGGGACCCGTGGCGTAATTCCTAGCAAAAACTTTTTGATTGACAGCGAATTTAGGGCGAGATTTATTGTTTAAAACTGGTTTACTGCTAGGTATTGTTTGTGATAAAACCGTGCGTTGCTCTCGACCATGCAGAATATTGCCAGGTGACTTCCCAGTTATCGTATTCGGTGTTGTTCGATACGTCATCAGATATTTAGAAATTGCTGTCTCGATGTTCTTTTCCTCCTCGTATATTTTTCGCATATTTGTCTTAAATGTGCGAACAAACCGCTCGGCTTCTCCATTTGAGGCTGGGTGGAATGGTGCTGTGCGTAAATGTTGCATTCCATTAAACCGACAAAAATTCTCGAATTCTTTTGATGAAAATTGACTGCCATTATCCGTTACAATAACTTCTGGTAACCCCTCGATTGCAAACATTTTTGAAAGTGCTCTTATTGTTGACGATGAAGTTGCTTCCTTCATTGGAACTACGAATGGAAATCTTGAGAGAGCATCCACACAAATCAACCACATTTGGTTCAAAAATGGACCGGCAAAATCCAAATGAATACGTTCCCAAGGTTTTTCAGGTTGCGGCCACGGAATGAACTCTTTGGGAGGGTCGACAGCTGATGATTGGCAAATGGAACACCCTTTCACACTGGACTCAATGATATGGTCAATGTTAGGCCACCAGCAATAGCGTCGCGCAAGTTGTTTTGTGCGGACTATACCCCAATGACCGTCATGTAGCATTTTAAGAACTCGAACTTGGAGCTTATTTGGAATTATTGCTCGAAGATAATCTGTATTTAACAATATAACACCTTTGTGCATAGTTAAGGAATTTTTTCTATTGAAAAATGGCAGCAAATTTTTTTCTATAGGCAGCAATTTCTCTGGCCATCCATTTTGCATATAAAACTTTACTTTTTTAAGCAAAACATCTTTCTGGGTCTCTTGAGCAATATCATGGGCATTGACCGGAAAATTTTCCACTTGTTCTTCGATTTCGGAAGAGAGTTCTTGGCAAGACTCCTCCATAGCATCAAAATCAAGATCTGGACCCATTGGTAGGCGCGATAAAGCATCGGCATTGGCATTTGGGCTTGAAGTTTTGTAGCGAATTTCATAATTAAAGCTCATTAAAATAAGAGCCCAACGAGTTAAACGACCTGTTGTCATCATAGGTAGCTTTTTATTTGGATGAAATATCGTTATTAAAGGCTTATGGTCTGTATACAGGATGAATTTTCGGCCATACAAATATTGTCGAAATTTCGTGACACCAAAAATAATTGAAAAGGCCTCTTTTTCAATTTGGCTGTAATTTCGTTGTGAGTCACTTAAAGTTTTAGAAGCATGAGCTATAGGCTTCTCAGTGCCATCCGGATAAATGTGCGAGATGACAGCACCTAGCCCATAGTGAGACGCATCTGTTGCTAAAACTATCGGCAAATCAGGTTTGTAATGCGTTAATGCAGTAGCGTCCTCTATTTGTTTTTTTAAATTGTTAAACGCTTCCTCCTGTGGAGCCTCCCAACGATACTTAACATTTTGTTTACGGAGTGCATTTAAAGGGCTAGCAATTTTTGCAAAATTGTTTATAAAACTGTTATAATAATTCATTTTACCCATAAAGGATTGCAATTCCTTGAGGTTTTTCGGGCGAGGCAGATTTTGTATAGCTTCCACTTTACTTCTGGATGGCTGCACACCTTTAGCACTCACAACATGACCCAAGTATTCTACCTCTTGCTTCATAAATTCACACTTACTTAGGTTTACTTTAAGACCGTGCTCATACAAGCGCTTAAAAACGGCTTCTAAATTAAACATGTGCTCCTTCATGGTAGCACCTGTAACGAGGATGTCATCGAAGAAAATAGCACACGAAAGACCTTCTAAAATTGCTTCTAAAGTTCGCTGAAAAATTGCAGGTGCGGCAGCTACACCAAAAGGAAGACGCACAAATTTATACAACCCTAAAATAGTATTTACTACTACGTATTGCTGTGATTCCTTATCCAAATCGAACTGCAAGTAAGCATCTGACATGTCTAGTTTACTGAAATGTTGCCCTTTTGCTAACTTAACAAACATCTCCTCAGGGCGTGGAAGCGGGTGCTGTTCTATTTCAAGCTGAGGATTGATAGTAACTTTAAAATCTCCACAGATTCGTAGCTGCCCATTGGCTTTCGGCACCAGCACTACAGGAGCAGCCCACTCACTGAATCGAATTTTCTCCCAAATACCTTCATCTTCGAGTCGTTTTGCTTCCAATTTAAATGAATCGATTTGAGCAAATGGGATTGGTCTGGCCTTAAAAAACTTCGGCGTTGCATTAGGTTTCAAATATAACTTGGCGTTAACTGAGTTACAGTGACCTAAAGTTGGTGTAAATAGATCTTCAAATTTAGCACACAACGCGTTGACATCACCTTTAGACACGTTTATATGCTCTGTAGATTTGACATTTTCTGAAACATCAGAATCTTGAGTACTATCAAAATCAACACGCATTCCAAAAGCTTCTGCCCAGTTCCAACCGAATATATTATCACCATGAACCGTGTCTGTAATAAGCAAAGGCAACTGCTTCGACAAATTATTAAATTTCACTTCCACCATCACTTCTCCTAGCAAAGGCACCTCCATCCCACCATATGACTTCATTCGACGATTCGTTTCAAAAAATTCTGGTCTGTCAATTTCATTAAACCCCGACAGACCTACAATTGATTTACTGGCACCTGTGTCCACCAAAAATTTAACATCTTTTCCATTCACTTTTAAATTTATATATAATTTTTGAGCATGCGTTTCAATTAATTCTCCTAGAGAAAAAATACTTTCTTCGATAACGCTATTTACATGATCATGATTTGCGGAACTATTATTATGATGAGACGATGAACTACGGTTGCTATTACTGTTATAAAGATAGCACACAGGGGCAATGTGCCCTTTTTTGTTACATTTTCTGCAAACGGCATTCAAAAATTTGCAGTTAGCTTTACTGTGACGGTAAAAACAACCTGAACATGACTTTTGTGAACTGGAATTGATATGATTTTGTTGATGTTTATTTTTGCTGAAGCTTCTATTTTTGCTACGGCTTCTCTTTGCAAATTGCCGGCTGCTGTGACACGATGAATTGGTTATCTGGTTAACCTCTATTGATTGATCAATGCGATCACTTTTTAGTACAAGCACGGATTTTTGTGTGGCTTCGAATGCCTCTGCAATGGCTCTCACTTCCTCGAGAGTTGGCTTTGTTTTCTGGAGCGCTGCTGTACGAACTGCATCGTGTGGCGTGTGTATGATAATTGAGTCCCTAATCATCTCATCAATGTACATACTCAGTAGTACAGTCATCCTTAGAACACTTAAAATCACAGTTCTTTGCTAAGCCCCGCAAGTCTGCAATCCACTCCGCATAGGACTGGTCTTTTAGCATTCGGCTCTTAAAAAAATTATAGCGGGATGTGCAAACATGAATTTTAGATTTAAAATAACTGGAGAGCTTCTCAATTAATTCATCAAATGGCTGCTGTGTTATGTTGGCGGAGCCATACAGTTTACCTAAAAGCTCGTATGTTTCAGCTCCTAACCAAGATAAAAAATATGCTCGCTTTTTCTTTTCACATGAAACATCATAAGCTGAAAAGTGTTGTTGAAGTTGCTGCTGATAAGTTTCCCAAGAATTTTTTTCCTTATCAAAAGCATAAAATGGAGGCACATTTTTATTATTTTCAATTCCTCCGTCTTCTGTTTTAACACCTAATCGCTGTATTAAACTTTCAAAGAATTTATTTTGGTTATATATAATATCTTTTAATGTCTTTTCTATTTCTTCAGCCATAATAAAATAAATTATTTATTTTAAGTTGTTTAGAGCAAATTTACCATGTAACCACGTTTTTCTTTTTTTTTTTTATAATTTCTTTTTGCGTGAAATCTTTTACATAATTTCTCGTCGCCAATCTGTTGTGTTTCTTCACAGAATAAAACAACATCAATATTTAACTTTATAATTCACTTATTTAATTCATAGTTTTAAGATAGGTATTTTATAAATTTTAATATACATGTGATGATCTAAGGTTTTTATAATATAGTTGTAATGAGGATGATAGCCGATGAGAAACTGATCGTCTCTCTGTATAAGCTCTGCTGAGCTAAACTTGTTGGCAGAATTGTATGTAGGTATACTCATCTTCTGGATCGTAAACCCAGTCGATATTTGTTAAATTAAAATCACCAAGTATAATAATATGTTCATTTTCTTTAAGCTTCGATAAATAAAATTGGCAATTGCTTACATGAATTTTATACAAATCTAAGGTGCTTTTAGGTGGAATATAACTTACGATAATAAATAAAACACGGCGGCTTGCAATGATGACTTTGACTATAATTTGATCGATGTCATACGAATGGGAGAAAGTAGAAGAAGGCAAAAGCATTTCAACACATGAGAATGTGGAGCTAACTGCAAGCATTACACCTCCCCCTCTTTCTAAACCAGTTGTTATGGAGCAGCGATCTTTTCGAAAGACTGAATAATCATTATTAAATATTTCGGCATTGTGATGATTGCTTGTCAACCAAGTCTCGGTAAGCGCAATGAAGTCATATTGTTTGGAAGACGAAGATAAAAACAATGTTTGTAATTTTGTTCGCATGCCTCCAATGTTTTGGTAATAACCTAAGAGATCATTACGAGAACAATGCTTGGAGAGTGAAGGAGAAGAACGAAGAGACGGTGAAGTTGGTTGTCAGTGAGATGGTAGGTGATCGGCGGGAGTAGATGTTGGTTGTGGTGGTGATGATGATGCTGGTGGGGGTGGTGGCGGCGGCGGTGGGTTTATTGATGTTGTTGGTAATGATTCCTGCTGAGGTGCGAGTGCTGGTATAATGGTGTGAGGCGAATAATCTTTGTTATTGTTGTTTTCCCGTGAAACAAATTTTTTTATTTGGACAAAGCATGGCCATAAAGAAGAATCCATCATAGATGACACTTTACACTGAACCAAAAAGGTACGTAGATACAATAAAAAAGTTAGTTGGGACAATAAATTTATTTATCAATTTTCGTCCAACAAACCTGTTTATTGGGCCAATAAAAAGCGGTTTCTTGGCCCAATAAATATTTATTGATACAAGCAAAAGCGGTTTATTAACCCAATAAACATTTATTGATATAAGCTAAATCTGTTTATTGGCCCAATAAACATTTTGTTGATACAAGCAAAAGCGTTTATTGACCCAATAAACGTTTATTGACCCAATGAACGTTTATTTATATAAGCAAAAGTGGTTTGTTGTCCCAATAAACGTTTATTGATTACAAGAAAAAGTGGTTTATTGGCCCAATAAACCTTTGTTGAGACAAGAAATTATTTATTGAATTATTTATCTTTTACAAAAATGGTGAGTTGCGGGAATGTACTTTTTGTATTGGCCCAATAAACTATTTATTGGCTCAATAAACTATTTATTGTCCCAGTGTTAATAAGTTTAATTTTGCTTTTTAATTATAATTGACTGTTATAGAATTCACATTCTGTAAATTCTGTGATTCTTATAAGAGTCACTAAGCATCGAACATAATTTGCGTCTTAGAAGGGTGCGACAGCATTTTACAGAACGCATTTTGGAGTTGAGGTCACTTGAACTTTTAATTCAAGTGACCTCAACTCCAGAATGCGTTTCGTAATATTATATATACTGTCGCACCCATCTAAGATGCAAATTATGGTTAGTGCTTACCGAATCTATATAAAAATCACAGCATGAACAGACTGTGAATTTTATGAGAGTCGACCATAATTTGAAAAAAAAAATAAAGTATTTAGCTATCCCTAAAAACTTTATTGGGACAATAAATAGTTTATTGAGCCAATATACAGTTTATTACGATAATAAACAAAAATGTAAATCAATTAAAATGTTTATTGACATTTAATAAATTGTTGCGCCAATAAACGCATTTATCAAAGTAAATAAAGAAGTTTTATAAAAAAATTGTTTGGCGCAATGTATGAGTCAATTGTGTCAAAAAAAAAGTTTATTGATACTAGCAACCGATTATTAATTTTTAAATTTTAATTTTCAATAAACGGAGTTTAATTGAGCCAACAAATCGTTCATTGAATAAAAATTTTTGAAACAATAAATGTTCGTAGTATCAACAAAAAGTTTATTGAGACAATGAAAAAACAGCCAATAAACGATGTTTATTGATATTACAAACGATTTTTTTTTCAGTGTAGAAGATGGTACACTCAGTTTAAATGTTATAAACTTAAGTTTTGATAAATCGGCATCCTTTTTAACTAACATATAGCATTTAAACAGATTAGATGGAATGTTTGTTTTTTTCGATATGTGGTCAATGATGTCTTCAGGTTTAGTTTCAGTGTTGAATCTTGATATGTGAAGCCACTTGTAATCCGGTAGTGCACAAATAGAAGATGAAGAGTCAGTACCAATTATTTTCCTTGCGCTTAAAGATTTTTTATTGCGACGAACTGATTTGCAATCAGAACTTTTTTGAATCGTGGGTATCGAAGAATTGATGATACCTGATGTTTGTGGTAGATCAGGATTAATTTGATGAGATGATAATGAAATTATTGTTGAATCATTCACAGTTTCAGTTCCCAGAGCTCTGATTGCAGAAGAAGACGGTAGATTGGTTTTCTGAGAGGGAATGGTATTATTATGCAGGTTAAGGGAGGGCAATTCAGAATCTCTTAGAGAGTCAATGGTATTTTTTTTGCGGTTTTACGTGGGGGAGAGTTATTAGCAAGTAATGATTTGAGAGCAATTATATCATTTTTTATCTCACTAACACTCATTGAAAGCTCATGAAAATTATTTATGAAGGTGGAAAGGTTAAAATTGGTACAAGAGTTACATTTCCAAAATAAATTGCGATTAATTAAAGATTTATATTCATCGTCAGATAATTCGACACAATTTTTATGAAAATGACGACCACAGAAATATCCGCACTCAACGAATTCCGTGTTTTTAGAACGTTTAATTGGAAGATTGCAACTTGCACAAATCTTGGACATTTTAAGAAAAAGTTACAACCGACTCTGAGCAAAGTTAGTCGAAGACTGATCGATTCCTCACCTTCTCTGTACATGCCCTGCTCTATCTCAACGATGTAGGCTCCACTTAGGAGAATTTTACTACAATGATCCTAGTGATCTGGCAAGTCATGACATTAATATTTTCGCTCGCTTCGTAAGAAGCTCTAAATGGTTCAATGAGTAGGAAGAAAGTTTCCTAGATTCCTGTGGTATCACAATGGGCCAACCAATGGTCTAAGTGTGTCCAGCGTTCTGCTGACAACCACATAAACCTAACCTAACCTATATCGATGATATAATATTCCACCTGGCGGAATTTTACCTTGACGTGGGGTGTCCTTGGGGAGTAATTGTAATTTAATAGCCTTATTTATTAGAATTCGCTAAACACCTCTAAACGGCTGAATAGTTATGTAATGCATAAGCATTTATGTAGCCACTATTCAACGCAACATAAATTATTATTTATAAAAGATTTTCCTACCCTGTATAGTTATAATACGCTTGTGTCAAATAAAGTACCAAAAAGAGGAAATCTATTACGTTTTACTTCTAAAACTGACAAACCAATCTCAGCTGTTCATAAAAAAAAAACAATTCTGTTGCGCAGCATATTGGATTCTTTTATTTTTTCCTAATATTATTATTCAGATTATTGTTATTGGTGTGGTTTTTGTGTTGTTTGTCAATAAAGTAATATATTTTGGAATAAAAAAATCATTTTTATTGATTCATTAGAAGATTTGTGTTTTCTTCACTCTACACGGTGGTGTTTTTATTGAAAAGAAAATATATCTATTAGGGTGGCTCTTTTGTTCGCAATGTCTAAAATTATTCTAAGTCCTTTCCTAAAAGTGATAAAAAATTTCCAAATTTGACACATTTTAAGTAATTTGGCATCAATTTGAAGTTCTATTAAGTGTGCAAGAATTTAATTCCACGAAGAGGTAGTATCCAATTTTTCTATTTTTTTTTTCTATTTTTTACTTTTAAGGTGAAAAAAGGCTGGGATTCAATCCGTATAATTATTTTTCGATGTTACTAAGGTAGCCCCTACAAAAAAAAATGCACTACGTGTTTGTATGTACATTGTACAGGTACATAATAATCATTTTTAGGGGAGGATAAAAAAGAAATTCAAACATTGCCAAAATAAACGCTACCCTAATATCTATGTATTATATTGTTGTGTGTGAGTCAAAGTGACATTTCGATACTAAAATATCCCTATACAGACACTATTCAACCCTCAAACGCGTTCAGCTTATAATGCCACTATTCAACGTTGCAAAGTTTTATAAATACAATTTTCGTGTTTAGAGGCATTATAAGAAGTGTATAGGTTTATGCACTCGCTATAATGCGTTTATAAATTCGGCTGTAAGAATATAATTTAATTACATTTTATATAACTATTGAACTCTTACAGTACTGTTGAGCACCGGGCATAGTCTCGCACAACAAAAAATACGGCGCAGGGTCATAACTCCACAGACCAAAATAACACATTAGAATTTTAACCCACTTGGGTCACCCTCATTATCCAGAAGTCCACAAAAAAGTGGGTCAATATTCCATAATTTTAGAAAGGAAGTGGGTGATAAGTCCCAAATATTTTCTGGAATTTTTTAAAACTACCCAAGGAACTGTTTATTAAGAAAACTGTTGATATTAGCACCTACCTGACGACTGGATATACCCTAAGCAGAGCAACGGTGTTGCGTGAGCGGTACAAAGCCCCCCAAAAAGAGAGCTAAAATCCTTGGAACCCGCGAAACGGGCCACCCAAGGTACGGAATTGCGTGAGTGGTACAGAGGACCCATGCAGCTGTTCGTCTCCGAAAGTATCTCAGTTGTCAGTTTCACAATACTTCTAAGTTAAAGTTTTCACTTATATAATTTTCATCGATATTCACTTTGATCTTTAATTTTAATAAATTCTTTTCACCACTTTTGCTTGTGATTCTTAAAAACCCTTCGCAAACAACACAAGCCACAGAATAATCAACTTCCAATAATGACGCACGATCGCGAGGCTATAATACAAATTAAAATTTTTAAATTTTTGTGTTACTATAATATAGTAATTTTCAACTATGTTGTAGTTGTTGTGTATATTTACTACTATTTCATAGTAGGAAGATCTTATAAAGTAGTCAAAATTGACTTATAATAGTTAAACTGAATAGAAAACTGAAATTTTAGTCATTAAATAACAAATTTATCGCATAATTTGGAGTTATTTCAATATTACTCTACATTAAATATTTGATATTAAACCTTAAGAACTTGTAACATGCACGTTTTTGTATAGAAGAACTTGGCTCGCTTTTTAACCATCTAGGTTTTTGGTCTGATATACTATTATAAAATAAAACTAAAAATTACATTGTTTTTTTTTTAATATTTTATCGAGAAACGTTTCTTCCTAAAACCTAAATACCAAAAATGTATACTACCGTGGCATGTCCCAAGCTGTACCTTTCCTCATAAAATGCATAGTATTTTGAAGTTGTAAATAACTTTGAAAAAGCAAATTTCATAATACATATCTTGAAATTTCGTTTTTGAAATTGTTTATTTTTTAAATATTTCTTCCATTAAAGAAACCAGTGCAATCCGTTTTCCAATTTCTCTATTTTTCGTTGATGTTGCGCGTGAGCAGTGTTTGTCGTTACTCGTTGTTGCTGTCGTAGTGTCGGTCAACGGGGAACGTGAGTGGTTTTTCAGTCAAAAGTCATTAGTTTGTTTTATTAATTTTGCATGAAATAATTTTTCTATTCATTTGCACTTTCTTTAGTTTCAAATCTCTGTTTTAAATGTATTTATGTATGATGATGATTATAATTACGATGACTTAAGAAGTTTGCATCTATGCGTGCTTCTGGCTTTGATTCTCTCTTCAAATCCAAAATCGTTTTTCTCTTCTTTTCAGAAGAAAAATTATCAAACGATTTCAGAAATCAGAAGCATTCGGAATGCTTCTGGACGACGAACCATTTTTTTTTTTTTTTTTTAACAGTAAAAAATGTCGCTACCATTTGTTTCCATTGACATTTCTGCAATTTTTGGGGGCAAGAAGAACGGTTCCAATCAGCAAGTTGTCAGTTTCCTTTAACTTGGAATTGCTGTGCAGATAAATCCTCATTCTTCAAATCCTACTTATGTAATATTATAATTGTGAAGTATGTTTGTTTGGATTTTTGTTATAAAATACTATTTTAGTACATAGACAGAGGTTCCGAACTCCGAAAGCTCAGCTAAGTGGACGGGTAACAGCTTTAAGAAATATAATAAAATTTCGGTTCATGAATAACTTATTCCGATTATGAAATTCCCAATATTTGACTACCGCGGAATCATGAACTTTTCACATTTGTTTTTGGGCACTTGCTTACCAAATTTATGTTTTGTTTTTAAACCGAAACACTTTTGGTGTGGATATAAAAGGAAAATAATTGTATGCATGAGCGAATAGTGCTTCGATTCACAGATTCTAGATTTCCGTAAGCCAGCGGACTCAACGGAATCATTGGCATTACCTAATTATAGCAAACTGTGTTAATTTCTAGTACCTAGGCTGACCAGACGGCCTCTTTTAAGAGGACAAGTCCTCTTTTGACCTAATTAATTTTTGTCCGGTATCTTTTTGAAAAAATAAGCGAAACAAAACAACAATACAAAATTTATTTTGGTTTGAACACGGTTCTAAAAATTTTCAAAACAAAAATTGAACTTTCAAATCGCAATAAAAATATTTATTAAAATAAAAATATGTCTTTTTATACAACTATATTTTAAAAAACCCCGATATTTTTATGAAAATAAGGTCCTATGACAAGTAAAGGGTGTCCCAAAAATTCACGCAAAAAGTAATTTTGATAAAAAAAAAACATTTTTTATTGATTCATAAAGTATGCAATATAGGGATATAGGGTTATGTATAAAATAAAATACTGGGTAAGTGGACTCCTCGGCTTGTACTCTTTTTCCCAAATCCGCACCAAACAGTGAAACTTTGCGGATGCATTTGTTTCTCAACAATCACCCTTGTATTTAATAAACGCCAAATGCGACAACTTTGAAAGTTAACGAAGCCATCGAGACGAAAATAAGCTTCATCGCCGAAAATGATTTTGTTGGAGAAATCACCGGCAAACCTTAATTATCTACTATATCAAACTGGCACTTAATAATGCAAACGCGTTGTTCTTTCATGTAGCACTCCATTTTAAAAAAAAACCCTAAACTGTCAATTGTCAAGCTGTCTTTTTTTTATTGGGAACACCTTGCGTGTATTTTGGGACACCCTTCACAACCAAATTTTATTTTTATTTTATCTTTACAATAAAAGCTAAAATTGTTGGATAGCTCTTCAAAAAAAACATTTTTTGTGATAATAAAAAATTTTAATATTAAAGTTATTTATGTTAAATATGTATTTTTTTTTGTTAATTTTTATTGTTTTCTTTTGTTATATAATACACTATACGTTATGACTTTTTTAGTCCAATAAATCAGAAAAATATTTTCTTTTTATTTTCGTTTGGGATTTTTTCGGATGTCCTCTTTTCATTTAACCCATTTAAAACCAAAGTCGTTTAAAGTTTAAAATTCAATTTTTTTTCAACATAGTTTTATTAAAAACCTTCATTACAGCATAAATTAGTAATTTTTTTTTTAAGTTACATATAAGTGTTTTGGGCTGTACCCAAGCGGGTACAGAGGTAAAGTGTGGGTTCTAATTCTTAGTATGGAATTTCTTGAAACAATTTTTTTCGACACAAAGAGCAATGGCACAAAGCTCACAATTCCATCTTACCCTCATGTGGCATTCTTTGCACCTAAGAGGTTTCTCAATTCTTTGAGGAAAATGGGGTCCCTCGGTATATGGCACACTTGCAGCAACAGTACGTTTTTGTGTTGTAGTCTTTAGAGTGTAATTTTTTAGGTAATGACGTGCAATACTTCTTTGAAAAGATAATAAATCCTCTTGGGAATCAGTCGCGAGTTTGGAGAGCTTCCAAGCGTTTACTAATGTGGAGCTAAGCATGGAAGTGAACAGCGGCCACCACCATTTTTTTTCCTCTTATTCTTATTTTATAAGCATTCACAGCTTGATCATAATTTTTCATGCATAAAGCCAAACCTTTGAAATTTCTGGCATAACAAATTCATAAGCGGTCTTATTTTAGCCATTTTATCTTGAGCATCTATTTGATAGTTGTCGGCCAAGTGAATAAACTTTTTTATTTCAAAAAATCTGTTACGAGACATGTTGTTCGCAACTACTGGAGTTCGCGTGTCCTCGTCCATTTGCCAATACATGGACTCCCTTGGCATTGAATGGTAGCCACTGTAAAATAGTATGCCGACAAAAACTTGGAGATCTTGTTTCGATAGTTCAAAATTGTGATTGTTCTGTTGGGAAGCATAAAGACGAGTTTGATATAAAATCAATTGAATAATGTCTTCATCAAAAAGCGTTTCGAATATTTCAACCGGAGATTTATTTTCTTAACTCGTTTTCATATCGATAACGCAGTTCTCGGAGTTGTTCGTAGAACTCATAGTCAGATCGACTTCGCTTATGGACCACCGAGGAACAAAATTATTTTGCTCATGAATTGAGGCCTTCAGCATGGACAAAGGCAATTCGTCTTCACTGTCGTACTCTTCATCTCTGACAAAAATTTCAACGTTACCTGGAACATCATGTGGGATTTGTAAATTTTCCAGATCCTCGACGTCAATCTCATCCTCGTCGGTGTTGTAATCAACGTCAGGTGGTATTATTGCGACATCATATAATGCATTCCTTTCATCTTCCTCTATCATGCTGACTGCATTTGGCAGACTATCGAATTTCCTACCGTAGAAGGAGGCTGTAGGAAAGGATTTGAAGTTCATTCTAAGAAAAATATAAACATAAAAATGATTTCATATCTTCCCATTGTACCCAAGCGGGTACACTTAACTTCAAAGCTAGTTACCTTCAATAAGTTATAGTTTTTATTTAATTTTTTCACTTTTATTTACTGAAAGACAATGTTTGCTAACTATCTAGGACACAAAATTGAAAAATAATTAGACAAAATAATCACTTTTTCACATAAGAAAAAAACCAACCTAACAAAATACAAAAATTGAAAAATTCACTTCAAACTTCTTTCACGTAAAAGAACATTTTGCTTTTTTTTTAAATGAAAATGGTTTTGCATGCTGAGAAAATGTCAAAGAATGGAAATAAATTCAAATCTTATTCAAAAAATGCCACATAGGTCAAAGGTAAAGTGATAAAATGTTTAAATATTTTGTACCCAAGCGGGTACAGTGGTAGTAAATGGGTTGATAGATCTGGTCACCCTTCCTGTACCCACGTTCTGTAATTCTCGCATAAAATTAGTCGAGAAACGATAAAATTGAAATAAACCATATGAGTTTTGTTCAATGGTGCCGAAAGTACTCCCATAGGAATATTGTACTACTTTCGACACCTCCGTGCTCCCGTACTTCTCCTTTCACATTCGTACTCCATATTTTTTTTTTAAAGACCTAAAATATCACACTTGCAGCAAAGTGTACTGTTAACCTTAATAAATTTAATTCACTTCAAATTCAATGCAAATTTGGCAGCACTTTTATCTTCCAAACTGTCGTCAAAAAGGAAATTTCCCTCTTTCTTGTTTGTTTTTGTTACTCCTTAATCACTGGTTTTTAATTCTTTAGAAATTTTGGTAAGATATAGTTTTTCTTAAAGCCTATATATAGTACGCTGCTGATTTGAAACGAAAAATCCCATACAAAAATGACACAACGAAATCATAAACGGAAAATTTCGTTCTGCTTTTCGTTTTGCAGTACGCTGTTCGAAGAGCGAAATTTATAATTGTAGCAGATTATTTGGAGAAGTCTCCGCTCCTTTTTCGCACTGAATTAATTATATAGACAATTTTTTGTGTGCGGAAAAATGACATTCGAGTTTTATTTGTGTTTTTTCTGTTTTTAATTTTCTTACATATTATCTTGTGATTACAATAAGTTCCCAATTTTTATTTTAAAAATAATATAACTATGCATTATGCTTTCTGCCATAAGACAAATTTTTTTGTAATTGAAAAGATATTTACTTATTTTTGTTATTAGAGTTAATAATTTATTTATTTATGTTTTGTTTTTTTTTAACTGAATTTTTTTTCTTGATGATTTTTTTTTACAAATAAAGTTAAAAAAAATTGAACACACTTATTTTTGAAGACTAAAAAATGTCTGTACTACTATTTTTTTCAAAATACTCCTCTTTTTTGGCCGCAGTACTACCTTATAATATTTCTCTCCGGCAACACTGGTTTTGTTCCATTATCCAACGTTTCTCGGACAATTTAACGGATGCGAGAGTTAAAGAACGTATAGGACATAGGTACTGGCCACTGCGGGTTTGTCATCCCGTGAGAAGCCGTGGTAGGCCAGCTAGTTGACTATAAATACATTTTATTTTACAGATAACGACCGACGTCATAAAGTGCGGGTTTCAATAAAATTCAATAAGCGGTTTTCTTACTACAGAAATTTAAAAAAAGAAGCTGGGCGCGACCCACACTGGTAACTTCCCATTGGTGCCCTTGGAAAATAGAAACAAGATTGTCAAAGACCTTATCAGGGTGTCCAATATGCAATCAAATGAAGGCCAAAAATGGTCCGTTTGTTCTCAATATATCCAAGACGAAAAACATTTTCGAGCAATGTTTATTATAGTTTTGTTTTGCATTTGTTTTTGGTTCAAAACAAAACTGTCAATTGAATGTATTTACTAACCTAATCGGCATGTTAACAATGTCATTGTGTTTAGTATAAAATAAGCCTGCCGTCGAGATATTCGAGACGAAAAGTATTTTTCAAGAATTTTTTAGTATTTTACTTTGATTATTTAAAAAAACCATAAATTTAATTTTTCAAAAATAATATCAGTAGAGTATAGAATAAAAAATATCACTATTTGTTCTCAAAATATCCGAGCGGTGAAATATGTTTGATAAATTTTTATTAGTGTTATTTTGCAATTTCTTTTTTTTTTTTTTTATTTAATTTTTTAATAAACCCCATAAATTCTCAGTTACAATATCATTGTTTGTTCTCAAGATATTGTAGCCGAAAAATGATTTTCTACAAAATATTTTTTGATTTAAAAAACTGCCTGCTGATTTTTTTTAATTCTTTTCAATTCTTCATTACGTCATTATGTGTAGAGTAAAATTAAGCCGAAGTCATTCGCATTTCTTGTTATCGAGATGTTCGAGACGAATGACGTTTCAAAACTTTTTTTTTTTAAGTAAGTAGTAAAAAAGTTTCAATTTTCTACATGTGCACACACACATCTCTCTTGGGTCCTCGAAACGTGGAGATAAGTCAAAATTTTCTATTTGAAAAATCGTACCAATTACAATAACTACAATGGGAAGTAACAAAGTTGTAAAATGTCATTCGACTCGATTATCTTGAGAACAAAAAACGCCAATGACTTTAACTTAATTTTATTCTACCCATAATGACGTAATACTATAACATTGAAAAGAATTTAAAAAAAATCATCTAACATTTTTCTTTTTAAAACAAAAAACATGCAAAAATTTGTAGAAAATCGTTTTTCGACTCGAATGTCTTGAGAACAAACAATGACATTGTTGCAAATTTGATAACTGGTATGTTTTTTTTTACAAAAATTCAATTTATTGTACCTACTTTTTTAACTTCATTATTTTTATTTTTGTTGCTATAAATTGAAGGTTTTTATCATACTTTCAGAATGTGCTTATTATCTTTATATAAACGTACACAATTATAACAAAGTAAAAATTACTTATTCAGTAGAAAGATATATTATAAAATATTAAATATCTGTGAGAGCCAAATGATTTAGAGAAAGAAAGAAAACATATCTGTCTATCTTTCTATCTATCAACTTACAGTTTTTTTTTTAAGCAAAGAACTACATAAAAATACTAAACATTGTTGAAAAAACGTTTTTGGATCGAATATCTTGATTATAACACTGATTTCGAAGCTAATTTATTTCGACCAATTTTATTCTACACTCAGAAAAAATTTTATACTTTGGCCCAACAATTTTCGTAGCCAAGCACTTACAATTCTTAACATAACAATGCAAGTGCTAACCATGAAGCAAGAACTTTTATTCTTGAATTTAAGATAAAAAAAATGTCAAAACTTAATGAATGTTAATTGTTGTTTCAAGAACGAGCTGTTAAAAAACCTCAAAAATGAAAATCGTCTGGTCAAGTAAGCAAATAGTACCTAAACATTTCAAGAGCAAAAATTGTTGCCACAACAATCCGTTGTTAATAAAAATCGAAAACTTAAATGTTGGCCCAAGAAAAAGAATGTCAAACTTTTAAAAACATAAATTGTTGACACAAGTAGAAATTGTCAACAAAAAATTAAAATAAAGTTTTTGGTTCAAGTATTAAAAATGTCAGATTTTCAAAAATTGAAATTGTTCTGCTAATAACTAGTTTCCAACTTACTTTGAAAATAAAGTAATTGTAATAAGATAAGAAGTTGAAAAAATTTTATGACAAATGAAGTAGAGAAATATAATGTAGTGGGAAACAAAATATCATCTTTAGTTAAAAGAACAAAGTTAGGAGTGTATGTACCTAATCTAAATATTCATACTCATATTTTGCTTTGGGTTTATAGATGTATGCATCGTGATATCCAATACAAAGTCTGGCAGGATTTAATGAATTTAGTCTCGAGGATCTATTAATAAAACTGAAGGTATAAACTTTTTTAGAAAACCTTATCGTCTTTTTTGGAAACGCCTCCAATCCAAAGTCTGGCAGGATTTGATGAATTTAGTCTCGATGATCTATTAATAAAACTGAAGATATAAACTTTTTTAGAAAACCTTATCGTCTTTTTTGGAAACGCAACAAATCAAATAAATTTTTTTTTTTTATTTTAATAACGGAAAGGTTCTCTTTTATTATTATGGTTTATTTAGATTTTTTCATGCACTTAAAATTTGCAAAACTCACTTGAGAATCAATCTCGAAACAATTAAACTTACCTTAAAAACATTCTATGTTTTTTCATCAGAAAAAAATTGTTGCATTAAAAAAGCAAGAAAAACAGACACTGAAAAGTTAGTATTTTATGTGCATATTTTATTTTTAAACATATATTAGTAATTTTTAATACAAACATTACATATATGTATATATATTAATTATACAAAAATAGAAACTAAAATCGAACAGTTTCTTTAAAGCTGTTTAAAGTAACACTCCTTACACACGTCGAAAAATTAACAATATTTTTCATATACATAGAAGCAATTTAAATTTTCTTTTATTTGAAATGATTGAAACTTTTCTAAAAACTAACTTTTAAATACTTGGCATATCAAGAAACAATTTGAACTTGATCCTGTCCGCCCTTAACTCTGTCTTGTTAAAATTGTTATCTATCTCATGAGAGTTCATAATTTTCCAAAGATCCTGCGAAGCTATTTGACACTCGTCTAATGCTCATATCCCGTCGTAGAATAACCCCCAACTAATAAACGGTTCCAGTGTTGCAGTGTTTATATAATTTACTGTCACTTGTTCATTTAAAATATTTTACATTTTGTTCACTTTAATTCACTTGCACTTTTTAATCGTGTTGACAGTATCGCGATTCACACAACAATGAAAATTGATCTGCTTTTTGCGATAAGGGACAGATTTACAGTTAGTTTTTATGAATTTAAGAATACATTTTTGGGCCAACAATTATATTGTTGTGCCAAGAACTAGTTATTGTCAACGTAACATTTTGTATTTGAAGCTCAACAACTAATTTTTAAAAGAACAGTTCCACTGTTCCACAAACAAGTTTCAATTTAAAATAGTTGAGCCAACAATTTTTAGTGTTGAAGGATTTTTTTTGTTTTTTTAATTTTCGGTATCTTGCCCGTTCAACAAATTAAAATAACACTTTACTAAATATATCAAAAAAAAAAAAATGTTTAATAGTTTAACTTAAGTTATATGAAATATTGTATTAAGGGTTTTTGAGCTAAATATAATAATAATACTTAATATCTAATATCTAATATCTAATAATAATCTCAAGCGTAGGTACGAGTATACGAGACTAAAGAAGTGAGAGTCGAATTTTATGTTGACGTTCCGCAAGAAAAAAAGAGATAATGATATATATATCTTTAATTTTTGTCTTAATGAATAACAATTTTTTTGTTGACCCAAGAAAAAAAATTTTGAAAATAGTTTACCTACCGATAATTTACATTTTTCATTGTTCTGCCAACTATTTTTATTCTTGATAATAATTGTTAACTTAAGAATTGTTGGATCAACAATTTGATTGTTTAAAGGATATAGGTATTGTCTGTAGAAATACTTATGACAACAATTTAATTATTGAGGTAATATTTTTCCGTTTTTGAAAGTGATTAAGAATGTTAAAATTGTTTTTCCAAGAACTTAATCTTTAAACGTTTGATTCTTAAAAAAACTACACTGAGTTGTTGCTGCAAGAACTTTTTGTTGAGCCAACAATTTTTTGTTTACAATTTTACAAGAATTTAAAATTCTTGAGATAACAATGGTTTTTTTTCTGAGTGTACACACAATGACGTATAGTCATTGCAGACCAAAACTTTTTTCAACAAATGTGTTTCGACTCAAATATCTCGAAAAACAATGTTATATCGTTTCTGGGATAATACTATTTTACACAAAATGCTGCTAGGTACTAAGAACTGATGGGGTTTATAAAAAAATTCAACTTTTTTAAACAAAACAAACCGCTCGGATGTTTTCTATGATGTCATATTTAATTAATAATATGATTTAAAAAAAAAAATTCAACTGACAGTTTTTCTAAACAAACATAATAAAATACTAAAAATTCTTGAAAAATATTTTTGTCCCGAATATCTCACCAATGAAAACTGATTTTGACGCCAGGCTAATTTTATACTAAACACAATGACGTTGTGGTAGCCCTTGGCGTAATGGTTAGTGCGTAGGACTGTTACGCCGAAGGTCTTGGGTTCGATTGCTGCAGCCTATGCCACCTAAAAGCAGAAATGTTTTCTCGGGTTACTGCCTCTTGCGAGGAATTGACAAAGGAATTGTCATTTTATAAGGTTATTTGTAAAGGAACTGTTTATGCGGTCCCGCAGGGTCAAGGTGGTACGCAAACGGGAATACTTCGGGCACCTATAGACTTTTATTTCAAGTCCCGCGAAGCGATAAACTGTTATAACTGTTATAATTTCTCTACAACATTTCAACATTCTTCAAAGAATATATACCTAATAATAACCGTCTCCCTGTTAATTATTGAGATACCTTTCTATAAAACAAGCCACTTTCACACCAACAGAAAGAACTTTCCATTGATTTGTATCCATATCAAAAATCACCATCACAAAATAAATTATAATGTAATATAGGTGCCTACTTTCATTCACATGCGGAGAAAAAATACTCCCTGAACCATTTATTTAATATTCTGTAAAAACGTCTAATCTTATAAATAGAATCAGTGAAAAAGGCAAAACCCTCTCCCTGCCTAAAAAACATGGCCCCTTTGGGAAACTTTACAAATTAATTCAATTTAAGTTTATCAAACAAATGCCTATTTTGTGGCCAAAAATGGATACCAATTCAGTAATTCAGTGAGTATTCCCCCTATAGTTTGTTATTTTCTATCTTGTTTTAGGGGTTAAAGCCAATATTCCTAGTCTTATTACCCATCTATAAATGGAGCAGGCATCATCATTTCCTTCAACTTCTCTACCAGCAAACATGGTGAATGGCGGTCGAAGAACGTCTATGTCGGAGAAAAAAAAACTCACAAATTGAAAGCCTTCGGTTAAATTTGTCTTATTTACAAATTTCAATCTCTATATACCTTAGACTTAGCTGTATTTTTTTGGATTATTCTCCCTCTGAAAACTCTCTAAACCATAAAATTTTCCAATCCCTTTTTAGGTATACCTATGCCTACATTATACGGGGCATAGGGATATTAAATGAGCTTCGATGATGAGGAAGAGTATCTACAGCAACAATTTTCTCCAAAATTGGCTCCGTCATGGTAAATATTGAAATGAATTTTTCTCCTTGATATTTTCGTAATTCCCCAAAATAACCATTTGTCTGTCCAATTCCCCCTTTTTGGTCTCATTTTGCGCATGCCATGTATCTTTCTGTCTGCATCTTTTTGACTGGTATACAGTGACATTTTTTTCTTGCTTTACGAATTACTCTCTGTGAATACTTTTCTATCTGTATGTTTTCCGTTTACATATACAAAAGAATAAAGTTGCATTCATATAAACATGTTTATATGTATATGAATTTATGTCTTTGTCCCAACGTTTATGAAAGTGAGAACTGAGAAGCTTCCCGTATTTCATATACAGTTTATTGGATGCAATGACAAGTGACTGCGGGGCAATTCACTATCACCCAGTCACCACCCTATGAATAGACCTTTCCTTTTAGTCTTTTTATGCCTTACTCGGAACATAGTGAAGCGAAAAAAATATGTAAAACTTAAGTAAAAGATGAGCTCGTCAGAAGTTATGACACCCAAGGGATATAAACTAAAACCGACATATTTAAGAAAGCACGAGTAGGTATTGGTTTGAATACCCACCCTGTTTTTCCGCCTTCTCCAGCTATCTGATATTGAAACAGATTGCTGTGGAAAATGAGATTTTGGTGGTTTTTTGATTTTCTGGAGCTTAAATATGTTATCGTAATGTGTGGAACTATGTACGTCATATACACACATTATGTATATGTATGCGTGATGTCGTTACATCATGTATGTATGTAGTATATGGTAACTCACACACAAATAAGGGGCCTTGTAAATTGGCATCCAAAACGATTTCATGAATTTGTATTTAATTTTATTCCCTTCAGTTTATTAGTGCGATGGGGAATGGTGATGGTAGAATGGTTGTTGAAAAATTCGTAGACGGAGGAGTACCTAAGTGTTATGAAAAAAAAATTTTGTTTGACAAATTTACATTTGTATATGTATATATGTAGATAAGTACATGCCCGCTCGTTTATATGTACATTTAAAGTAGACAGGTGTAAATATCGTTCAGGGTTAAAACGGGTGTGATTTATAAGATAATGACAGAAATAAGAAAAAAAAATGAAAAAATATTCTTGGATACAAAAATGAAGCACAAACAATGTTTTTCTGAATAGAGCGAAAATCAGTGGGAATGAAATCAACACTTCAAATTATTTTGGATCTTTAAATGAAGAAATATTTTTAAAAACAATGTTACCGAGTTCTAATTGGATCAGCCTTAACTCTACAAAAGAAAATTATAACTATACTTAGAACTACCAATTTAACATGTAGGTAATCATTTATTATCTATTGATATATGTATATAATGTAAACTTGTTTCGGGACTTTAAACAGTTCTATTAGAATCTGTTCTGATGAGGCCTATTTAGTTTATTAAAATGTTACATTGACCTTGCATTTAGTATAGGACAACGTTTTTTTTGTATGTGTAGAGTGCATCAGTGTGAGTATACGAAATCATTTTCGGGACTGGAACCCCCCTCCCCCCATTTGGCCGCTATCTTGAAAAAGGGGTAAGAAGCCCCTTTTCTCAATATCTTGAGAAATAAAGGTCTGACAAAAAAAAATTTAGAACATTTTTGTAGAGAATTTAATTTTCTACAATTTTGGTTAAGAGACTTTTTACCGTTAAATTGAAAATAAAAAAGATATTGCCAATAATCGACGAACATTTTCAAAAAAAATTACTTTATAGGGTTATAACTTTTTTGGGTTGGGGTCAGAATCCCGAAAACCCAAAATCCCGAAAATCCAAAATCCCGAAAACCCAAAGTCCCGAAAAACCCAGAATCCCGAAAACCCATAATCCTGAAAACCCAGAATCCAGAAAACCCAGAATCCCGAAAACACAGAATCCCGAAAACCCAAAATCCCGAAAACCCAAAATCCCGAAATTGAAATCCCGAAAAATTATATAAAATGAAAAATTTGCGAAAAGGTTTGCCAAGGTTTTGTTGTTTTGTTGCACACACTCCACCGTCTTTAGAATTACTATCTCCCTCCAACCAGTATATTCTTAGTAGCAAACTTTTTTTTATTTTTTTTCTTGTGTATTCCTCTTCTTCGTTACGTTTGCTCCGATGAAAATTATTCTCCAAACATTAATTAATTTTTTTTGGTATGAAATTTTTAACAGTTTTGAAATTTTTTTTATAGCTGGTACTCGACTGTCATTCTGGCTTTAATTTGAATTTTAAATTTTGAAAATCCGACAATTGGATCCAAAGATATATCGCAAATCGGGTGTTTTTCAATTTTAGCAAAAATTGGGCAATTCCCACTGAAACACGTCGGTTGGCAATGAACAACAACCTCATTTTTTTCAATGTTACCTCAACCTTAACGATCCGACTATTAGAATAAAAGTTATCATCCAACCAAACCAACCATATGAAGGCACCTCAACAAATTATGAATGAAAAATACCTACCACAAACGTGCATACCTACATACAGCGTTGCCGCTATGCAACTATAGTCGCATTTTTACCCCTTTTTTTACTCATGCGACCATGATATGACTTTGACCCTTTTTCAAAATTATGCGACTTTTTTGACCCCATTTCTTTTTTTTGTTGATAAAGTCTTTCCAAAATTCCATTGAAATTATTATTTTCGTTTAACTAACAGCAATCAATGGAACCTACACCTTAAGTTTCAATCTTAAAAATCCTTTTTACTTTAAAAACATACAAATTTAAATATTATAAAAACCATTATACATAATGTGCAATAATTCTTAAAAATTAACTTAATCGGCCTTATTGTGAATTTCACCCGAAAAATATTTCACCGAAACATTTATTGTTCGCTTGAACATTGAGGCCAAAATTAATGTTCACAATAACAGGTATTTTTCAAAAATGAAATTTTGTGCAAAACATACAATAGGTTAAAAGTGAAATGACAAATTTTCCGGGTGGAATGTTTTAAAGTGAAACTCACTATACGGCTGAATATTGTATCTTTTTTAAAGATACAGACATATATATGTACATATATGTACATATAAATATTATTTTTATGATAGTGAATTTATTTATTCTTTGTGTTAATTTTAAAGAACGATTTATTAATTTTTTTATAAATGAACAATGAGCACTGATTTCTTTGATCCTATAGTTTAGTTATTATTTACCGCTTAATTTATTAAAAAAAAAACTTGTGATACTGAAATTCAACAAATCATAATAAGAATATACAAATAAATGTAATTTATTTATTATATTATCTCAAATAAAATGATATTATAAACTGAAAACTGATGTAGACCATTTTTTAATAAACTGATCAACACTGTTCTTGTTTTAGCTCTAGTTAACTTGTCATTCACCACTTGATTGAACTTTTTCTTTGTGATACTAAAATTCAACAAATCATAATAAGTATAGACAAATACAGGGTGTCCGCCGGGAAGGTATACTACTTTGTTTCCATTTTTGTAAACATTAGTCTTGATAGTTCGTATTTGGCAGTCGTGAAGTAGACACGTGGCAAATTTATTATGGAAAAATATTCGATAAACCAACGTGTTTTAATTGTTAAAACATTTTGTCAAAATCAATGGGTTGGGTATAGCCGATCCCGGAACCACTGCTCCCAAGACCACTTATCCCAGACAACTGGTACCAGCAGCCAACTGGTACCAAGACACCTGGTCCCCAAACTCATCCCGGAAGTTATCGCAAAAAGACCAATTAAATTTTTATCGAAGATAAAACTCGTCGAATACAATGGTTCGTGTATTTAATATATTCGTTAAGATGGTTAGTGAATTCGAGTAAGGATTTTTTGTGGGATGAATTTTTTGCTAGGGATTTTTAAGGATAATTAACGGCCATTGGTCGATTTAATGCGATGAGCATGAGTTATGTATAGTTGTAGGTATATTGGTTTTGCATGGAAATATTCTGAAATCTATTGTGTCTCTCGTTCATTGGGTAATGTTTTTTTTTTTTATTGAAATGAAATGTGAGCAAAAAAGGAAAAATGCTTCCTATTTATAGATGAAGTGTGAGGGATGTTTGGGATGAGGCGTGAAACCACAATTTTTTGTTGTTGTGATTAAGTTTCTTGTAGGTACCTATTTCTTGATTGGTTTATTTGTACTATCTATAATTAGGTAATAGGAGGTAAGGTAGTGTGCTGTGCGTGGGTTGTCAGCTCTATAGGAAGGTAGATTGGTCAATGGTTGTAGGTAGGTAGGTAGGTATTTTACGTTGCCGATAATGAGAACAAATTATGGGTAGGTATAGGTAAGCAAAGAATTGAGACTTTCAAAATTGTAGCTTATAGGTAGGTAGGTACCTACTTTATAGGTATAGGCAGGGCCAGTCCTAGCCAAAATTGCGCCCTGTGCAAGATTTATAGTAAGCGCCACTTTTTATATTCGCACACATATATACACATAGCAAATGGGGGAACCCGACTAATCCTCGCAAAACAAAAACTCCGCACGACACATCCTCGCAAACAAAATCATCGCAAAACCAAATCTCCACAGAGACACATACCCGCAAACAAAATCTTCTCAAAGACACATCTCTGCTGCGACACATCCTCGAAAAACAAAATCATCGCAAAGACACATTTTCGTGGTTGTTGATATACGCAAGGCAGTTGACCGAGGTATTTTTTCGGTGGGCTTTTAAACTGGCAACAATTAGGTAAAATTATGTGGTATAGCAATGGGGTAGGTGATAGTAAGGTTGAACGCGAGAGGAGTAGCAAATATAGAAATAGGGCGCTGTTATTTGTGATTTGTCCATAAGGAATCTAAAGAGGTTGGGTGGAATGGGGGATGGGTTTATTTAAGTACGGGGCCGGATAAGAAAAATGTTATGTCGCTGTTCATAAACGGGTGGTTCATAAAAATGTCAACTTCGTTGTTTCTTGAGTGATTTCAATGAAATTGACACTAGTAATAGGTAAGATAAAGTTATGAAAGAAAAAAAAAAAATTCAAAACAGGGTGGTTCATAAATATTGCAAAAATTGCTAACTTCGTAGTTCCTTGGGTGATTTTGCTGATACTGACACTGCTAAGAGGAGAGATAAAGTTATGAATGAAAAAAATATTTTCAACAGGGTGGTTCAAAAAAAATGTCAACTTCGTTATTCCTTGAGTGATTTTAATGAAATTGACACTACTAATAGGTTAGATAAATTTATGAGAGAAAAAAATATTTTCAAAACAGGGTGGTTCATAAATATGGGAAAAAAATGCTAATTTCGTAGTTCCTTGGGTGATTTTGCTGAAATTGACACTGCCAAGAGGTGAGATAAAGTTATGAAAGAAAAAATATTTTTAAATTAGGGTAGTTCATAAAAATGTCAACTTCGTTGTTTCTTGCGCGATTTCAATGAAACTGCCATAGGTATTAGCTGAGCTTGAGTTATGAACAAAAAAATTATTTTCAAATTAGGGTGGTTCATAAAAATGTCAACTTCGTTGTTTCTTGCGTGATATCAATGAAACTGACGTAGGTATTAGCTGAGCTTGAGTTATGAACAAAAAAAATATTTTCAAATTAGGGTGGTTCATAAAAATGTCAACTTCGTTTTTTATTGCGCGATTTCAATGAAACTGACATAGGTTATAACTGAGCCATAGTTAAGATTACACTGTCTAAGAGTTGTATAAGAACAGTTTTGTCTCTTCTAGCACTGAAGATATTACTTGGGCAACCAATAGTCTGTTCCACAAAAATTGTCACTACAGGGCGAGCTTTTTTCAAAACAGTGGAGCCTGTATTTTATCACAACACTGAATTGAAAAAACTTCAACAAACTTATTATTAATAGTAAAAAAAATATATTTCGCTTTCAATTTCAATTATGTTATTTTTTCGTCTATTTTCTTGTCAATAGGAGATTTTGAACCGCTTTTTTCTTTTTTCTTTATTCTGAAATGTTATTAATGTTATTTGATTGAAAAAATTTTAATTTTACTTCGGTATTTGATTTTTCCAAGGATTGAACTCATGACCTTCCGATCACTTCTCCAGCACTCTACCACTAGGCCAACTCGCTATTCGAGAGATAGATGTAAAATTTGTAACAAGTAGATGCATTTGCTATTGACATTTTATAAAAGCTGTTTTCCTTATGAAAGCCAATAGCTCACCAAGGAAAGCAATATTTTACATAAGCTTGCTATTAACATTTTATAAAAGCTATATTTTTCTTATGGAAGGTAATAGCTCACCAAAAAAAGCAATAATTTCTATTAGTTTGCTGTAAGCATCTTAAACAGGCCTTTTCATACTTTATTTATTAGACAAGCCTTGTATACAAATTTATTATTCCACTCTTAAAAAGCTATTATTGTAAATAATTTTGAAAAATAGATGACTTGTATAATAGAGCCCTATATTAATTCTTTATAAGCTATAGCCTACCAAATATTCAAAATTGGACCCTATACAAGTTAAATTGTTAGGCACACAATTCATGTAAGCCAGTGAGTAGCGTAGCATGTTTTTAGTTGAAGTTTTTCCAATTCAGTGTTGTGATAAAATACAGGCGCCACTGTTTTGAAAAAAGCTCGCCCTGTAGTGACAATTTTTGTTGAACAGACTATTGGTTGCCCAAGTAATATCTTCAGTGCTAGAAGAGACAAAACTATTCTTATACAACTCTTAGACAGTGTAATCTTAACCTATGTCAGTTTCATTGAAATCGCGCAATAAAAAACGAAGTTGACATTTTTATGAACCACCCTAATTTGAAAATATTTTTTTTGTTCATAACTCAAGCTCAGCTAATACCTACGTCAGTTTCATTGATATCACGCAAGAAACAACGAAGTTGACATTTTTATGAACCACCCTAATTTTAAAATAATTTTTTTGTTCATAACTCAAGCTCAGCTAATACCTATGGCAGTTTCATTGAAATCGCGCAAGAAACAACGAAGTTGACATTTTTATGAACTACCCTAATTTAAAAATATTTTTTCTTTCATAACTTTATCTCACCTCTTGGCAGTGTCAATTTCAGCAAAATCACCCAAGGAACTACGAAGTTAGCATTTTTTTGCCATATTTATGAACCACCCTGTTTTGAAAATATTTTTTTCTCTCATAAATTTATCTAACCTATTAGTAGTGTCAATTTCATTAAAATCACTCAAGGAATAACGAAGTTGACATTTTTTTTGAACCACCCTGTTGAAAATATTTTTTTCATTCATAACTTTATCTCTCCTCTTAGCAGTGTCAGTATCAGCAAAATCACCCAAGGAACTACGAAGTTAGCAATTTTTGCAATATTTATGAACCACCCTGTTTTGAAATTTTTTTTTTCTTTCATAACTTTATCTTACCTATTACTAGTGTCAATTTCATTGAAATCACTCAAGAAACAACGAAGTTGACATTTTTATGAACCACCCGTTTATGAACAGCGACATAACATTTTTCTTATCCGGCCCCGTACTTAAATAAACCCATCCCCCATTCCACCCAACCTCTTTAGATTCCTTATGGACAAATCACAAATAACAGCGCCCTATTTCTATATTTGCTACTCCTCTCGCGTTCAACCTTACTATCACCTACCCCATTGCTATACCACATAATTTTACCTAATTGTTGCAATTAGGTCAACTGCCTTGCGTATATCAACAACCACGAAAATGTGTCTTTGCGATGATTTTGTTTTTCGAGGATGTGTCGCAGCAGAGATGTGTCTTTGAGAAGATTTTGTTTGCGGGTATGTGTCTCTGTGGAGATTTGGTTTTGCGATGATTTTGTTTGCGAGGATGTGTCGTGCGGAGTTTTTGTTTTGCGAGGATTAGTCGGGTTCCCCCATTTGCTATGTGTATATATGTGTGCGAATATAAAAAGTGGCGCTTACTATAAATCTTGCACAGGGCGCAATTTTGGCTAGGACTGGCCCTGCCTATACCTATAAAGTAGGTACCTACCTACCTATAAGCTACAATTTTGAAAGTCTCAATTCTTTGCTTACCTATACCTACCCATAATTTGTTCTCATTATCGGCAACGTAAAATACCTACCTACAACCATTGACCAATCTACCTTCCTATAGAGCTGACAACCCACGCACAGCACACTACCTTACCTCCTATTACCTAATTATAGATAGTACAAATAAACCAATCAAGAAATAGGTACCTACAAGAAACTTAATCACAACAACAAAAAATTGTGGTTTCACGCCTCATCCCAAACATCCCTCACACTTCATCTATAAATAGGAAGCATTTTTCCTTTTTTGCTCACATTTCATTTCAATAAAAAAAAAAAACAACACCCAATGAACGAGAGACACAATAGATTTCAGAATATTTCCATGCAAAACCAATATACCTACAACTATACATAACTCATGCTCATCGCATTAAATCGACCAATGGCCGTTAATTATCCTTAAAAATCCCTAGCAAAAAATTCATCCCACAAAAATTCCTTTCTCGAATTCACTAACCATCTTAACGAATATATACACGAACCATTGTATTCGACGAGTTTTATCTTCGATAAAAATTTAATTGGTCTTTTTGCGATAACTTCCGGGATGAGTTTGGGGACCAGGTGTCTTGGTACCAGTTGGCTGCTGGTACCACTTGTCTGGGATAAGTGGTCTTGGGACCAGTGGTTCCGGGATCGGCTATACCC
Source organism: Epistrophe grossulariae (assembly GCA_929447395.1). Lineage (NCBI taxonomy): Eukaryota > Metazoa > Arthropoda > Insecta > Diptera > Syrphidae > Epistrophe > Epistrophe grossulariae. The sequence goes on along the minus strand of OV839568.1, from coordinate 83,637,304 downwards.
AACCCGGTATAAGTGGTCTTGGTATCAGTGGTTCTGGGATCGGCTGCGTTGACACCAAAATCAATCATCGATTACTGTGACGATGAGAAAGTTAAATGAAATTTTTGGGAGAAACAACGTACCAACAGAACGCACGTGAATAAACAGAATAGTCGGTTCTGGGCAATGGAAAACCCTCAAATTATTCATCAGTCACCTTTGCATCCATTAAAAGTTACAGTCTGGTGTGGAATTTGGTCAAGAGGAATCATTGGACCTTACCTTACGGCGTAACGGTAACTGTGAATGGGGAGCGATATCGTGATATGATTGGAAACTTTTTAACGCCACAACTGCATGCTTTGGGCTTGATTAACATGTGGTATCAACAAGACGGTGCCACATCGCATACAGCCAGGATTACAATGGTATTACTGCGAGACCTCTTTCCACAACAAGTTATTTCAAGAAATGGTGATGTTGATTGGCCTCCACGGTCCACGGCCGCCTGATTTGACTGCTCCGGACTTTTTTTTTGTAGGGATATCTGAAAAGCAAGGTTTATGCAAACAAACCAGAAACGCTTGAGCAACTCAAACAAAATATTCGTGATGAAATTAATGAAATACGGCGTGAAATGTGTGAGAATGTAATGAAAAATGTGCTCAAAAGGGCTCGCATTTGCAAGACTAACAGAGGCGGACATTTACCTGATATTGTATTCTATACGTAATTGCCGACATTAAATAAAACATTTATCAATATAAGATCCATTCTCTTTCATTTAATCAAAAATTATAAACAAACAAAGTAGTAAATAACCTCCCCGGCGGACACCCTGAAGATGTAATTTATTTATTATTTGAATAGAAATGTATTTTATTTTTAATACTGAAAATTTATTTCTTTTGCTTTGGTTTAATAAAAATCTTAAATTACTCGAAAACTTGATTTATTTATACTGATTTCGTTTGGTTTTGCTGTCTTTTAAAAAATTTTCAAAATGCAACTTTTTCTCTCTCGTGACCGTTTTTTGTGCGACCTTTTCAAATTTCTCAGCAGCAACACTGCCTACACATGTATAGCAAATTTGTTCCCGATGCGAACCAAATTTGCCAAGGTTATGCTGTTTTGTTGCACACTCTCCACCGTCTTTAGAATTACTATCTCCCTCCAACCAGTATATTCTTAGTAGCAAACTTTTTTTTATATCCTGGTGTATTCATCTTCTTCGTTACGTTTGCCTCGATGAAAATTATTCTCCAAAAATGAATAAAATTTTTTTAGTATGAAATTTTTAACGGTTTTGAAAATTTTTATAGCTGGTACTCGACTGTAATTCTGGCTTTAATTTGAATTTTAAATTTTGAAAATTCGAGCATTGGATCCAATGATATAAGCATTTAAATGACCGCAAATCGGGTGTTTTTCAATTTTTTAACTTTTTGAGCTACTGGCACCAATTGTTGTTGTATCAACAATTCACACATATTCACGGACAGGGAATTTAAGAGAGTTTTCTCTCATTGAGCTAAAATAAAATTTGACGGTGTTTTAGGCAAGGGGGTACGACTTTCGAGTCGGTTCTCTAGATAATATAGGTACTCTATGGTTATCGTTGTTTAGTTAATAGGGATTTTAACTTAAATCCCGTTCTTTTGAAAATAAAGAGTACATAAATAATGAACATATCGAGTGAAGTAAAATGTTGCAAATAAAATGGATCTAGATATTCCATCACTATTATTTTGAAATCAAACAATCTGTCTGTGTTTTACTTTGAGGAAGGATTATTTGTGGTATATTTACGGTGACCATCCGTTCATTATAACAATGAACAGTTCAGTATTTGAAGATAATGTTCATTATGAATTATTTGTTGAACAAAAACACATAAATGTTCAGTATATCAGAAGTTGTTCATTATTTTTCCTGTATTTATGTAGTACAAATTCCTAACATACTAAAGCAAAATTCAATGGCAAATAAAATGTAAAATAAAGATGCTAACGTATCCTAACCGCGAAAGAACGAACAAGACATGTAGTACAATTTTATTTTGTTAAATGCTCCTCAGAAAGAGTTTTTTCTAGACCCACGGAAAAAATAAAGCCCATGGGTCATATTTAAAAAAAAAATGGAAATATAACCTGCAGGCTATTTTTCCTTTTTGGAGTGACAATAAGACCCACCACAAAAAAGCATTAAATTAAAACCCGCTATATTTTTTGCCTTTCTGAATTGGCATTAAGACCCACACTTAAAGTACCTAATCATACTTTGCTTTTAAATATTTTTCAATTAATGATTTTAAAACTAAATTTTTTTTGACTTTGTCAATCCTCGCGTTCGGGGATCTATCCAATGGGTGTCAACCTATCCCAAAAATTTTCGGATACGTTTGGTTGTTGTTGCATCAGCTGTTTTGTCACAAGGGATTACAACAACACAAACATATCCGGATAGCTTTGGATTGATCCCCGAACGCGACCAATAGTTTTATAGATATCTTGAATGGCTCGCTTCGCGGGTTCAGAAAAATTTCAAAATCCGTAAAAATGAAATATGTTAATATGGATTTATTTATTTTTTTGTTTGTAAGTCTTTTTTTGTTTTAAAATTTAAGTTTTATGCAAACAAAGACTGAATTTCTGATTTCTATACCTTCATTTTTAAGTAGATATTTTTTTAATTAAATGGAATAATTTAAAATTGAATTGAATTTTGTTATATTAGGACAGTAGCTCTAAAGTAGAGCATAGTCTCAAAATTGTTGGAACATATATTATTCGCGTCCGTTTCTATTCGTATATTATTATCCAACACACATTTAAAGGCTATTTTATTTAGTCGAAATCGTTGAATAAAGCTAAAATTTGTAATAATTTTATTTAACAACATTTAATAACAAATATTTTGGAGCTGATATTCACGTATCATAATTTTATTTATTTATAAATTTATTTCTTTGTCAAATTTATTGTAACTTAAGCAGCTCACAAAGAAAAACGTCAAAGAATAAGCTGTCGTTTTTTGTGTTACATGAAGCAAATCTTTCGCACAAACGAAAACGTTGATCGCTTTTTAGATACAGAATATGGCCCCTGTTTATTCATCGTTATTTATTTATATTTTCCATTTTTTAACCAATGAACCAATTGTTAAATGAAAAAAGAAAAAACGAAAAAGTAATGGTGCAAATAGAATACCGGTTAGATTTTGGATGAACAAGTTACTCAAGCTGAGATTTTACAAGTTTTAGCTTGGACCATTAAGGCCCATTCACATGAAAGCGACCAACGATCGACGAACAAAAGAACAAATGGGATTTTAAGCATCTAATAAGACTAAATTCTTTACAAAAACCAGACAAAATGGTAGAAAATTTATTTAAATTAATGTGAAGATACTAAAATTTGCGTTTTAATTTCTAAAATAAGAGAAATTTGAGAAAATAAAATGGTCGTCATGAACAGATTGCAATTCGCAAATCGCGACGACCAATTTAATTTTCGCTTAGAAATTATAACACTAATTTTAGTATCTAAACAATAAACATTAATTTATATAAGTTTTCTACCATTTTGTCTGTTTTTTGTGAAGAATTTAGGCTTATTAGATGTTTTAAATCCCATTTGTTCTTTTATTCGTTGGTCGCTTTCATGTCAATGGACCTTTATTCTTGAGACAGGGTGTATGTATAAAAAATTAATTTTCAAATAAACCGCTTCAACGTTATTTACATTTGCCCAAGAACATTTTTTTTTTTTTAGCTTCATCTTGTTTTTGAAGATGATTAATCGATTAGTAATTTGTGTTGTTTTAAAATTTGTTTAAACATCACTGTTCTTAAGCTAATCTCTTTGTTCCCTAGTGTTTTTACAATGAAATCACACAGTAAATATTTTTTTTTTCTATACCTACCCCTAGATTTTTATATTGGAATCAAAAAGAACTTTTAAGATCATGTATTTGCTCTTAAACGTAAAAAAATAATTTGCGATTTTTTTTCATTGCGTATGAAGCGGTTATTTTTTTTTTCTTGCATTGGCAACTAATTAATGTCTAAATTAAAAAATTTACAAAAGATTATAATATTTAAATTCCATTTTCATTTTCCACGTGTTGGAACATATTTATAAAAAACAGAAATTAAAAGTTAAAACAAATTAATGACTTAGTTTTCTGGTTAGGTGTAACAATTATAAGCATGTTCTATGAAAATGTTCAGATTATTTACATTAAGTAGAAAAAATAGAGTATAGAAGAAGAAGAAGAAGAAGAGAACAAAGGATTACCTATAATCCAAATTTTTCAAAATCTAATTTGTAGTTATATAGTTACGCATTTCTTAATTATAATTAATAAACATATAAACAAAAAGTAAACTACTTAAGAGAATCACCCAAAATCCAAGGAATCAAGTTTGAACAAAATTATTTGAGTGGTTAAGTCTAAATACTAGGGACGGACAGACATACAAACGAGACCCATTTTACTATCATCTTTCAATTTTTCTATGATTTTTTTGTTTCCGATATTTTTTTCTAAGTTTTTATATTTTTAAAATTTTGTTTGTTTTATTTTTGATTTGTTTCAGTTTTTTAACTGATCCTATTATTGTTGTTTTAATGTTTTTTATATGTGGAGTACTACCAATAAACTTTTTGAAAACTATAGTTTTATATTAACAGTTTATTTATTTGAAAAACGTATGAATCATTTGAAGATCAATTTTAGAATAATAATAAATTTAAACAAAATTTTCTTTACAGAAACAAATATTGAAAAGCTTATCAGTTAAATATATATTGGAGTGTTTTTCTTATATATATATCGATTCATATCGATAAGAATTCCTCTTAACCATAAGGCTTCTGATGCTGCAGCGCTAAGTGCAATGTATTCTGCCTCACTTGACGATGTTGCTACATGTGGCTTGTTTCTTACTGACCATGATACACAGTTGTCAAAAATTTTAAAAGCATAACCGCTAACTGATTTTCGATCAACGATATCTGAAGCCCAGTCCGCATCCGAGTATCCAACGAATATTCTAGTGTACTTTGCTTGAATTGCAATCTAAGGTGTTTCGTTCCTTTAAGGTATCTTAAAGGGATATTTTTTTTGTAGGGATATCTGAAAAGCAAGGTTTATGCAAACAAACCAGAAACGCTTGAGCAACTCAAACAAAATATTCGTGATGAAATTAATGAAATACGGCGTGAAATGTGTGAGAATGTAATGAAAAATGTGCTCAAAAGGGCTCGCATTTGCAAGACTAACAGAGGCGGACATTTACCTGATATTGTATTCTATACGTAATTGCCGACATTAAATAAAACATTTATCAATATAAGATCCATTCTCTTTCATTTAATCAAAAATTATAAACAAACAAAGTAGTAAATAACCTTCCCGGCGGACACCCTGAAGATGTAATTTATTTATTATTTGAATAGAAATGTATTTTATTTTTAATACTGAAAATTTATTTCTTTTGCTTTGGTTTAATAAAAATCTTAAATTACTCGAAAACTTGATTTATTTATACTGATTTCGTTTGGTTTTGCTGTCTTTTAAAAAATTTTCAAAATGCAACTTTTTCTCTCTCGTGACCGTTTTTTGTGCGACCTTTTCAAATTTCTCAGCAGCAACACTGCCTACATATGTATAGCAAATTTGTTCCCGATGCGAACCAAATTTGCCAAGGTTATGCTGTTTTGTTGCACACTCTCCACCGTCTTTAGAATTACTATCTCCCTCCAACCAGTATATTCTTAGTAGCAAACTTTTTTTTATATCCTGGTGTATTCATCTTCTTCGTTACGTTTGCCTCGATGAAAATTATTCTCCAAAAATGAATAAAATTTTTTTAGTATGAAATTTTTAACGGTTTTGAAAATTTTTATAGCTGGTACTCGACTGTAATTCTGGCTTTAATTTGAATTTTAAATTTTGAAAATTCGAGCATTGGATCCAATGATATAAGCATTTAAATGACCGCAAATCGGGTGTTTTTCAATTTTTTAACTTTTTGAGCTACTGGCACCAATTGTTGTTGTATCAACAATTCACACATATTCACGGACAGGGAATTTAAGAGAGTTTTCTCTCATTGAGCTAAAATAAAATTTGACGGTGTTTTAGGCAAGGGGGTACGACTTTCGAGTCGGTTCTCTAGATAATATAGGTACTCTATGGTTATCGTTGTTTAGTTAATAGGGATTTTAACTTAAATCCCGTTCTTTTGAAAATAAAGAGTACATAAATAATGAACATATCGAGTGAAGTAAAATGTTGCAAATAAAATGGATCTAGATATTCCATCACTATTATTTTGAAATCAAACAATCTGTCTGTGTTTTACTTTGAGGAAGGATTATTTGTGGTATATTTACGGTGACCATCCGTTCATTATAACAATGAACAGTTCAGTATTTGAAGATAATGTTCATTATGAATTATTTGTTGAACAAAAACACATAAATGTTCAGTATATCAGAAGTTGTTCATTATTTTTCCTGTATTTATGTAGTACAAATTCCTAACATACTAAAGCAAAATTCAATGGCAAATAAAATGTAAAATAAAGATGCTAACGTATCCTAACCGCGAAAGAACGAACAAGACATGTAGTACAATTTTATTTTGTTAAATGCTCCTCAGAAAGAGTTTTTTCTAGACCCACGGAAAAAATAAAGCCCATGGGTCATATTTCAAAAAAAAAATGGAAATATAACCTGCAGGCTATTTTTCCTTTTTGGAGTGACAATAAGACCCACCACAAAAAAGCATTAAATTAAAACCCGCTATATTTTTTGCCTTTCTGAATTGGCATTAAGACCCACACTTAAAGTACCTAATCATACTTTGCTTTTAAATATTTTTCAATTAATGATTTTAAAACTAAATTTTTTTTGACTTTGTCAATCCTCGCGTTCGGGGATCTATCCAATGGGTGTCAACCTATCCCAAAAATTTTCGGATACGTTTGGTTGTTGTTGCATCAGCTGTTTTGTCACAAGGGATTACAACAACACAAACATATCCGGATAGCTTTGGATTGATCCCCGAACGCGACCAATAGTTTTATAGATATCTTGAATGGCTCGCTTCGCGGGTTCAGAAAAATTTCAAAATCCGTAAAAATGAAATATGTTAATATGGATTTATTTATTTTTTTGTTTGTAAGTCTTTTTTTGTTTTAAAATTTAAGTTTTATGCAAACAAAGACTGAATTTCTGATTTCTATACCTTCATTTTTAAGTAGATATTTTTTTAATTAAATGGAATAATTTAAAATTGAATTGAATTTTGTTATATTAGGACAGTAGCTCTAAAGTAGAGCATAGTCTCAAAATTGTTGGAACATATATTATTCGCGTCCGTTTCTATTCGTATATTATTATCCAACACACATTTAAAGGCTATTTTATTTAGTCGAAATCGTTGAATAAAGCTAAAATTTGTAATAATTTTATTTAACAACATTTAATAACAAATATTTTGGAGCTGATATTCACGTATCATAATTTTATTTATTTATAAATTTATTTCTTTGTCAAATTTATTGTAACTTAAGCAGCTCACAAAGAAAAACGTCAAAGAATAAGCTGTCGTTTTTTGTGTTACATGAAGCAAATCTTTCGCACAAACGAAAACGTTGATCGCTTTTTAGATACAGAATATGGCCCCTGTTTATTCATCGTTATTTATTTATATTTTCCATTTTTTAACCAATGAACCAATTGTTAAATGAAAAAAGAAAAAACGAAAAAGTAATGGTGCAAATAAAATACCGGTTAGATTTTGGATGAACAAGTTACTCAAGCTGAGATTTTACAAGTTTTAGCTTGGACCATTAAGGCCCATTCACATGAAAGCGACCAACGATCGACGAACAAAAGAACAAATGGGATTTTAAGCATCTAATAAGACTAAATTCTTTACAAAAACCAGACAAAATGGTAGAAAATTTATTTAAATTAATGTGAAGATACTAAAATTTGCGTTTTAATTTCTAAAATAAGAGAAATTTGAGAAAATAAAATGGTCGTCATGAACAGATTGCAATTCGCAAATCGCGACGACCAATTTAATTTTCGCTTAGAAATTATAACACTAATTTTAGTATCTAAACAATAAACATTAATTTATATAAGTTTTCTACCATTTTGTCTGTTTTTTGTGAAGAATTTAGGCTTATTAGATGTTTTAAATCCCATTTGTTCTTTTATTCGTTGGTCGCTTTCATGTCAATGGACCTTTATTCTTGAGACAGGGTGTATGTATAAAAAATTAATTTTCAAATAAACCGCTTCAACGTTATTTACATTTGCCCAAGAACATTTTTTTTTTTTTAGCTTCATCTTGTTTTTGAAGATGATTAATCGATTAGTAATTTGTGTTGTTTTAAAATTTGTTTAAACATCACTGTTCTTAAGCTAATCTCTTTGTTCCCTAGTGTTTTTACAATGAAATCACACAGTAAATATTTTTTTTTTCTATACCTACCCCTAGATTTTTATATTGGAATCAAAAAGAACTTTTAAGATCATGTATTTGCTCTTAAACGTAAAAAAATAATTTGCGATTTTTTTTCATTGCGTATGAAGCGGTTATTTTTTTTTTCTTGCATTGGCAACTAATTAATGTCTAAATTAAAAAATTTACAAAAGATTATAATATTTAAATTCCATTTTCATTTTCCACGTGTTGGAACATATTTATAAAAAACAGAAATTAAAAGTTAAAACAAATTAATGACTTAGTTTTCTGGTTAGGTGTAACAATTATAAGCATGTTCTATGAAAATGTTCAGATTATTTACATTAAGTAGAAAAAATAGAGTATAGAAGAAGAAGAAGAAGAAGAGAACAAAGGATTACCTATAATCCAAATTTTTCAAAATCTAATTTGTAGTTATATAGTTACGCATTTCTTAATTATAATTAATAAACATATAAACAAAAAGTAAACTACTTAAGAGAATCACCCAAAATCCAAGGAATCAAGTTTGAACAAAATTATTTGAGTGGTTAAGTCTAAATACTAGGGACGGACAGACATACAAACGAGACCCATTTTACTATCATCTTTCAATTTTTCTATGATTTTTTTGTTTCCGATATTTTTTTCTAAGTTTTTATATTTTTAAAATTTTGTTTGTTTTATTTTTGATTTGTTTCAGTTTTTTAACTGATCCTATTATTGTTGTTTTAGTGTTTTTTATATGTGGAGTACTACCAATAAACTTTTTGAAAACTATAGTTTTATATTAACAGTTTATTTATTTGAAAAACGTATGAATCATTTGAAGATCAATTTTAGAATAATAATAAATTTAAACAAAATTTTCTTTACAGAAACAAATATTGAAAAGCTTATCAGTTAAATATATATTGGAGTGTTTTTCTTATATATATATCGATTCATATCGATAAGAATTCCTCTTAACCATAAGGCTTCTGATGCTGCAGCGCTAAGTGCAATGTATTCTGCCTCACTTGACGATGTTGCTACATGTGGCTTGTTTCTTACTGACCATGATACACAGTTGTCAAAAATTTTAAAAGCATAACCGCTAACTGATTTTCGATCAACGATATCTGAAGCCCAGTCCGCATCCGAGTATCCAACGAATATTCTAGTGTACTTTGCTTGAATTGCAATCTAAGGTGTTTCGTTCCTTTAAGGTATCTTAAAATTCGCTTCAACGCCTTCCAATGGTTTTCAGTAGGATTTTGTTGAAAGCGTCCCATGTATCCGATATAGAAACAAATATCTGGTCTAACACATAACATCAAATACATAAGACTCCCAAGTAATTCTCGGTATGGCTGATTTGTAATTTGCTTGTCTTCAGCAATCCGATTTCCTTTCTCCATTGGTGTTTTTGCAGGGTTACAGTCCGTCATGAATTTTTTAAAAATTTTATCGATGTTTGCTTCTTGAGATAAAAACATTGGTTCATCAAGTTTATTGTACTTAATTTTTATTCCAAGAAAGTGCATTAGTTCACCGCAATCTGACATCTCAAACTTGTTTGATAACTTTTTCTTCATATCAATAATTTCAGGTAGTAATCTTTCAGCTATAATTATATTATCATCTACATATAGCACGATTTTAATAGTATCTTCCTTTTTTACTTTTGTGTAAAGGCAGTAGCTTGATCTCTCATATCCAAGTTGTATTAAATAATTGTTTATCTTCTCATTCAAACATCCTTCAGGCCATATAAAGATTTTTTGAGCTTACATACCATATCACCTTCTGCTTCTAGTCCTTCAGGTATGTCCATATATATTTCTTCTTTCAGATGTCCATTCAGAAAGGCAGTTTTTACGTCTAGTTGATGGAAAAATAACTTCTTTTGGACTCCTACAGCCAAAACTGTACGTATTGTTGTTAATTTGGCTACAGATGCAAAGGTTTCTTCATAATCTATACCATATTTTTGAAGAAATCCGTTAACAACCAATCTTGGTAAAGGTAGCACCTTTAAGTTGTTGTTGTTGTTCAGAAATTCAATGAATCTTGCTTTATATTTTCCAGGTTTTCCATCTTCGTTAGGCTTTATTCGAAAAACCCATTTTGATTTCAAAGGTCCCGTTTGGTTTCTTCGTTATTTGCCAAACATCGTTCTTCATAGATTCGAGTTCTTCATTTACGGCTTTGTTCCAATACTCACGATCTGATCTGTTTTCAATTTTATTGAAAGCTTCAGGAACGTCATCAATGTTAACATCATCTGCTATTGCATTATAAGTTATGAAACCATCCATTAACTTTCGTGGAACTTGACCTCTTAATGGTTCTATCTCGTTATTTGTAGGTCCTTTAGATTCTTCAATGAATTTTTCGAACTCTTCTTCAGTTGGTTCTTCCTCATTGCTGATATTTTCTCCGCTGACAGTTGCAGGAATGGCAATATTTGAATTTTCCCCCTCTTGCCAGGTACTGCATATTGAAATTATTTCAGTTTTTTTAGTCTCTTGAATAGCTGCATAAGGATAACACTGCTCGTCAAACTTCACATCTCGAGCAATGATAACTTTCCTTTTGTCGAGGTCCCAAAGACGATATCCATTTTGAGCGTAACCAATCATAACGCATTCCTCACTGTTTGCATCAAGTTTATGTCTCTTTTGTTTTGGTATCCAAGCATATGCCTTACATCCAAACAAGCGCATTTTCTCCAATGATGGCTTGCTTCCATACCATAGTTCAGCTGGTGTTTGGTTTTCTTGTAGTGCTCTTGTTGGACTTCTATTTATTATATATGTGGCAGTTAGAGCAGCCGCTCCCCACATATTTTTCGAAACCATCGACTTATGAGCAAAGTGCGAACTTTTTCAACTAGACTCCTGTTGAACATTTCCGCTACACCATTTTGCTGAGGTGAGTATGCAACGGTAGTTTCAAGTTGAATTCCCTTTTGTTTGTAAAATGCCTGTTGTTGAGACGAACAATATTCACGTCCTTCGTCACATCGGAGCACTGATATTTTCATATTGAATTTTGCTGTCACAAGTGCTTCATACCCTTGAAATGTTTCAAATACCTCAGATTTCTTTTTAATGAGATAAATAACGGTGAAGTGAGTATAGTCATCTATGAAAAAAACAAAATATTTGTAACCATCATACGTTGCAGGTGTAACTGGACCGTGTACGTTACTGTGAATCCTTTCAAGCGGCCTCTTACTTCTATCTCTTAATCCATTGAAAGGTTCTCGGCAGAGTTTTCCCTTGACACAGGTTTCACAAAATCCAAAAGCCTTCACGCGACCCATTCCAATTACAGCTTCACTTCGGGCCATTTCTATTAAAGATTGTTGATTGATATGACCAAGTCGTCTATGCCACAGTTTACTTTCATCTTCTATGCACAGATTTGCAAATATTTGACCTTGAACTTTGCTAAGATTTAGTTCCTATAAGTTTCCCTTTAATCGTGCAACAATATCTTCATCTTTCGTCTTTATAATTGCTTTATCATCTTTGAAGTTAACTTCTACTCCAACACTAGCAAGTCGGCGAACAGAAATTAGATTCGCACGTAGATTTGGAACATATACAATACCAATACGTCCTTTAAGGTTACTAATGTTCCTCCTTTAGTATAACCACAAATTTCTCCAACTTCTTTGGCAGTTAGGTCTTCTTCATTCTTAGCTACGTTTATTTTTACAGGGTTCTTCAGTGCTTGAATTTTGGAAAACAAATTTCTTTCATTAGCAAGATGATCGCTTGAGCCTGAATCTAGCATGAACGACATTAACGAAAGATTACGTTTTTGGTTGTTTCGATTTATCATGAAACACACATTCTTGATTTTATTTTCACAGGTCATTTCTTGACTTTCACTTTTGTCTCTCTTGCTAAGTTTGCTTCTTTCTTGACTCTACAATTTGCTTTCAGATGACCGCGCTTTCCACAGTTGTGACATTTTCCATTGAATCTAAAATGTCTCTCTCTCTTCAAAGCAATTAGCAAATGCAGTTGGTAGTTTTGAGTCTTCAGTAGTTTCCGTTCTGTCCATTATTTTTCGCTCTTCTGCGAGCAATCTTTGCTTCACAATTTGAATAGTGCGATCTTCTTCCCTCATATTCTCGAGAGCTGTAACCAGTGGATCATAGCTCTCTGGAAAGGTCAGGAACAATTGCGATACAAGATCGCTTTCAGCTAGCGTAGCACCAGCTGATTTGAGCTGTCCTACCAGCCCATCAAATTCAAGGAAATGATCCTTCATCAGGGTTCCTTCAGTAAGCTTCAATCGAGCTAGTTGCTTTCTTACAATTGTTTGGCTAGATGCTGACTTCATAGCAAAAACATCTTCCAGAGCTTTCCACATATCTTTGGCTGTTTTTATCTTTCACATAGTCCAAATAGTCGTCTGAAATGCAACTTACAATAATTGACTTAGCTTTCTTGTTTTTTTCACTGTATTTGGCTCTAGCAGCAACGTCTGTATCAATTGGAGCTGAACTAGTCACAGCTTCCAAAACATCCAGCGAATCCAAAAACATTCTTACACGAAAACTCCAGTTTTCATAACCCATGCCATTAAACTGCATAATTCCATGTGGAATTTCCTTACGTTGCTGGTCGCCCATAACCTATAGTTTTATATTAACAGTTTATTTATTTAAAAAACGTATAAATGAATTGAAGATCAATTTTAGAATAATAATAAATTTAAACAAAATTTTCTTTACAGAAACAAATATTGAAAAGCTTATTAGTTAAATATATATTGGAGTGTTTTTCTTTATCAGTAGATATTGATAACAAAAACTTTTACGTGAACCTTAGAGACTTCAAAAAAAAAGTCAGTTGGAGCAATCATGCTTCCAAAAATCTGATGCCTTTTAGAAATTTTTGTGAAACAAGAATGTTTCAGAGGATTTTTTCATTTTTATAGATTCTCCAGATCTTTTCATATCAGCTTCGCATAATTTGCAAGGTATTTTTTTATTCATCTTCAAAATTGCCGCACCGATGAAATATCTCAGGGAAAGATCCTCTATCAAAATATCTTCCTCTATAAGATTAAAGTCTGGAAGGTCAGCATCTTCGTTTTTTCTTCAACATCTGCAGAAGAAACAAGATTTTCTGCATCATTTTGGAAACATTATCGATATTTGATTGGGAAAATAAAGTTTCCAACAAATTCTTCCGTGTCTTGTTCACAATTTGCTGCATTAGTACTTAGTAATGAGAACCTATGAGACATTATTTTTGCAACAATATTTGTAAAGTTATATAAAGAAAGATTTGGATCAAATCCGCCCCGACTTCTTACCAATGAGAAAAAGTTTTCAATTGGATCTTGATTTATTTCATATGTTAGGAAATATTTTTTTTCTGGATGGTCCTCAAACAATTCAGTTGACAATTGTAAAACTGCTTTTACAAAAAGCCTTTTACCCATAAAGCCTTATTTTGATTCTCAAAAGTCAAAGCTTCTTAGAATTAAGGCAGTCAAATAAATTGTTTATGAACTCAAAAAAAAGTTGATGTAGACAAAGCGTGTTGAGCTACTTCTAAGCTAAATATGCCCATTTGAAAGGCAGTTTTTATAGAAGCACTAATATTATGACTGAAAATTTGAGTAGCGTACTTTACTTTAATTTTTTGCCAACTGTTTGGCTTAACATGTTTAGATGTTATTTTATGTGACATTTTTGTTGTTCCATTTACTGCTTCATAAAGATTTTCTACAGCCTTCCAACTTGCAATACCTTCAGTACATTTTATATTTTTGCTTAATAATGTGTTGCGTGCACTTTTAATGAGGTGGCAAGGGTCATACAATGCAAAAATTCTCTTACAGCCTTTCTGGTGTTAAACCTAGACATTTGAAGCAACTCTTATTATTCGAACCCTGGTCACATGTAAGACTTCTGACCCATAAACCAATGTTTTGACAGTAATTAAGATTATCAATTACTTTCTTTTTTAGTTGTTTCCCAATTATTGGTGGAAAAAAAGATTTCTTATCAAAAACGATAAAACATATTTCCAATTAAGTTTTTCTTTTCCTTGCCATCATCAATATACCCAACTATTTCATCATAGTAGCGGCCTAGTGTCTTCTGTCTATTTCGCAATTAAACATTTTAAATTTTTAGTGTCGTCGTTGAATCCCGGCCTTGTTTTTTTTTTAAATTATTTGCCATCGACGTGTAGAGTGTTCTGAAGGAAGATTTATTTTGAGCATATCTTTTAAATATCGATATACGGATGGAGATTTATAGTTCAATTCAGAGGCCAAATCTTTTTCATTTTCTCCCAAATGTGAAAAATTTTATTTTTTGCACAAAATCATTTTGCCATATGTTTTTTGCGTTTGCACTGACATATGGCAAAGATTCTATTAAAGAAGTCAATGGAACGCTTATTTTCTTTTTTAAACCTTTGTTTCTACATTTTGCAATTTAAATTTTTTTTAGTTTGAGTAGAAAAAGATTTTGTTTTTTTCTTCAAGTTATTGTATTTTTTCCAATATTTCTGCATATATTTTTTGGTAAAAAAAAAACAGTTTTTTTTCTGCTTTTACACAGTTTTTGCATTTTGCGTCTTCTACTTCTGCGTTTGAATGATTTATTAAAGACGAACTGGGTTCTAAATCTTGAAGCTCTTCCAGCAAAAGCTCGTTTGGAACTTCCCTTTTTCTTTCATAACATACCCCTTCAAATTGAACAGGTATATGAATAAAATCGTCAGTAATTGCTGGTGATTCTTTATTTGCACAAAAATTGAAGGAACTGCCTTTTTTTAATTTTTTTTTTGCCAATATCATTTTCTAAAAAATGGTTAGAACAGATATATCCATTTTTTTATTCTTGGACCGTTTTCTAAAGAGCAGGCATTCTATCTAAAAAAATTTAAATGTGGATGGTTGGACATTGATTTTTTACATGAAACAACAACGCATCACACACCCCAAGTTTTTTTTCGTAGAGACATTTTAGGCTTCGGGATCTTAGCACCTCATAAATGGGATATTCGGAAAAAAAGTAAGCCATCTAAAAGGTCACTAATTGGTCATAAAAGGTCAGCTACTTTCAGAAATTGGTCAGGCTTAGAAAACTTGTAATCCAAGCTTGAACTTTTTCATGGTCATAAGCGATTTTTAGCAGCTCATTTATGGGATATTCGCAAAAAAATTATACCATTTGAAAGGCCACCAGATCGTGATAAAAGGTCAGCTAGTTTCAGTAATTGGTCCTGAATTTAAAAAAAAATTTCAATGTCACTAGTATAAGACTTTTAGCACCTCATTTGTGGAATTTCGCAAAAAAATGGAAATAATCATAAAAAAATCTATGCCTGACCAATTTCCGAACATAGCTGACCTTTTGTAAGTATAAAATAACCTTTCAGATGGTATGCATTTTTTATGCGAAATTCCACAAATGAGGTGCTAAAAATCTTATACTAGTGACCTTGATTTTTTTTTTAATTCATAAAAAAAATCTATAGCTCAACAATTTCCGAAACTAGCTGACCTTTTAGAGGATTGAGTTACGTTTCAGATGGAATATTTTTTGTTCGATAAGTGACCTTTTACCACGATCCGGTGGCCTTTCAAATGGTACAATTTTTTTGCGAATATCCCATAAATAAGTTGCTAAAAATCCCTAATGACCTTAAAAAAGATCAAGTTTGGATTACAAGTTTTCTAAGCCTGACCAATTTCTGAAAATAGCTGACCTTATATGACCAATTAGTGACCTTTTAGATGGCATATTTTTTTTGCGAATATCCCATATATGAGGTGCTTAGATCCCGGAGCCGACATTTTAATACCAAAAAGAAGTCATTTTAAGAAAACAAAACAACTCCTCGCCTATCCACTTTGCTAAAAAAAGGAAAAAAGTCTCGCATAAATTCATACATCAACGAACCCCTTCGGCAAAAGAATTTAGAATATTATTATTATTATTATTCCAAGCTTTATTCACTCATTAATTTGTTTTATAAAGTAACATTAAATTAACATCTAAAGGTATTATTCAATTTTTTCCATATATATATAAATCTTTTAATCTTAAATTTAAATTAATTATATGTATTGAGTATAAGCCTCCCCCAGACTTCTCCATCTTCTTCTATCAAGTGCTTCTCTCCAATAGAATGGACATGTAGCCCGGATATCGTCCTTCCAGCGTTTGAATTGTCCACCCACGTTTCTCTTTCCATCTAGTGGTTCCCACTCTGTTGATATTTTTGTCCATCGGTTATCAGATGTTCGCATAATATGCCCAGCCCAATCCCATTTAAGTTTTTTGAGTCTATACCTGACATCCTCAAAATTAGTTTGGCATCTTATAGACCTATGGTTGATTTGTTGAGCGATGTGGACGTTTAGAGTTGCTCTCTTCATTGCTCTTTCACATGATCGGAGTTTGGTTTCAGCGGTTTTAGTAATTACCCATGTTTGGCACCCGTATGTCAAAACTGGGAGGACTGTTGAGTCGAACACATATTTTCTTGTTTCATTTGAAATATTTAGATCTAGTAAATTCCAGAATTGTCTCCAGACGCTTGTCATTCTATGTTCTATATTCTTCATTTCTCTGTCCTTGAATGAGATAATTTGACCAAGGTATGTATAGTCCGCAACGTATTCAAGTGGTTTATTATAAACATTTATTGCATTTTCATGACCATTTGTCATGATTTTAGTTTTTTGCTGATTTGTTGCTAGGCCAATACTTCTACATTTAGAACATAATTCGTTGAGCATAGTTTGAAGCTCTTCACTGGTGTTTGGGATTATAATGATGTCATCTGCAAATCGAAGATTTGAAAGATATCTGCCATTTATCCTTAATCCTTTTCCCTCCCAGTATAGCTTCCCAAAAACCTCTTCGAGAGCTGCGGAAAAAAGCACTGGTGAAAGAGGATCTCCTTGTCTTACACCTCTGGATATTTTAAATTCTGGTCCGGTAAATTCCGTTTTTATACGCGCAGTGCTCTTGTCGTACATATCCTTTAAGATACGAACTATTTTTCCACCTATACCTTGGTTTAAAAGTGCCTTCCATATAAAACTCTGTTCGACCGTATCGAAAGCTTTTGCAAAGTCGATTAAAGCAAGGTAAACCGTTATGTTATACTCCTTGCATTTTTCTATTATTTGGTTAACAGTTTGTAAGTGATCCATTGTAGAAAATCCTGCTCTAAACCCTGCTTGTTCATAAGGCTGATTAAAATCAAGGATGGTCTTCATTCTCTCGAAAATACATTTCGCAAAAACCTTATAAATCGAAGATATTATACTTATAGGTCGGTAGTTGTTGATATCTATTTTGTTCCCTTTTTTGTGTATGAGGATTATTTCTGATTTTGTCCACTGGGTCGGGACTTCCTCTGTGACCAAAACCTGGTTGAAAATAACTGTCAACCAGTTGGCCAATGAAAGTTTTCCGAACTTGAGATATTCGGCTACGATCCCGTCGTTTCCTTTGCATTTATCGTTCTTCATGCTGTCTATTGCTTTTTCTACTTCGCTTTTTATAAATGGTTTAAATTCTTCTTCGTTGTTTTTTTCTTGTATAGTAATTAATTGATCTTCACTATCGGGTGTTTGTTTTGAGTATAATTGGTTATAAAAATTCGTAGCTATTTGATTGATGTTTTTCCTGTCTTGAATTTTTTTACCATTCTCTGACATTGCAGTTATCCATTCTTTGTACTCTTGAACTGCATTCTTAGCTTTTTTAGCAGATTTTGTTTCTTCAATCACTGATTTTAAAAGATTCTCATTGAAGTTTTTGATGTCTTGTTGCGATTATATCTTGATTTTTTTTCGTATGCTTTTTAGGTCGTTTCTTTCCTGCTCAGTTAGGTTTGTCTTCCTTCTAATACGTTCACGGAGTGTTATCAAATCTAAAGTTTCGCTCGATAGTTTTTGTGGTTTTTGGGATATAGCTGTGAGAATGTATCTATCTGCTGATTCTTTCAGAGTTCTTTCCATTTTATTGTACGCAATTTGGGTCGGTTCACTTATTGTAGATAGAATTTGATATCGTTGTTGTAAATCGTTGTTATAGCTGTTAATAGCCATGGTATTTACTGATTTAGGTATAGTTTTTCGTGTGGTTTTATGCAGCTGCCTAGTCTTATGGTTGATCGTTAATTCAGTACGTACTATTCGATGGTCCGATTCGAATTGGAAGTTATTTAAAACCGAGACATCTTTAAGAACTGATTTTTTATTGGTTAGAATAAAGTCTATTTGATTTCTGTGTTTTTGGTCCGGTGTAATCCAGGTCCATTGATTTTGCGTTTTTTTTTTTAAATAGTGAATTTCCGATTATTAGTTTTTGTTGCCAAATGTATTGGATAAGACGATTTCCTCTTTCATTACGTTTGCCGTAGCCATATTCTCCCATAATTGCTTCTTCTCCGTTCTTCCTGAATCCGATTTTAGCATTGAAATCTCCGATTATTAGTAATATCTCAGTTCTAAAATGTGCTATTGCTAATTCTAGTGTGTTATAGAAGCAATTCATTTCTTCATCAGTTGCTGTCGTAGTTGGTGCATATATTTGTATTATAGATAAGTGACAGTCTCCTATTTTTACTTTCATTCCAATAACTCTGTCGCTAAATCCTTTCATTTCTTGAATATTATTTTTCAGATCTTTTTTAACAAGGAAACCGACTCCATAAAGACCCTTTTTAGTTCCGTAATACGAAAATATATTTCCATTGCTGAGTTCTTGTATGCTTTCGCCTTGTCGCTTAACCTCAGCTAAGCCGACAATATCCCAATTTATCTTATCTAAGGCGTATTCTAGTTCTGTAAATTTTTCTGTTGATTGAAGTGTTCTAGTGTTTAGTGTTGCCACGTATAATCGTTTTTTGTTTACAATATTTTCGTTTGGGTTGTTGATTTTGTTGTTATAATGTTTGTTGTATTCCACTAACTTATTTACGGGGGGTTTTTGACCGAAATCCTCCACGGTGGCCACCCGGGTTGGAGGTTTATCTATCTTTATTTTCATTTTAAATTTGTTTTCGTTGGTTATTGACATGCTGGGGTTTACTTCTCGTGTTTGAGGAGGTATATTGTATGCTAGTTGTTATTTAGTGGATGTTTTTTCGATGCTGTTGCTATTAGTTTGAATACCATCGTTAGTATCTTTATCCATAGTTATGCTCTTCTTTAGCACATATTTCATTAATGGTGATGATGATGATGACGCTTTATTTAATTTTGTTCTGACTGCAGGTTTGTAGTTCTTTCTAATTGCGCCTGTGTGTGAGTTAAGCGGTCTATCTGAATCAGATTCTTTTTCAGAGTCATCGTCAGACAGTTTTCTTTTGTTTTGATTTGGGTCCACTTTTATATTCTTTACCTCCTCTGTTGTTAATTCTATTCCATCAACAAGTAGCTTGTTGTTTTTAAGTTTAACTTCTATATTGCTATTTGTGTTTCTTAAAGTACTCGCCTTAGCTAGTAATTTTTTTCTTATTTCTAGTGTTTCTTTTGGTAGGTCATCATGAAGGATAAGTTTTGTGTTGTTTTTTATATTGTACTCCTTGAGTTTATTTTTTTGTCCATAATATGGTTTTTTATCCTATATGCCAAAAATCCAATTTTGATAGGTCGAATTTTGTTTGCATTTTGAATTCTAAGACGATAAATAAAATCTAGGTCTCTTATTGAGATTTCAATTTCAAAAGACTCTTTTAAGATTTGTAACACCTTTGACTCGAGCTCGTTTGTTGATTTTTCTTTCTGTATATGTATATATGCGTTTCGTTTTCCTTGTTTTTTGTATTCTTTTCCTTTGGCCTGTGCTGTTCGTTGCAACATGCAACAATTAAGTTCATTTGTATTCTTTGAACTAAAATGTGTGAAGCAGAAAATACTTCAAACATACAGTATGATGGTGGAGGCAATCTGAAATTGGTGCCTTTTTCTTTATATGAAGTGTCCTGTCTTTATTATTATTAAGTCTATGATAATATACGTACTCTATGGGTATAGAGGAGGAACACAAGCATGATTTAGATAACGTCAGAGTATTAGAAGTTGAGAGATCCCAAAATAAGCGAATGTTGCTGGAAATCCTGCACATCAACAACACAGAGAGTGCAGTTAAAAGACGATCTGGGGCCTATTTCTCAGATCATACATCACATTCACATACACTGTATAATTTTGACAGTTCTGTTGTATGATTTCTGTTTCTCAGATTTTTTGTATGGTCCAATGTCATACAACAATGTATGACCGGAGAATACACTGGAAATATTGGAATGTTGTATGTTGTTTCTCAGAAATTTATCATACACATCATATAGAAAATTAACCTAAAATTTGTCATACATTTCATACAGCATATAAATTTGTTGTAATTGTTAAAAGTGTAAGGACAAATGAATGTAAACAGACGAAAATATACGAAAGTAAGCAATCTTTGAATTAAAAAATGTTAAATTTTGATGACTTATTATCAGGGTTACCAACTTCGGAAAAACCCAGAATCGGAGATTTTTTCCAAAACCATTGTATGTCCTTCTTCTCTACCCTGACTAGCCGCATTCTTATCGCTTTGATGCCTTGTCGCTGTTTCACTTTGACACTTTTTAGCTTTTACTTTTTGTTGTTCTGCAACTTGATGCTTTCAAGCATTACTGTTTTGCTGCAAAAAAATTCAAAGGATTTATTTCAATTTTCATAGTTTCTCGATTGATTAAATCGATGCGAGGGTAACAGAACGCAGGGACAGATTTTTTGGAACTCTATATTTAGTATGTTTTGTAAATTAAAATTCCTTACAATTGTTTACAATTTGCTGTCAAAACTCGTTTCATTCCCACCCAAAGCGATCTGAATAACTTTGTGTTGTTGTAATCCGCTGTATAAAAAAACAGTTGATATCTTAAACATTTTTTAAATGCTTTCTACCCAATGGATGCTAATATGAACCTAAGGAATGGAAAATTGCAATTTGTGTTTGCAGATTTCTTTTTGTGTTAAGGAATGCGTTTAAGAATGAAATAAAATAATCGAAACATTATTAGAACTTACTTTTATTTCTAGCAACAAACGATCTATAATATTACTTCACAATAAAAAAAATTGAGATTTATTTTAACTTGACCCTCGATATTAATTAAATGTGAAAAACATAGACGTTATACAACAAACAAAATATCATACAACACTTCCAATGAAATCTGAGAAACAGAAAATTGTATGTAAAATATGATGTATGAAAGTGTTGTTTGCTGTATGAAATGTATGTGATGTATGAGAAATGGGCCCCTGATTGTGAAAGCTTAAGCATTATATTATATAACCAGCTGATTAATATAAAATAAAGCCACAGTAGACACTATAAAGGAATACTACGGACAATAGTGGAATTTTTAAGATTTAGTTTTGTGAAAATGTAATTGTTTTTATTCATTCTTTTATTGTTTCGTAGGAAAACATTTTTTTTTAACTTAATTTACCAATTTTAATAGTTTTTCTTGATAATGTCTCGCATCATATTGTATAAATGCTGTGATAATAATCTTTTGAATGATTTTTGTTGTAAGTGTAATTGACATTTGTATAATTTTATACATGAACTTGTTTTTTATTATTGTAAAAAATATATTTTTCCAATAAAAGGCCTGATGAAGAGTGTATTCACGCTCGAAACGTTGCACATCATATAGTTTTTTGTTTATTGACCTGGAACCCACTTTTAAAAAACTTCATCTTATATCAACTGGAGAGGTCACCAATTAGTTCCTATACCTATATTTAAATACAGTTCTAGCACCCAGCATTATGGCGTATAAACAGTGAGATATGTATTGTAATATTTTCTTAGCGTTTGACAGATAAAACTTATTTACTTTGTTTAAAACTTCCACTTATTTATTTCGTAAATAAAACACTTTACTTTCTAACAACCAAACAATTTATTATTCAACACTCAAATATACCGAAACAAATTTCCGAGAACAATTTACTTATCTGTTATTACAACTAACTCTACTCTTTCACTATTAAAAACAAACTGTGTCCTCTGTCCGCCGGACAGGCGCTTTTATACTTATTACATAGGTTCCCGAAACCACTTGAAC
The DNA here is from genome assembly GCA_929447395.1 of Epistrophe grossulariae. Taxonomy (NCBI): domain Eukaryota; kingdom Metazoa; phylum Arthropoda; class Insecta; order Diptera; family Syrphidae; genus Epistrophe; species Epistrophe grossulariae. The sequence goes on along the minus strand of OV839568.1, from coordinate 83,614,709 downwards.
ATTCCATAGAAGAAGCTTTTCGATGTTATGAGCTTTGGTATTCGATTTCGAATCCAAATTCAAAAAGTTCTCCCAAAGATCACCTCATATTGGTCTGCGTTATTTACGTTTCCAAAAGATGGCGCTATAGACGGTAAGAAGTCATAATTCAAAATAACAGACGTTATAATTCAAAAGCAGTTGAGTAATTTAATCGTTACATTGCCCCCTTCTTAGGATTGATCGTCCCGAGCAATTTCATCACTTCTTTCACCGTTGTATCGATGTAAACGGTCACAATGAAGTACTTTTAATTTGCCTCTTATCCCTCTCTGTATACGGTAGACCACATCATTGATTCTTTTCACAACAGTATATAGGCCTTCCCAGTTTTGTTGTCCGAACAGGATTTCCGATGGTGTTTTTCCCATTGAGCTATGGGTTGCACTTCGATATGCCATAAGGAACAATAGGATATGTCGGTCCCAGTCTCGTTGGTAGTCGCCAACTACCTTAGATATAGTTGTTCTTTAAGGGTCCTGTTAAATCGTTCATCCATCCCATCAGATTGTGGATGGAGCGGTGCTGTTCTCGTCTTCTTAATGCCAAAAAGCGTGCAAACCTCCTGGAAGACTTTAGATTCGAAATTCCTTCCTTGGTCAGAATGGAGTTCCATGGGAACGCCGAATCTGCTCACCCAATTAAAGACAATCTGATCCACAACTGTTTTGGTTTCTTGGTTTGGGATGGCAAATGCTTCAGGCCACTTGCTGAAATAATCCATGACTACAAGGATGTATCGGTTTCCACTGTTAGTTTCAGGAAAAGGGCCTGCAACATCTAAAACAATTCTCTCGAAAGGTGTGCTCACATTATACTGCTGCATTTTACTTTGAATTTTTCTACCAAGTCCTCTGGTAGCAGCACAAGTATCACATTTTCGGCACCACTTTTCGACGTCATCTCTTGCGTGCAGCCAGTAGAACCGTTGTCGTGTCTTTTCCAACGTCTTATTCACTCCCAAATGACCTCCAGAAGTTCCGTCGTGCATTTCTTGAAGAACGTCATTAACTTTTGACCGAGGTACGACTAGCTGCATAACATAAGATTTACCGTCTGTTGATTCCCACTTACGCCTTAGTACCCCTTCTTGCACATGAAGCGAGTCCCATTGTGCACAATATGCTTTGAGAGTCGGACTTCGGTCGGAGATATCGCACCATTCTGGTTTCTCTTGGTGTTCTTTCCATGCAAGAATGGGTTCTATATCCGAATCTTCTTGTAAGGCCGTTCTGAGTTCTTCGTTACTCCAGCAGTAAATGGGATCAGCTCTTGTTCTTTGGACGATGAACATTTCCTTTTCTTCTTGGCGTGTGCAATGTTTACAGTCTGGTTTGCACGGTCGTCGATGCATCCTCTTCGATGTTGAATATCATAGTTATACGTCTGCAGCCTTTCGATCCATCTTGCTACTTGACCTTCTGGTTTTTTGAAGTTTAAAAGCCAATTGAGCGCACCATGGTCTGTTCGAAGAAGGAACTTCTGTCCATGGATGTACTTATGGAAGTGCTTTGTTGCCAATATCAGAGCGAGAAGTTCCCTCCTTGTCACGCAATAATTCCTTTTTGGCTTCGAGAGTACTTTGCTGTAGTAGGCGACAACTTTTTCCTCTCCGTCGTGGAGTTGCGATAGTACAGCTCCAATTTCGACGTTACTTGCATCAGCGTCTATGATAAAAGGTTTTCCCGGAGTTGGGTAGGCCAGCACAGGTGCATAGCATAAACGCAGCTTCAGTTCTTGAAAGCTTTTCTCACTGATGCAAACTTTTGGCAATCCTAACAAAATCCTTCACAAAACGCCGATAATATGTGGCTAGACCAAGAAGTCCTGAGGCGTTGGCCAATTCTTCACAGTGTCAACTTTCTCAGGATCAGTCTTTGCTCCTTGGGATGAGATGATATGTCCCAAATATTTAACTTCGGTCTTGAAAAGCGCACATTTCTTTGAATTTAACTTAAGATGTGCTTCTCGAAGCCTCTGGAATACAGCTTTAAAGTTTCCACAATGTTCGTCAAATCTTTTTCCGAACACGATGACATCGTCCAAGTAGACCAGGCAAGATTTCCAAGTTAGTCCATGTAGAACGCACTCCATCAAACGCTCAAAAGTTGCTGGAGCGTTGCATAGCCCAAATGGCATCACATTAAACTGCCACAGACCATTTCCTGTGGAGAAGGCCGTCTTTTCCCGATCTTCTGGGTGGATTTCTATTTGCCAATAACCGCTCTTCAAATCCAAAGTTGAAAACCGTTGGGCTCCTTCCATCGCGTCTAATGTATCGCTGATTCTGTGTAGAGGGTAGCTATCTTTCTTTGTCACATCGTTCAGTCTTCGATAGTCTACACGAAATCGAGTGCTTCCATCTTTCTTTTTGACAAGAACGACAGGTGATGCCCAAGGGCTTTTGGAATTTTCGATTACCCCATCTTCCTTCATGGTCGATATCATTTCTTCAACTTCAGCTTGTTTTGCCAAAGGGAGACGTCTTGCCGGTTGACGAATTGGTCTTGCCTCTCCTGTATTGATTCGATGCTGCACTTATAGTTGTGTTCGGCCATACTGCCCGCTGGGTGAAGAGAATATATCAGCATACTCATGAAAAAGGTCTCCAGGAACATTAAGCTGATATTGACTCAGATAAGATGACTTCAAAATGTGGGCTTTTAAATTTTCGTAGTCAATAGGCTTCTTTGTTTCCGTTCGGTGATTTTAGTAATCGCGCAGATTCACATTGCCCAACGAATTCTCCTTTTTTGAGCTTAATTTCATACGGTTTAATATTCAGTATCCGTACAGGTACCATGTTGTTCTTTGGAACCGCAAGAGTCTTCCCTACCATGATGTTTTGGGAACATTGTTCCATATCTGGTTCCACCATGAGGTATCGATGGCTTCCAAAGTCACTCTTTAATTTCGTCCACACGAACACTTCCGAAGAAGCAGGCAAGCAAATGTCTTCTTTGATGACGGTCCTAATAGTTGTTGAGTTTTCGTTGCCATAGATTATCGGAATCTCCACATTTTGGTACTTTAGAACTTGCTTACCGATATCCAAAATTATTCCATGCTCCTTCATGAAGTCGATTCCAACGATGCACTCGTCACATATATTCGCTACCAGAAATAGATGCGAAAACTCCAGTTCTGCCAAGCGGATCGTAAGACGAACCTCACCATACACTTTTGCTGCCTCTCTTGTGGCGGTCTTCAGACGGTATTTATTGGTGTTATGTAGCCAAGTCATCTTGACCAAGTCTCTTCGTATAATAGAGGCAGTGGCACCGGTGTCAATTGTTGCCACGTGTTTATTGTTGTTTATTATTGCCTCTACTGTCAGACTTTTGTTGTCTCGTTTAGTCTGTGACACTTGGATAGTGTTTCTGGGGCCATCGATACCAGAAACCAGCTTTTGCCGCTCGAAGTTGGTTCTTACTCGTTTCCCGCCTGGGAAACAAGTTGAGCAGGAGTGTTGGTGTTATTGCTTTGTTGTTCTCGAGCGTTGGTTCTGCTTCCACAATGTTGGCATGCAGCTCTTCTCGGTGGTAATCATGCTGGCTTCATTGGAATGCTATTTTCTGGCATAAGCACCACTCAAATTCTATTTCTCTGACTCGATGAACTCCTTGGGAAGCTTGTTCTGCTGCTTTCATTGTCAGAGCGAACGCTAAAGCTTCAGGAAGCGTGCGTTTCGAATTGCTCGCTGTAAGTTTCAGATACAGCACGGATGAAGGCTTCTGTTGCGAATTGGCTGATGATTTCATCCCCTGCAGCTGGATATGCCAGATGAGCCAACCGTTCGATGTCTACTTGGAGCTGTTGCAAAGTTTCTCCACTTTTCTGGATCCTGGTGTTGAGTTGGACGCGAAAGACTTCTTGCATATGGCCATCTCCTAAGCGTTTGTCAATGGCCTGAACAAAAGCACTGAAGTTGCCATTCTTATCTGCTGGTATGGTTTGCAGCAGTTCAGCAGCAGGTCCTCTTAGAGCAAGTGTCAGAGCTATAAATTTGTCTCCGTCATCCTAGCCGTTCGTTGCTGCGGCTGCCTCAAACTGTGTAGGAAAACAATTTTTTTTCCTTTCAATGTGCAAAGTTACTACCTTCACAAAAAAGTATTGACTCCGAATTACAAAAAGTACTTGAACAGTTTATGCACACCTTAATCTAACATAGCCAAAGAAAAACCACGAAATCGTTATGAACACACCCGGATATTACTAATGTTCATTTGTAATTGCCTGAACGGCTAATTTGTGCCAATTCCGATACATACCATGTAGACGGGGAAGCCATTTCGGATAAAGTTTTGATAGGCCAAAACGGAATGCAATCATTCTTTTCTCGAACGACCACGCTCCGAGCAAGTTAGCTCGATATTTTTCTTGGATTATCCATCAATAGGAAAGCGTAAGAGAACTTGATAAAATTACATTTTTATACAGAAACTAATCAAAAAAAAATTATTAACAAATAGATTTAAAAGACAGAATAAGAAATTACAACAAGAAATTACGTCAGAAAATAGTAAGAAAGCTCGTGAATGTAGTATGTAGATATAGAACAATCAAGACTCAGAAGAAAAGGACAGATATTATTAGGTGAGTACAAAAAAAATGGAAAAACAGAATAAAACTTAACTAAATAAAAAGAAAACCATTAAACAGAAAAAAGAAGGTAGCTTCACCTATACGTACTTATAGTTTGTTTTTTTTTGTTAGGGTGAACTACGTCAGCTCCATACAGGCAGCTTATTCCTACCAAAAAAAAAATTATCAGGGAGCAAACAAAACCAAAAAAAAGGAGAAAAAGAAAAATAAGGTAACACCATTTTTAACCCTTGTGTTATACGAGCGGTCGCGAGGAAAACATGATAGTATATATCTACATAATATAATATACTTATATCTACGTAAGCCAAAACTACAACGAGAATCATACAGCACAAACAAAACAAGCAAAAAAAAATAAAGAAACTTTCGGCAACAGATACATGGTTATCCTGTCGCAACCGAAGAGTAACCTATAAAATAAAGTAAGCGTTTCGAGTCAAGATCCCCTCATACCCGCACCATCCGTCTACTAAAATCAGATTGCTGATGAAAAGAGCTTTCTGTTTGTAGAGAAGCAGCTAACGGAAGCAGAACGAAGGACTCACGATCAGAAGGGGAATAAATCTGTTTATCGACTCCTTCAGTTCTGCAAAGCAACGGAGATTCTCAGTCCGGAGAGATTTAAAGTAATTCACAAAGAAAAATAAACAAAACAAAAAAGAAAACGAAAGACCAAAGTAGGTAGAAATCCTACGAAACTGGGTAAATTTTTTTAAAGAGGAACAGTTAAGATAGTTGAATAACAAAATATTGCCTGTATTTAGAAAGAAAAATAATAGTGAATCCTTTTTTTTTTAAAGAAGAAGCTCATAAGTGCAAATGCTTAAACATCTGAAAAGTTAATAATTAAATAATCGAAAAGAATTTAAATTATCAAAAATCAAAGAGAGGATAATGTGAAAGATCCAATAAAAAAAAGGATAATAAGTCAAAGTACAAAAAAATACATACATATGTGAAACCTTCCGCGGAGTTTAAACATTTTTTTTTATTGCGAATAGCTTTCGGAAACGAGTAAATCCCTCGCAAATTAAATTATTGAAAAAGAAATATATATATATATATTATATATATACATATAAAAAATAGTTCAGTATTCATATATAATTTTTTTTTATCTTAAAAATAAAAATATTAATTTAATGTGAATGTAGATATAGAGGATCATCAGTCATCATGAGGCAGTGCACTACATCATGAAGTGGATGAGTGATCTTGTTATGAATATATATATGAAAAAAAATATGTTTATTACTTTTATTATTGATCGAGTATATGGAATATTGAACTTTTATTTCATCTATATTTTTGTATGGGTATCATAACAAAATTTTAGTAAACAAAAAAAGAAAAAAAAATATAATTAATCAGATAATAGAATGTAAATTGTAATGGGAAGCTAAGCTACTCTAAGCAAAAAAAAAAAGAATTTAAACTCTCAATGTAGAATAATTAAGGCCAAGAAAGACTTGTTTTGTTATTTTGAATAATTTTTCTTTATTTAAACAAAAAAAAAAAAAACGAAAATTAAATGATAAAACATATCAATACGGTTTGAATGATAACGAAGGTTTAATTAATTTATGAGCGGGGTTTCTAATAATAAAGTTAATTTTTTTTTGTGATTTAGAGAATATTATATAAAATAATGTTAGAATTAAGCTTTCTATACAAGTAAAATAAATTATGGAGAACTTTTAGAAACAAAAAAATATTTTTTTTTTATGTAAGGAAGGTTGTTAAGAATTATGATTGAGAAGAAAAACATAAAAAAAATTCTTTTTAATGCACGTCATGGATAAATTTTTGTAATAGAAGAGATAAAAGGAGTTGGAGGTTTTTGACGACATGGTGATGCGGTCTGATACGATTAAGGGGAGTTTAACTAACTTCCCATAACAATAATGGGGGTTCTACAAAATTATGACAAAAGTTTAAAAGAATAAAAAAGAAACTTTTGAGACCTTAAAGAACCATCAGGAATGTAGTACCGAATATGGTCTAACATTTGTTAGGGTGGGTTATGAGGTCAGAGGGGACAAATCCAGCAGTTCCCCTCCATATTCAAAGGGGGTTCCATAGAAAAAGAGCAAAAATGGAACCGTAGGTGGTACGGTCAGATCCTTAAGGAAAGACGTATCCGGTAGGGTATAGATAATAGCTCTAGAGACACGAACATCTATGTTCTCTATTATAAAAAAAAAGAATTTCGAACAAAATTTTTTTTTTCGGTTGCAAATAATTCGGATTTCGCACTTTTCAAAAATTATTACTAGGGTCACAACATCTGACCTCAGGTCTGGAAATAAAAAGTAACGCTGCTTTCATCTCCGGTCACAATATCCCCCTCTCATCCACCGAGCTAAGTAAATGAGCAACCAGCAGACCTGGCGTGACATGGGAGAGAAAGCCTCTTAATCTACCTTTGCATGGATGAGCCGGTCTTTTGTAAAGGACGGTTCTATATATAGGTTGGATTAGATTCCCTTTTCCGGGATGTCTATGTGTTATAATCTAGTGTATGTAGTAACAGCTAGACATACAAAGTTATCAAGGTACATGGATTCTTTTTTTGGGTGAATAACAATACAAACGCGAATACAAACACAAATACTAACCCGAATAAGAGCTGAAGATACCTTGTCGACAAAACTTTTTTTGTAAGGGAATCAAACAAATAATTTCAACTAGGAAGTTGAAGTTGAATCTATGATCGAGTTGCCTGATCTAAGGAGGAATTTTTTTTTTCGATAGAGACAGGTATATGTATATAAGAAATATAAAATCCGTTACAACTGCTTCTTGTAGATCGACCAAGAAGTTTACCCATCAAAAGTCGGTGGATGCATTTCTTTCTTCTTTGGGTAATCGCCAAAACATTCTCTAATTTTAATTTTTCGAACTTTGTTTAATTTATTGGCAATGCTTTGAATTTTGCCTTCGAATTTTTCTTGAACACTCTCGAGCTTTGCGTCTACATCATCAATACGTCCACCAAGAGTAATGAACTTGTTCTCAAATGTATCGAGCTTACCTTCGATTTGGTTCTTCTGTTCTTCTAGAAGGTCCCTTTGCTCTTTACGTTGTTCTTCGATTTGCTCGAGAAGATTCTTATGCTTGTCTTCCATTTGCTCGAGAAGATTCTTCTGCTTGTCTTCCATTTGCTTGAGAAGATTCTTTTGTTCAATCTAACGGTGTTCTTCGATTTGTTCGAGAAGATTTTTCTGTTCAATCTTTTGTTCAACACGTTGTTCTTCGAGAAGATTCTTTTGCTCAGCTCGTTGTTGTTCGATTTGTTCGAGAAGATTCCTTTGTTCACTCTTTTGTTCAAGGAGAAGAGCCATTATTGACGACAAGTCGGCACCAGTACTTACTTGTTTTTCCGGAATTTCAATTTCGAATACAAATGTGTCCGGGTTTTCATTGTGTTGTCTTAAATCTTCTTGCAGACGGATAATGAGGTAATTTTTCGCTCCAGCAGTAGGAAGACCTCGTTTACTCAATTCTGCCTTAAGTTCAACACATTTTAATTCATTCAATGTCTTACCCATTTTCGGGTTCGACAGATAAAACTTATTTACTTTGTTTAAAACTTCCACTTATTTATTTCGTAAATAAAACACTTTACTTTCTAACAACCAAACAATTTATTATTCAACACTCAAATATACCGAAACAAATTTCCGAGAACAATTTACTTATCTGTTATTACAACTAACTCTACTCTTTCACTATTAAAAACAAACTGTGTCCTCTGTCCGCCGGACAGGCGCTTTTATACTTATTACATAGGTTCCCGAAACCACTTGAACATTCCATAGAAGAAGCTTTTCGATGTTATGAGCTTTGGTATTCGATTTCGAATCCAAATTCAAAAAGTTCTCCCAAAGATCACCTCATATTGGTCTGCGTTATTTACGTTTCCAAAAGATGGCGCTATAGACGGTAAGAAGTCATAATTCAAAATAACAGACGTTATAATTCAAAAGCAGTTGAGTAATTTAATCGTTACATTGCCCCCTTCTTAGGATTGATCGTCCCGAGCAATTTCATCACTTCTTTCACCGTTGTATCGATGTAAACGGTCACAATGAAGTACTTTTAATTTGCCTCTTATCCCTCTCTGTATACGGTAGACCACATCATTGATTCTTTTCACAACAGTATATAGGCCTTCCCAGTTTTGTTGTCCGAACAGGATTTCCGATGGTGTTTTTCCCATTGAGCTATGGGTTGCACTTCGATATGCCATAAGGAACAATAGGATATGTCGGTCCCAGTCTCGTTGGTAGTCGCCAACTACCTTAGATATAGTTGTTCTTTAAGGGTCCTGTTAAATCGTTCATCCATCCCATCAGATTGTGGATGGAGCGGTGCTGTTCTCGTCTTCTTAATGCCAAAAAGCGTGCAAACCTCCTGGAAGACTTTAGATTCGAAATTCCTTCCTTGGTCAGAATGGAGTTCCATGGGAACGCCGAATCTGCTCACCCAATTAAAGACAATCTGATCCAAAACTGTTTTGGTTTCTTGGTTTGGGATGGCAAATGCTTCAGGCCAATTGCTGAAATAATCCATGACTACAAGGATGTATCGGTTTCCACTGTTAGTTTCAGGAAAAGGGCCTGCAACATCTAAAACAATTCTCTCGAAAGGTGTGCTCACATTATACTGCTGCATTTTACTTTGAATTTTTCTACCAAGTCCTCTGGTAGCAGCACAAGTATCACATTTTCGGCACCACTTTTCGACGTCATCTCTTGCGTGCAGCCAGTAGAACCGTTGTCGTGTCTTTTCCAACGTCTTATTCACTCCCAAATGACCTCCATAAGTTCCGTCGTGCATTTCTTGAAGAACGTCATTAACTTTTGACCGAGGTACGACTAGCTGCATAACATAAGATTTACCGTCTGTTGATTCCCACTTACGCCTTAGTACCCCTTCTTGCACATGAAGCGAGTCCCATTGTGCACAATATGCTTTGAGAGTCGGACTTCGGTCGGAGATATCGCACCATTCTGGTTTCTCTTGGTGTTCTTTCCATGCAAGAATGGGTTCTATATCCGAATCTTCTTGTAAGGCCGTTCTGAGTTCTTCGTTACTCCAGCAGTAAATGGGATCAGCTCTTGTTCTTTGGACGATGACCATTTCCTTTTCTTCTTGGCGTGTGCAATGTTTACAGTCTGGTTTGCACGGTCGTCGATGCATCCTCTTCGATGTTGAATATCATAGTTATACGTCTGCAGCCTTTCGATCCATCTTGCTACTTGACCTTCTGGTTTTTTGAAGTTTAAAAGCCAATTGAGCGCACCATGGTCTGTTCGAAGAAGGAACTTCTGTCCATGGATGTACTTATGGAAGTGCTTTGTTGCCAATATCAGAGCGAGAAGTTCCCTCCTTGTCACGCAATAATTCCTTTTTGGCTTCGAGAGTACTTTGCTGTAGTAGGCGACAACTTTTTCCTCTCCGTCGTGGAGTTGCGATAGTACAGCTCCAATTTCGACGTTACTTGCAACAGCGTCTATGATAAAAGGTTTTCCCGGAGTTGGGTAGGCCAGCACAGGTGCATAGCATAAACGCAGCTTCAGTTCTTGAAAGCTTTTCTCGCACTCACCTGACCATTTGAACGGCTTCCCCTTTTCAGTAAGCTGATGCAAACTTTTGGCAATCCTAACAAAATCCTTCACAAAACGCCGATAATATGTGGCTAGACCAAGAAGTCCTGAGGCGTTGGCCAATTCTTCACAGTGTCAACTTTCTCAGGATCAGTCTTTGCTCCTTGGGATGAGATGATATGTCCCAAATATTTAACTTCGGTCTTGAAAAGCGCACATTTCTTTGAATTTAACTTAAGATGTGCTTCTCGAAGCCTCTGGAATACAGCTTTAAAGTTTCCACAATGTTCGTCAAATCTTTTTCCGAACACGATGACATCGTCCAAGTAGACCAGGCAAGATTTCCAAGTTAGTCCATGTAGAACGCACTCCATCAAACGCTCAAAAGTTGCTGGAGCGTTGCATAGCCCAAATGGCATCACATTAAACTGCCACAGACCATTTCCTGTGGAGAAGGCCGTCTTTTCCCGATCTTCTGGGTGGATTTCTATTTGCCAATAACCGCTCTTCAAATCCAAAGTTGAAAACCGTTGGGCTCCTTCCATCGCGTCTAATGTATCGCTGATTCTGTGTAGAGGGTAGCTATCTTTCTTTGTCACATCGTTCAGTCTTCGATAGTCTACACGAAATCGAGTGCTTCCATCTTTCTTTTTGACAAGAACGACAGGTGATGCCCAAGGGCTTTTGGAATTTTCGATTACCCCATCTTCCTTCATGGTCGATATCATTTCTTCAACTTCAGCTTGTTTTGCCAAAGGGAGACGTCTTGCCGGTTGACGAATTGGTCTTGCCTCTCCTGTATTGATTCGATGCTGCACTTATAGTTGTGTTCGGCCATACTGCCCGCTGGGTGAAGAGAATATATCAGCATACTCATGAAAAAGGTCTCCAGGAACATTAAGCTGATATTGACTCAGATAAGATGACTTCAAAATGTGGGCTTTTAAATTTTCGTAGTCAATAGGCTTCTTTGTTTCCGTTCGGTGATTTTAGTAATCGCGCAGATTCACATTGCCCAACGAATTCTCCTTTTTTGAGCTTAATTTCATACGGTTTAATATTCAGTATCCGTACAGGTACCATGTTGTTCTTTGGAACCGCAAGAGTCTTCCCTACCATGATGTTTTGGGAACATTGTTCCATATCTGGTTCCACCATGAGGTATCGATGGCTTCCAAAGTCACTCTTTAATTTCGTCCACACGAACACTTCCGAAGAAGCAGGCAAGCAAATGTCTTCTTTGATGACGGTCCTAATAGTTGTTGAGTTTTCGTTGCCATAGATTATCGGAATCTCCACATTTTGGTACTTTAGAACTTGCTTACCGATATCCAAAATTATTCCATGCTCCTTCATGAAGTCGATTCCAACGATGCACTCGTCACATATATTCGCTACCAGAAATAGATGCGAAAACTCCAGTTCTGCCAAGCGGATCGTAAGACGAACCTCACCATACACTTTTGCTGCCTCTCTTGTGGCGGTCTTCAGACGGTATTTATTGGTGTTATGTAGCCAAGTCATCTTGACCAAGTCTCTTCGTATAATAGAGGCAGTGGCACCGGTGTCAATTGTTGCCACGTGTTTATTGTTGTTTATTATTGCCTCTACTGTCAGACTTTTGTTGTCTCGTTTAGTCTGTGACACTTGGATAGTGTTTCTGGGGCCATCGATACCAGAAACCAGCTTTTGCCGCTCGAAGTTGGTTCTTACTCGTTTCCCGCCTGGGAAACAAGTTGAGCAGGAGTGTTGGTGTTATTGCTTTGTTGTTCTCGAGCGTTGGTTCTGCTTCCACAATGTTGGCATGCAGCTCTTCTCGGTGGTAATCATGCTGGCTTCATTGGAATGCTATTTTCTGGCATAAGCACCACTCAAATTCTATTTCTCTGACTCGATGAACTCCTTGGGAAGCTTGTTCTGCTGCTTTCATTGTCAGAGCGAACGCTAAAGCTTCAGGAAGCGTGCGTTTCGAATTGCTCGCTGTAAGTTTCAGATACAGCACGGATGAAGGCTTCTGTTGCGAATTGGCTGATGATTTCATCCCCTGCAGCTGGATATGCCAGATGAGCCAACCGTTCGATGTCTACTTGGAGCTGTTGCAAAGTTTCTCCACTTTTCTGGATCCTGGTGTTGAGTTGGACGCGAAAGACTTCTTGCATATGGCCATCTCCTAAGCGTTTGTCAATGGCCTGAACAAGAGCACTGAAGTTGCCATTCTTATCTGCTGGTATGGTTTGCAGCAGTTCAGCAGCAGGTCCTCTTAGAGCAAGTGTCAGAGCTATAAATTTGTCTCCGTCATCCTAGCCGTTCGTTGCTGCGGCTGCCTCAAACTGTGTAGGAAAACAATTTTTTTTCCTTTCAATGTGCAAAGTTACTACCTTCACAAAAAAGTATTGACTCCGAATTACAAAAAGTACTTGAACAGTTTATGCACACCTTAATCTAACATAGCCAAAGAAAAACCACGAAATCGTTATGAACACACCCGGATATTACTAATGTTCATTTGTAATTGCCTGAACGGCTAATTTGTGCCAATTCCGATACATACCATGTAGACGGGGAAGCCATTTCGGATAAAGTTTTGATAGGCCAAAACGGAATGCAATCATTCTTTTCTCGAACGACCACGCTCCGAGCAAGTTAGCTCGATATTTTTCTTGGATTATCCATCAATAGGAAAGCGTAAGAGAACTTGATAAAATTACATTTTTATACAGAAACTAATCAAAAAAAATTATTAACAAATAGATTTAAAAGACAGAATAAGAAATTACAACAAGAAATTACGTCAGAAAATAGTAAGAAAGCTCGTGAATGTAGTATGTAGATATAGAACAATCAAGACTCAGAAGAAAAGGACAGAAATTATTAGGTGAGTACAAAAAAAATGGAAAAACAGAATAAAACTTAACTAAATAAAAAGAAAACGATTAAACAGAAAAAAGAAGGTAGCTTCACCTATACGTACTTATAGTTTGTTTTTTTTTGTTAGGGTGAACTACGTCAGCTCCATACAGGCAGCTTATTCCTACCAAAAAAAAATTATCAGGGAGCAAACAAAACCAAAAAAAAGGAGAAAAAGAAAAATAAGGTAACACCATTTTTAACCCTTGTGTTATACGAGCGGTCGCGAGGAAAACATGATAGTATATATCTACATAATATAATATACTTATATCTACGTAAGCCAAAACTACAACGAGAATCATACAGCACAAACAAAACAAGCAAAAAAAAATAAAGAAACTTTCGGCAACAGATACATGGTTATCCTGTCGCAACCGAAGAGTAACCTATAAAATAAAGTAAGCGTTTCGAGTCAAGATCCCCTCATACCCGCACCATCCGTCTACTAAAATCAGATTGCTGATGAAAAGAGCTTTCTGTTTGTAGAGAAGCAGCTAACGGAAGCAGAACGAAGGACTCACGATCAGAAGGGGAATAAATCTGTTTATCGACTCCTTCAGTTCTGCAAAGCAACGGAGATTCTCAGTCCGGAGAGATTTAAAGTAATTCACAAAGAAAAATAAACAAAACAAAAAAGAAAACGAAAGACCAAAGTAGGTAGAAATCCTACGAAACTGGGTAAATTTTTTTAAAGAGGAACAGTTAAGATAGTTGAATAACAAAATATTGCCTGTATCTATTTAGAAAGAAAAATAATAGTGAATCCTTTTTTTTTTAAAGAAGAAGCTCATAAGTGCAAATGCTTAAACATCTGAAAAGTTAATAATTAAATAATCGAAAAGAATTTAAATTATCAAAAATCAAAGAGAGGATAATGTGAAAGATCCAATAAAAAAAAGGATAATAAGTCAAAGTACAAAAAAATACATACATATGTGAAACCTTCCGCGGAGTTTAAACATTTTTTTTTATTGCGAATAGCTTTCGGAAACGAGTAAATCCCTCGCGAATTAAATTATTGAAAAAGAAATATATATATATATATTATATATATACATATAAAAAATAGTTCAGTATTCATATATAATTTTTTTTTATCTTAAAAATAAAAACATTAATTTAATGTGAATGTAGATATAGAGGATCATCAGTCATCATGAGGCAGTGCACTACATCATGAAGTGGATGAGTGATCTTGTTATGAATATATATATGAAAAAAAATATGTTTATTACTTTTATTATTGATCGAGTATATGGAATATTGAACTTTTATTTCATCTATATTTTTGTATGGGTATCATAACAAAATTTTAGTAAACAAAAAAAGAAAAAAAAATATAATTAATCAGATAATAGAATGTAAATTGTAATGGGAAGCTAAGCTACTCTAAGCAAAAAAAAAAAGAATTTAAACTCTCAATGTAGAATAATTAAGGCCAAGAAAGACTTGTTTTGTTATTTTGAATAATTTTTCTTTATTTAAACAAAAAAAAAAAACGAAAATTAAATGATAAAACATATCAATACGGTTTGAATGATAACGAAGGTTTAATTAATTTATGAGCGGGGTTTCTAATAATAAAGTTAATTTTTTTTTGTGATTTAGAGAATATTATATAAAATAATGTTAGAATTAAGCTTTCTATACAAGTAAAATAAATTATGGAGAACTTTTAGAAACAAAAAAATATTTTTTTTTTATGTAAGGAAGGTTGTTAAGAATTATGATTGAGAAGAAAAACATAAAAAAAATTCTTTTTAATGCACGTCATGGATAAATTTTTGTAATAGAAGAGATAAAAGGAGTTGGAGGTTTTTGACGACATGGTGATGCGGTCTGATACGATTAAGGGGAGTTTAACTAACTTCCCATAACAATAATGGGGGTTCTACAAAATTATGACAAAAGTTTAAAAGAATAAAAAAGAAACTTTTGGGACCTTAAAGAACCATCAGGAATGTAGTACCGAATATGGTCTAACATTTGTTAGGGTGGGTTATGAGGTCAGAGGGGACAAATCCAGCAGTTCCCCTCCATATTCAAAGGGGGTTCCATAGAAAAAGAGCAAAAATGGAACCGTAGGTGGTACGGTCAGATCCTTAAGGAAAGACGTATCCGGTAGGGTATAGATAATAGCTCTAGAGACACGAACATCTATGTTCTCTATTATAAAAAAAAAGAATTTCGAACAAAATTTTTTTTTTCGGTTGCAAATAATTCGGATTTCGCACTTTTCAAAAATTATTACTAGGGTCACAACATCTGACCTCAGGTCTGGAAATAAAAAGTAACGCTGCTTTCATCTCCGGTCACAATATCCCCCTCTCATCCACCGAGCTAAGTAAATGAGCAACCAGCAGACCTGGCGTGACATGGGAGAGAAAGCCTCTTAATCTACCTTTGCATGGATGAGCCGGTCTTTTGTAAAGGACGGTTCTATATATAGGTTGGATTAGATTCCCTTTTCCGGGATGTCTATGTGTTATAATCTAGTGTATGTAGTAACAGCTAGACATACAAAGTTATCAAGGTATATGGATTCTTTTTTTGGGTGAATAACAATACAAACGCGAATACAAACACAAATACTAACCCGAATAAGAGCTGAAGATACCTTGTCGACAAAACTTTTTTTGTAAGGGAATCAAACAAATAATTTCAACTAGGAAGTTGAAGTTGAATCTATGATCGAGTTGCCTGATCTAAGGAGGAATTTTTTTTTTCGATAGAGACAGGTATATGTATATAAGAAATATAAAATCCGTTACAACTGCTTCTTGTAGATCGACCAAGAAGTTTACCCATCAAAAGTCGGTGGATGCATTTCTTTCTTCTTTGGGTAATCGCCAAAACATTCTCTAATTTTAATTTTTCGAACTTTGTTTAATTTATTGGCAATGCTTTGAATTTTGCCTTCGAATTTTTCTTGAACACTCTCGAGCTTTGCGTCTACATCATCAATACGTCCACCAAGAGTAATGAACTTGTTCTCAAATGTATCGAGCTTACCTTCGATTTGGTTCTTCTGTTCTTCTAGAAGGTCCCTTTGCTCTTTACGTTGTTCTTCGATTTGCTCGAGAAGATTCTTATGCTTGTCTTCCATTTGCTCGAGAAGATTCTTCTGCTTGTCTTCCATTTGCTTGAGAAGATTCTTTTGTTCAATCTAACGGTGTTCTTCGATTTGTTCGAGAAGATTTTTCTGTTCAATCTTTTGTTCAACACGTTGTTCTTCGAGAAGATTCTTTTGCTCAGCTCGTTGTTGTTCGATTTGTTCGAGAAGATTCCTTTGTTCACTCTTTTGTTCAAGGAGAAGAGCCATTATTGACGACAAGTCGGCACCAGTACTTACTTGTTTTTCCGGAATTTCAATTTCGAATACAAATGTGTCCGGGTTTTCATTGTGTTGTCTTAAATCTTCTTGCAGACGGATAATGAGGTAATTTTTCGCTCCAGCAGTAGGAAGACCTCGTTTACTCAATTCTGCCTTAAGTTCAACACATTTTAATTCATTCAATGTCTTACCCATTTTCGGGTTCGACAGATAAAACTTATTTACTTTGTTTAAAACTTCCACTTATTTATTTCGTAAATAAAACACTTTACTTTCTAACAACCAAACAATTTATTCATTGACCTATTATATATGGACTGCTAGTTGAGTTTCATTTTCATACAAAAACCCCAATAAAAGTGGTTCCACCACTCCCTAGCGACACTAACCCTTGCGTAGAACCACGGGAAACAGAAGTAATTATTTTCACTGTTTTAATAACAGATGTCAGTAGTTTCTTTGTAAAAAAAAGCTTGTCCAGACAAAGAAACTACTGACATCTGTTATTAAAACAGAGCCACCTGTTTAAATTGAAATGACATTTTGACATTTGTCGTTTGTGTGCTATATTTTTTTCTTCATGAGCTCTTGAAAGTTTTTTTTAGTCATTTTTTAGTCTAAGATAATCGTTTTCTGTTCTTAAATTCTCCAAGAGTCCCTAATTACAATTATTCAAGATGGTTAGGAAGAACAGAACAACCTGGAAAGCCAACTATTTCCTTAAAGTTGTTCAATTGTTCTACGAATACCCAAAATGTTTCATCGTCGGAGCCGACAACGTAGGTTCTATCCAGATGCAGAACATCCGTACTTCCCTTCGTGGAAAAGGTGTCGTGGGTAAAAACACCTTAATCCGCAAAGCCATCCGCGGACACTTGGAGAACAACAACCAGCTCGAGAAGTTGCTGCCGTCAAGAACAATACCAGCTTTCGTTTTCACCAAGGAGGATCCGTGACAGATTGTTGGAGAGCATAATGCGTGCCCCATAGCTCGTGCTGGTGCCATTGCTCCATTTCCGGTTATCATCCCAGAACACTAGTTTGGGACTCGAGAAGACTTCTTTCTTCCAGGTCCAAAGTATACAGCATCTTGCCGAAAGCATGCAGCATGGCCAGGTTCTTACACCAACAAATAACTCAGGGGTTCGAGATATCATTGCACCAGCGCCAAGGAACTTCGACTATCAATTCCCATTGATGCTGGACAGGGAAACATCAGATTCTGAATGTCAAATTTCCTCGCAGACCAGCAATCAGGAAGTCATTGTACTCACGGGTTCTTCAACCAACGATTGATGGAACCACCTAAGAGTACAGTATCTCGGCGGAAAACAACGGCAATCAATGGCTACAATCCATAGGCCAAGCTTTAGCAAAGCAAAATCCCCAGATCTCTTTAGTACTTGTAGCGACCTGAGTCTGCCATGTTCACAGCAACAGACCAACAAATCCCATTTCGAAGGATTCAAAAATATTTGGTTCCGAGTTACGCCAATCAGCTAAACCTCTATTAATTAACTCTAACGCCGAAATGTCTGCCATACCCAATAAATGTCAATCAACGCCACCCACTTCACCCAAAAACAGAATTACCAACTACCTGATCAGCAATAGTCAACATACGAACAGTTTAGCTTAACCTTCTCTTTCATCCTTAGACGACATTACTGAAAACACCTAAAGGACGAAAGTCACTGGCTGGAACTGTGAAGCGTTCGCCAAGGACCCTATATAAGATATCCAAGCTATGTAACTCCTTTTATGCCAACATGCTTAATGTCCTGCAACAGGAGCAATCCTTGCGAAGACAACAATCACCACCAAATGGGCCCATCATTTATTGAAGATACCGCTGCCTAAAATGTCGCCAGCTGAAGGAAAAGAAGATCACTAGGTTTTTATGGCTCTTCTAGAAAACAATGAGAGGAAGACCGTTGAAAACTTAATGCATTTGTGTTCAAATTTTGTATCATAAGTATCGAATTTAGACGTTTTTTATCGTACATGTAGCAACGTTTATCAATGTTAAACCAATTGGTATTGAAAACTAAAAGTAATTTTCAACTTGTTGGTGTTGTCCGTAGATGGTGTTTTCAAGTTGCAAGTATGCCAAGTATGGCAAAACCTGTTGATATAAAAACAAGAAAATAAAATGTGGGCATCGACGGTTTTATATTTTAAGATTAATTAAAATATACATTAGCTGCGTTTTATTTTCCCCCAGATCCAATCCAGATCAGATCATGTAAATAAAACAACCCAGGATCTCAGTGACAACTTGTTATATACCCAACTCTTTTTTTCCTTTTGTTTTTTTATTTGTATACACCCGTTGTCTTTTTTCTTTACACTACCGACGACATTTACAAATTAAGGGTGTGTGTTCAAAACGGATTTGGAAATCCAAATCCAAAACAAAGTTGGATCTTGTGTTGTTTTTGTAATACATGTATTTTCGTAAGCAAATCCAATCTGGTTCGGATCTCGGGGAAAATAAAACACAGCTATTATTCTTGTACATTATAGAATGTATAGGAGTAGTATAATAATAAAAAAACATTGAAAACAATTGGGTTTTATTTCTAGGACATCTTTCATCATAAAATCACGTAAAAGCCAGACAATTTGCTATTTCATCAGGTTGATCTCGTCCATTTGATTGTGGTCACTACATTATAAACCTTATCCCGATAGGCACGGCAAAATTTGGGTTCTTGAATGATATCCTCCACACACTTGGACCACGAAATTTCCTTATCGCATAAGCCAAACATTCGATAGCCATTCATTGTTGTTGTCATTGTTTGTACTCATTCAACAGCTGATGATTCAATTTCGAATCTCTTGGACTTTCTGGAATAAGTTAAAAAATGGGCATCTGGACGGATTCGACTAAGTGGCACAACGAAACACTCGTTACGTTCCACCACAGCTGTCTCTTGGGCCAGTTTAAAGAGAATCTTGTTGTTCAGTCGATTGATTAATCTAAGAGATGACCTTACTGCTGTCCGTGTTTTGTGCTGATCCAACAAGTGAGTTTTCATGTCTTCAACCTAGAAAATTAAAATAAGATTAAATTCGTTTTATTTGTTTATAGGATAAAAGTTTGTTTGGTCTAATCAATAAATCTTAGGTTAAATGTAAATGTAGGAATATAATTGTCGGAGGGGCATTTAAGTGATCGTACAAGACTAATTTGTCTTTCACCCAACTTGTCTTCAAATTGCTGTTGCAGAATCTCCATCGTGGCATGCGCAATCGTCTCACACTTCTTGGTTTTATTTTATAACTTTTTCTATATATTTTCACAACTTTTTATACAAATTATCCGTTGGTGATTTATTAGGTAGGTCAATTTATATTAAAGAGGGTGCGGCAGATAAATTTACAAAAAATAACTTGATCCAAATTGTTTTCGTTTTTCTTTTTCTTGTAAACGGTGGAACTCAATATTAATTTTGTTTTCAAAACATTATCAAGAACTTAAAATTTCAAGAGGAAGCACTGAAGCGAGTAGAATATCAATAATAGTTTTGTCAAAATGACACGCAGCTGTAAATTACCTCAGTAAAAGTTTTTTAACTGGCCAGCTAGTTTCCATTTGATAGAACTGCACCATGTTGATGAGGCTTTCATATTGATCGCAAGACATTTCATAACAACAAATATTTTCATCGGCATTTTCCTAAAAAAAACCAGGACTTCACGTTTATAGCTCTTTTCAATTTGTAAGTCAAAATCTTACCAAAATATCAACAAGCTCTTCTAGAAACTGAATAATATCATCTTCATCTTCGTAAACCATCCATGTGCGTTGTTCCGAGTCATTCTTACAGTCGACCAATTGAAAAAAAAACATCTTGTAAGCTCTTCGAATCGTGTGTCTCACTGAAGATCTCCTTGGGCGTTTTGACTTTGTCGGTGACATGAACCACCACGGCTTCCAGGTACTAGTTGATAGCACCGGGTTGTACAACTGTTCCAAACTGGTGAGGACCACACGCAATGCCTCGCATGACAAATCGAAACTTAGATTCGTAGTTATTCGAATCACTTCGACATTTTGATAAACATCCGCCGAATCAACTTTAAGATCACTTCCGGCTGCTGTAGCCGCAGATGCTGCAATTATTGCTGCATTCGTTGAACTGTCTTCAATATCACTGTCTCTCTGCTGTGGATGATTATGATGATGCTGGAATTGCGGATGATTATGTGTATTAATGCTGTTAGTTTCTATTTCACTCTGCTCGTCGCTGGCCACATCTTGCGATTTGTCAGCATTTAAACTAAGCACTGGCTCCTGCAAAAAAATGTTCTGAGACCTATTTATTGGCGTTGAAAGCAAGCGATGCTGATAGCTGTTAACTTGTAGTGGCGATGTTTGTGGATTTTGCACATCGTTTTGCCAAAAATTTCAGTACATGTGTCTTCCTCAGATAGGTCAAATGAGAGAGCGGCTATAAGTTGATGGTCATCTTGCGGTCGATTTTGATTTTGCTGCATGCCAGCGCCTTCGGTGTTTACAGGAATGTCATAGAGTTCACCTTTTGAGTTGGATTTGAAATGGTTTTTGATGTGACTTTGTGATCTAAATTTATTTAAAAGAAAATATGTATATATTTATATAAAATTGTAAAACGATTAAAACTATTACATAATACCCTCAGATAAAAATTTAATTCCATCCACCAATTTATGAGTCGAAATAAGTTCAATCATTTTGACACAAACAGAAAGTATATTAGTTTAAAAATGGATAGCAATGTTTGTATCATTGTACAAATACTCTAGGAAGTAAGGAAATATAGTACATTTTAATTGGAATAGTGAGGATATTTTTGTTAAAAGTTACTCACTTCGGCCATAATAACTATACTCTCTTTGTATCGAAAAATATAGCAAATGTTTCCATAAACATTTATACAGCTTGCCATCAGAAGAGTGATGGTTATCCTAAAGGTTATTTTTATTTTTTAAGAATTAAGAACGATTATTTTCTTACAATTTCAGTAAACTTTTCCGCGATGACGTTTTTTTTAAATTTATCCCCATACAAAATGTTAACAGAACGAGATCTCGAAGTTTTTTTTTCATTTTTACTTTTTAACACAATTGCATCATCCAGAGTCATTTTACAACTGGAATAAGTTTAGCTCAAAAAAATTAATTTGTAAATATTTTAAATTTTCATTTACCACTACCTTGACAAATATACTGATTTTAAGTTTTGTTCACGAATGAAAAGATTTTCTAACTGATTTGAAAGTGTACTGCATTCCTTTTATAATTGAACTTTGTTATGTATGTAATTTAATTGTCAAATTGATTATTCGCAAGTATGCAATAGAATATTTAAATTAATAATAGGATTTTGGAATGTAATAACATATTTTGTAGATACTGGTTACTGATGAGATAGTAAATAAAATATTTTTTTCGGCTTTGTTGGTTAAACAATTTTTTGTACTTAGGTACTGCTAATTGATGTATTGGTTAAGCAAACATTTGAAAAATAAACATAATATCAATCATATTTTTCGTTATTGTATTTTTAGCAGACCTTCAAATTCAAGAACGCTGATGAGAAAGTTTAAGCAATCAAGCGTATACAAAATTTTAGTTCTTAGCCATTCTACTTTTACATGAGTGATGAAATGTGCATGAATTTTTTTTTCAGGAATATAATTTTAAAAATGGAAGTATCAAGATTTGATTTGAAAACAGGTATTAAGTTCTATTTCTGCTGAGGTTTCACCTTTGAATTTTTAATTCAAACTATATACTTTTATTCACAAACCAAATTCTTTTGTCTAAGCGTGTTTTTCCACTATCATTAATTTTATTTTATTTACAAAGGTACAATCTACAAAAAACTTAAATAATATACTATTAAACTTAATTCGGAATTAGTTTTTGCTCTGCAAAACTTGCTCGCATCGTTCGCAAATTGAATCTTCACAATTGACCAAAAACCGTCGGCAACGTGAGCATAAAATTGTTGCATCTTCACTTAAGGACATACTATAATCCATTAGAGAAGCATCTTCTTCCAAATGAACACTTGCAACTTGTAAAAGTTCACATAGTTCAGAAGCTGTAGAAGTAGTTGTTGGTTGTAAATTCTAGAAAACAAAAAATGATTTTAATATGCGATCTTTATATGGTCAAAATCAATTAAAACCTTAAGAAGAGAAAACTTATCGGAACCACAAGAGATTTTAACTTTCAGCACCCAAGTGTTGGTATCCTGAGAGTTTTTGTTCAGTAATCGCTTTACTTCAAATGCAGTATCAATTATTTCTTCAACTTTAGGATCATTCCATGAAGGATTTGAATGCACTTTGGCTTCATGAAACGGTTGGGTTTCTTAACACGAATGATTATATAATATTATGTATGTTCAAAATTTCAAAAAAAATACCTTACCATAATAACTCCAACTTTCTTCAACCAAAAAAGGTACGACCGGCCACAATGATTTACAAAGAACTTCGTAAGTATTACTTAGAACCTTTTTAACATTTTCTATTTGGTCATTTCTACCACAATAAAGTCGATCTTTCACCAAATGCACATAAACCGATGAAATCTGATTTGTGACAAAGTTAAGAATGTTCGATTTTGCTCTATTATACTCGTATAAGTCGTAGCTTTTTTGAACCTATGGAAAATTTTCATAAGAAGTATAATTATGTAGCTAAAATTTAAAAAAAAAATGTACTTCTTTTTCAAAGTTATGAACGCAACTCAGAAGATATCGATCCAAATGGGTCAGACATTTGTTTTCACAATCAATTTTATTTGTAGTCCTTGAATTATCCCCAATTGCTCCATTCAAGTACCTTAAAGTCGATCGAATTTTACTAACATTTTCAGCACAATGCTGCAATAATTTATCGCTAACTATAATCGACATATGCTGAGTGCCATGAGACGCCACCCACCATCTAAAATTGAAAAGAATACAAAAATATGAATGAACAACATTTCTTTGCATACAAATATAAAGGACTAACCTGAGTGCATCGGTTCCATATTTCTTTGTAATATCCTTGGGTGAAATAATATTTCCTACCGATTTTGACATTTTGTGACCCTTCTCATCAACTGTGAACCCATGAACAAAAAGAGATCTATAAAGAAATCACAATAAATAAATAGACGACTCATCAATAAGAGTATTACTTGTATGGGGAGCAGCCTCTTGCTGCTACACTGGTCAATAACGAAGATTGAAACCATCCAGTGAATTGATCATAACCTTCTAAATATAATTCGGCAACTTTTTCTCCATCCAGAACACTAGACCATGAGCTACCAGAGTCGAACCAAATGTCAAAAATATCTGATCCTTTTTGAAGATTTTCAACTTTGAGACCAAGTTCGTTTAATAGTTTAGCAGGAAGTAGTTTTTCAATTGGTTTCGCCCACCAAAAATCAATATTTCCATCTTTTTCAAGAAGTTCAGAAATATGTGCAATGATTTTTCTAAAAGAAAAACATTATCATTAGAGTTTGAAACATATACTTAAGGACTTTTTTCGTACTCATTTACAATCTCCTTTCCAGATTTTTTATCATAAAATACCGGTATCGGAACACCCCATGCTCTTTGTCTTGATATGCACCAATAAGGTCGTTTTTTTACCTGAGTTATAAGAGCTGTTTTGTTTGCTTCAGAGTTGACACGAGGAAAAACGTTAATTTTTTCAATCTGCAATTGAATTGTTAATGAGAAAATATTTTAACACAAAGAAGAAAAATTCTTACCTCTTTAACTGCCTCATCTCTGATTTGTTCTGTATTGATGAACCATTGCTCACTTGCACGTATGATAACAGGTTTTTTTGTTCGCCAATCGATGGGATAAGAGTGACTGAATGTACCAGAGAATATAACGTCTTTAGAAATATGTTCCAAAACAAGTTTATCTCCATCACCTAGAACTTGTTTCCCAATCAAAAATGATGGTGCTTCGTCAGTGTAGATGCCATTTTCATTCACGAAGCATTTCTATTGGGTGAAATAAAAACAAATCGCTTGGAATATTTTATAAACAAGAACATAAAATAATACGTGGAACCCTGAAGTTTTTAATTTTTTTGAAAACAGAGATACAAAAATTAAACACAAATTGGAAAATCATAGATATATTGAAAGTTTAGAGTTTTGTAGATTTTCATCACACAAGCAAAGAAATTGGAATTTTATAAAATGTATAAACTAGTCTATTATAGTCACGATATTCTTGAAGCACGAAAAGCATTAAAAGAAGTGACAAGCAGAGAAAACATAGAAGCGAATTAAAATAAAGGTTACTAACTTACAACGGGTAACTTGTGATCCAGACTGACTAGAAAATCTTCTGGACCATGAGCTGGGGCCGTGTGAACTAGTCCAGTTCCTTTTGTGTCTTGAACATGAGTGCCAGGCAGAAATGGTAGTTTCTGCATATTGTCAATTGGATGAGAATATGTACAACTTTGAAGTGATTCTCCTGAAAAAAGAAATACAAAAAATTGCAAACAATTTTACTTCAACTGGTTATAGTTCAGCTTAAGTACTTACCTGTTATGCTCTCAACATGAGCAACATGAGTTTTACAGTAAGAAATATATAAAAAACTTACTTTGTAATCCCGATCGATTAGAGTTATTGCCATTTTATCGAATGTTCCTTCGGGAGATCCTGAGTAAGCAAATTCTCCTCTCATATAACTGAATCCAAGTTCCCTAATTGTGATGTCAGCATCCATGTTGTAGAATTCATAGAATTTTTCAACTTTAAAGAACAACACAATCGAAATTGTCTTGTCTAAGGAATAAGGATCCATCATTGCCGCATTCCCTTAAATTAAATTTTAAAAAATCAGTCAGTATGTACGCTTAGGTAGGCATAACAAATTAAATAAGAGATTTTGTTCTTTACCGGCGTTTGAGAATTAAGAAAACTTTCCGGACTGAATAATGTTCCAGAATCTTTGATTTTATCTGGTTTAAAAAATTCCAATTTGCAGTCGTCAAGACACGTTCAATATCCGTGCGATCCTATAGTCTGGTATGAAAAAGTGTTATCCTTCTTGCCCTCCTGACAATAAACGAATGGTTATACGACGAGAAGATCGGTAAACATTTTGCAGAGACTGACAAAAGAAAGAAACTACATTCAGCATTGCCATGTTTTCATTTTTGTACAATACAATCAACTTGTCCTCTTTCGACACGTCGATTGTCGGGGTTCACGGCTGCTATCAATCGGCAATATGACACCACGATTCTTAATGCTCACTGGCTTCATCACATAAGCGATGTGAATATTCTTCGTTTGGAAGTGAATTATTGTCTTGTAGGTGCTGAGGTTTTTGAGCTTTTAATTTGATCGGCTCACAACTGGAACCACTCGAAATATTTCTGTTAGCTGGGATCTTCTTCTTTGCACTTAAGGCAATAGTAGTGCTTAAAATGCTTTTCTTCTTTTTCACCATGATGCCACCCTCTACAACCATTGTAACCTCTATACACAATAATATGTTAAGAAAAATTAATGCAATTAATGAAATATAAATGAATCCTCACATCATCAACGCTTCGACTATGTTTGGCTTCTGGAACGGTCGATCCCTCAGGCGAACTGTTTCTATCCGATTTCATCTCCGATTCCCCGTAAAACAAACCAAAATTATTAACTTTAATTTAATATACCAACTGGATTTTTTCTTGAAACATAAGAACATAGCTCCTTCATTGTCCATAGAAACCCCAGAACTCCCATTTTTGCCTCGGAATACACAAGATGTCCACTTTTATTACATGGCATCTACTTTCCGCTTTTAAAAAGTAGCACTTGATAAGAATCTTTGTGAAAAATTTCTTTTGCCACCATACCTTCTTCATTCTTGAAAAAAAACAAAACACGAATGAAAAAAAAAAACAACACAAAACTGAATGTCAAAAGTGTTTCACTGTGTTTTCCGCTTTAAAACGTGAGGGCTAGTGGCGTTTAGTTATAGGTGGAACCACCATGAAGTTGGCTCCTGGCAGTCCATATATAGTAAGTCAATGAATTTATTATTCAACACTCAAATATACCGAAACAAATTTCCGAGAACAATTTACTTATCTGTTATTACAACTAACTCTACTCTTTCACTATTAAAAACAAACTGTGTCCTCTGTCCGCCGGACAGGCGCTTTTATACTTATTACATAGGTTCCCGAAAATACTTGGACATTCCATAGAAGAAGCTTTTCGATGTTTTGAGCTTTGGTATTCGATTTCGAATCCAAATTCGAAAAGCTCTCCCAAAGCTCACCTCATATTGGTCTGCGTTATTTACGTTTCCAAAAGATGGAGCTATAGACGGTAAAAAGTCATAATTCAATATAACAGACGTTACATTCTAATTCAAAAGCAGTTGAGTAATTTAATCGTTACAGTATGCAGGATCGAAAAAAGCATTTTTTTATTATAAGAGGGGGGTCTATCTCTCCCCTTTAGAAGGTAGGGAAAATTTTAGAAAAAAATGACTTAAAATGAAAAAAAATGTTATTGTTGACAACACAAACAATGAATTACTACTCAGGTTTTGAAAGCCAGAAATCTGTTTTTTATTCCTAAATTTTAACTAAATTATATTTGGCAATTTATAGTTTTCGAAAAATTCGCTTGCAAACTCAAAAATTTGATACATAAAATGAATTTGTTCAAAAACTGTTGACATAAATAATTTAATTTAAATTGAATTAAATTATTGATGTCAACATAATAGTTTCAATAATTGAAATTGATTGAAAAACAGATTTCTGACTTTCAAAACCGGTATAGAAATTTATTGTAAGTGTTGCTGTTGTTTTTTAATATTTTTTTTTTTCATTCTAAGTCATTTTCTTAAACTGCTCCTATCTTCTTAACGGGGTGAGTGAGACAGACGCCCCCCTCCTACAGTAAAAACTGCTTGTTTTTTACCCTACTTATATACCTCACTGTTTATACGCTGTGATGCTGGGTGTTAGCACTGTATTTATGTAAGCAAGCAAAAAAATAAAAATCTCATAAAAAGTAGTTGTAGTAATTGTCAATTTTCTCAAGAACTAGAAGACATAAAACTCAGAATCTACATGTACACTGACTTCAAAAAGCCAATTCATCATTTCATTTCACAATTTAAAAAAAATGGTCTTAAGTTTTTTTTTATCAAAATTTTGAGTTTGCATTCGAATTTTTCAAAAACTATTGACTTAAAAAATTTAATTTAAATTTGATGAAAACTCTAAGACATGCATTGACCATATTTTCTGGAGGAATAGTTTATCTCATGTTGTTAAACCAGTTGAAGGAATGAATGAATATATTGTGGGGTATATAGCACTGCGACCTATAGATCTATTGTGCCCCCATTTGGAGCTGGATGAGGATTCTCAAAATTATAGCTCTTCCCCCAAACCTATTTCTCTAAGGAATTTAAGTATTTGGGGTATTCTCAGGGAGGATAGATTGCATTCCCCCACCTGGTAGCGTCCCAGGTGTTTCTTTCTTTGGTGCACGAGTGCATCGCAATTGCCTAATTGTGGTCTGGTGTTTCCTCTAGAATATTGAAGAATCTACATATAGCAATATTTACTGGGCCTAAAATGTTTAGGTGCCTTTTTAGTTTGCAATGGCCGGTGAGGAGGCCCGTTATGATTCTGAGGTTGTTCCTGCTTAAGCTGATGCAGTCATTAAAACGTTCTTGGTTATAGTTCCCAAGTAGGAGTTTGGCTTACCTCACCTTGGGGAGTTCCTTTTGATCTATTGGCCTCCTCTTCTTTTTTGATTTTGTTTTTGATAATATTTTCTCCTAATCCACAATATTCATTCATTCATTCATTACCCTGAACACCAACGTGTCCAGGTACCCAATGAAGTGTGACATTGTTGTTTTTGCCAAGTTCATTTAGCCTGCCTATGCATTTCCATACTATTTTGGAGTTAATGGAATAGGAGCTGAGTGCCTTGAGCGCTGCTTGGCTATCTGATATGATGGCAATGTCTTGGTTTCGGTAATTCCTTTCGAGGTTACGATCTGCACATTTACCTATGGCATTCACTTCTGCCTGGAAAATACTAGTTAACTGTCCCATTCGAATAGAAAGTTTGGTTCTTGGCCAAAAAATTCCTGCCCCAGTACCTTCAGTCGTTCTCGATCCATCAGTGTACCACTTGATGGTATATGCTTTTAGTTTGTAGTTTGTTGTTTCACCTACCCACCCTTTTTTGTTGCTTAGCTTCGTTTGTAAATTTTTCTCGAAGTAATACGTTTTGATCATGCTATCTCTTGGGATGAGATGTGTGAAGCCAGAACCCCGAGCTCAAAATTTTGGGTCCAAATATATCAGAATTGTTTGTTCATCGTTTGTCCACGTTTGTCCAGGCAAAATTTTATAGGAACACCCCCACAAATTAAAAAGTCGCCTCACACCCGCAAATGATAACTTATATGGATGGGACATGGTGCATTCCTTTGTCCAGCAGCCGATACTGATTGTCCACCAAAAATTTTTACTTTCCTTAGTTCAAAAGTTATTCAACATTTCTTTTTTATAGGAACACCCCCACAAATTAAAAATTCGTCTACCACCCACGATTTTAAACTTAGAAAGTCGAAACAAAAAGCCTTCGTTTGTCCAGCGGCCCATACCGATTGTCCACCAAAAATTTTCGTTTGTGCACCCTTAGGTCAAAAATTATTAAACTTTTCTATTTTATGGCACCCAACCCCAAAATTGAAAATTTCACTTAGCCAAATCAAATCTTTTGCAATCGTTTGTTCATCGTTTGTCAAGGCTAGAAAAAATATAAAACATTTTTTGACCCCCCCTTCAAAAGTTATTCAACTTTTTTATTTTATAGCAACACCCCTAAAACTAAGAACATGCCTACCACCCACAATTTTCAACTTAGAACGTCGAAACAAAAAACCTTCGTTTGTCCAGCGGCCCATACCGATTGTCCACCAAAAATTTTCGTTTGTCCACCCCAATATCAAAAATTATTCAACCTTTTTTTTAATATCAAGATTTTAGTTTAGACACAAACCATTTCATATAGATCGCACATTTAGGTGAAGGGCTCTTAATGCAAAAAATTGTCGAATTAAATTTCCATTTTATTAATGCAAAAAATGTTCTGTTCGAACATACATTTTTATAAAATGTGCCAAAACACAACTTTTGCGCTCGATTTCAATTTAGCTGCTATATAATGAAATAAAGTGCTCTCCATACGCTTTCATATGGCATAAGTTTCATCACTGTTGAGCAATGTTGGATAGTGGGCCCAAAATGCCCATGGTTCTTTTGTTCGAACATTTTTTGTATTGAAAAAAAAAATGCAAATTTTGTTCGAACATTTTTTGCATTAATAAAATGGAAATTTAATTCGACAATTTTTTGCATTAAGAGCCCTTCACTTAAATGTGCGATCTATATGAAATGGTTTGTGTCTGAACTAAAATCTTGATATTAAAAAAAAAGGTTGAATAATTTTTGATATTGGGGTGGACAAACGAAAATTTTTGGCGGTCAATCAGTATGGGCCGCTGGACAAACGAAGGCTTTTTGTTTCGACGTTCTAAGTTGAAAATTGTGGGTGGTAGGCATGTTCTTCGTTTTGGGGGTGTTGCTATAAAATAAAAAAGTTGAATAACTTTTGAAGGGGGGGTCAAAAAATGTTTTATATTTTTTTCTAGCCTTGACAAACGATGAACAAACGATTGCAAAAGATTTGATTTGGCTAAGTGAAATTTTCAATTTTGGGGTTGGGTGCCATAAAATAGAAAAGTTTAATAATTTTTGACCTAAAGCCTAGTACGCTGCTGATGCGAAACGAAAATTTCTTGTGATCTCCAAACAGACAACGAAACGCTTGCGAAAACACAACGGAAAATATTCTTGGAGAGTTTCACTAATTCCAAAAACAAAATCAAACATGAACACAAAAAATCAGAGAAACCCATGATGTAAGAATAGAGATAAACAAAAAAAAAACAAATAAAACTCAAATGTCATTTTTCCGCACACAATAAATAGTCTGTATAATAAATTCAGTGCGAAAAAGGAGCGGAGACTTCTCCAAATAATCTGCTACAATTATGAGTTTCGCTCTTCGAACAGCTTCTGCAAAACGAAAAGTAGAACGAAATTTTCCGTTTATGATTTCGTTGTGTCATTTTTGTATGGGACTTTCGTTTCGCATCAGCAGCGTACTAGGCTTTAAGCCTAGCACGCTGCTGAAGCGAAACGAAAATTTCCTGTGATCTCCAAACATACAACGAAACGCTTGCGAAAACACAATTGAAAATATTCTTGGAGAGTTTCACTAATTCCAAAAACAAAATCAAACATAAACACAAAAAATCAGAGAAACCCATGATGTAAGAATAGAGATAAACAAAAAAAAACAAATAAAACTCAAATGTCATTTTTCCGCACACAATAAATAGTCTGTATAATAAATTCAGTGCGAAAAAGGAGCGGAGACTTCTCCAAATAATCTGCTACAGTTATAAATTTCGCTCTTCGAACAGCGTACTGCAAAACGAAAAGCAGAACGAAATTTTCCGTTTATGATTTCGTTGTGTCATTTTTGTATGAGATTTTTCGTTTCGCATCAGCAGCGTACTAGGCTTAAGGGTGGACAAACGAAATTTTTTGGTGGACAATCGGTATGGGCTGCTGGACAAACGAAGGCTTTTTGTTTCGACGTTCTTAGTTTAAAATCGTGGGTGGTAGACGATTTTTAAGGTTTTTAGGGTTAGGATAGTTGCAATAAAAAAGAAATGTTAAATAACTTTTGAACTA
The DNA here is from genome assembly GCA_929447395.1 of Epistrophe grossulariae. Lineage (NCBI taxonomy): Eukaryota > Metazoa > Arthropoda > Insecta > Diptera > Syrphidae > Epistrophe > Epistrophe grossulariae. Next base: position 83,583,366 of record OV839568.1, on the reverse strand, counting down.
AGGGTGGACAAACGAAGATTTTTGGTGGACAATCATAATCAGCCGGTGGACAACCGAATGCAATTGGTCCCATCCTCCTAAGTTATTAATTGTGGTTGGTAGACGACTTTTTAATTTGTGGGGGTGTTCCTATAAAAAAGAAATGTTAAATAACTATAACTAAGGATGGGAAAGTAAAAAATGTTGGTGGACAGTAAGTATTGGCTGCTGGAAAAACGAATGCACCATATCCCATCCATATAAGTTATCATTTGCGGGCGTGAGGCCACTTTTCACTTTTCACCACTTCAAAATTTTGAACTCGGGGTTCTGGCTTCACACAGCTCTTAGGATGTCAATGAGGTTTGTTACTGCGGACTTTGGCAAGCTGTCTCTTGTACTGAAACTTATGCATTTTCCTGTCCCATTTCCCTCTTTAGCAAATCTCATGATAGCTCCCTTTGCAGCACTTCCAATGACCTAGTGTAGAGGAGACAGATGAAGTACTACCTCCATAGCTGCTGTAGGGCAAGTTCTCATTGCTCCAGTGATGCATATACATGCGAGCGTTTGGATTTTATCTAGTGCTTCCTAGTTGTTACTAATTCGGTTCTTTTGTGCCATGCAACTGCACCATAGGTAATGATGGGTCTTATCATCATGGTGTACATCCATCTGAGGATGTTTGATTTGCAACCCCATGATTTGCCTGCAAGTCTCTTGCATATCATTAGGGCCTTTGTGGCATTCCCGACTGTTATTTCAAAGTGCCTGTTTCAGAGGAGTTTGCTGTCTAGTGTAATTCCTAGATATTTTACCTCTCTGTTTGTTTCGATTTCTTCGCCAGCTAATCGAATAGGCTTCATGCGCGTTAGAAGTCTCTTTTTGGAAAATGGTATAATCGTCGTCTTAGTGGGATTAATTGATAGTCCTACTGATAGACACCATTTCCTAGTTATAGTTAGTCCTCTTTGGATTATATAACAAAGAGTTTCTTCGAACTTCCTTAAGGCTGCGATTACTATATCATCAGGGAAGCCGATACAGTGTATGCCTTCGGAAGTAAGTTTTTCTAGCAATTCATCTACTACGAGACTCCAAAGCAAGGGTGGTAGTACCCCTCCCTGAGGACAGGTACCTGCTTGTGCCTCTGCTGTTCTAGTGCCGAACGTTTCATTGATCCATCTGGTTATGGTGATGGGAGCGCACTTAATTACAAGGGCAATGTTGACTGCATCATGGGAGGTGCTATCAAACGCCCCCTCTATATCTAGAAAAGCAGCTAATGCTGTTTCTTTGCGTCCAAAGCTTTTTGTATGGTATTAGTGAGCTCGAATAGGGCGGTTTCTGTAGATCTGCCCGCTCTATAGGCATTCTGTCGCTGATTAAGAGGCCTATGTATTAGAACTTCAGATCTTATGAAGTTGTCAATAATTTTTTCCAAGGTTTTCGGTATAAAAGGTGTTAGGCTTATTGGCCTGAAAGACTTTGGATGGGTTGTATCTTTTTTCCGATTTTGGGGAGGAAAATTACTTAAGCCCTTCTCCATAGACTTGGTATATACCCAAGAGCAATACTACTTCGAAAGATACTAATAAGATAGGGCATGAGAACTTCTTTCCCCTTTTTGTAAAAGGGCTGGGAAGATACCATCTACCCCTGGTGACTTAAAAGGTTGGAAGGTGCTAATCCCCCACTCTATCCTTTTACTTGAACATATATTTGCGGCTGTTTTCCAGTCTTCTCTGTTAGTTTTGAGAAGTATTCTCTCTGGAGAATTATCTCCCAATGGTAGACTGCCTGGAAAGTGCGTGTTAAGCAACAGAGTGGACCTCTGCTCTTCATTCTCTGTGAAACTACCATCATTATACCTTAGTGCTAATGATGAAATTGACTTATCTTTTGCAAGAGCTTTATGTATTATTGCCGCAGCAGGGGTTGAGGAGATTCCCTCACAGAACTTAGTAAAACTATTTCTTTTGGCCTTTCTTATCATCTTATTGTACTTTATTATTTATTCGGAGTAATTCTGCCATTCCCTGGTTCTTTTTGCCTCATTGAAGAGTTTTCTTACCTTGGATCTTAACTTTGATAGATTGTTGTTCCACCACGGAGCGTCTTTCTGTTTAGTTATTGGTTTATTAGAACAACTGAGTTCAAATGCCTCCTGTATAGCCCCACTAAACTCATTAACATTAAGTTCTATTTCAAGGTGACTATTTGTCAAACTAGCTGGGCCTATTCGTTCTAAGTTAGATCTTGGAGTATCTGTGTATAGTTCCCAGTTTGTTTTCTTAAAATTTCTTCCAGAGGTATTCTCTGTGAGAAGGCCTTTCAAGGTAAACACTATTATTCTGTGGTCAGACATTGAGGGTTCATTGGATACTCTCCAATCCCTTATTAGAAGACCTACGTTCGTAGTTCCAAAAGTTATATCTAGAACTTCTTCTCTAATTCTATTAACAAAAGTAGTTCCCTACATTAAATATTTTTAGATTTTTTGCCAACATAAAGTCTAAAAGGTACTCACCCCTTTGGTTTATGTCGGTGCTACCCCATGTCGTATCCGACTAGTAGTGGTAGCTTCCTTTGGTTGCAGTACTCCACTAACCTTTGTGCTTCGGTCGGTGAGATGTTGGCTTCGTCACCGGCAAAATAGGCTGCTGGCCTACTACTACTAGTAATTTTCTATATTTTTGTATTAAATAAACAATAATTTGTCCACGCAATAAATTTTATTAAAAATATACAGAATTTCAATTTACTAATAACGTTGAAATCGCAATTTTAATCATTAAGCAAATTAAAATTTCACATTATTTGAGTGCACCCAGTGGCGACTGTGATGTCATTTCGATACTGGAGATGTAAGTGTGTGAGTATTTATACATCTGAAATGAATGTGTCCAGAGAGGTCTCTATAGGGGCAACGATAAAGCGAAAATTCGAAATTGATTTTTAACGCGATAAATATGTAAGTGCATTTATGTATGTACACAATAGTGGAAAAGAATGGGGGAAACGAAAAAGAAGATTGGTTTTTACAGCCACCATCACCAGTTATGTGCGTATACGAAAACCGACATAATGGTTTCATGGTGTATTTTATTTCTGCGGCCTGTGTTTAATTTAATTTATGAGCAATTTAGTTAGCTTGCCAGTATGTTAAACAGAATGGGTGCGTTGACGCCTTGTGGTTTTGGCCAGTGAGTGAGTGAATATCCAGGTACACACGGTAGGTATAGGTAATGGTTATTGTCATAATCACAACATAACACTTATTTTGAAATGAAATTAAGTGCGGCTTTACAACTGACAACTGCTATACTGCTGCGCGGAATCAATATTAAAAACAAATAGCTTTATTAGTTAGTTACCTAATTTAACGAAGTGTTTAATGCACTTCATCTTTAAAGTGGATTGCTTTGGCTTCGAATCGAAATAATATGGAATATCAGAAAGAGGTGGGAGAACGAATAGAATGACGTAGGTCACTACTTTTTAAGGCTGACTTGTTACATGCAGGTTTTTGAACCTGGCTCTCTTTTTAACATTTATGTTTTTGGTCTGATCTCACTACTTTTTGCAAAGATTTTTTTTGTTTGAAAGGTCAAATTCTCGAAAGATATACTAGTGAAACAAGAAGTGTGGGACTCATTCTACAGCAATCGGAAGTCCTTCACTTAATAGATCGCTATTCTGATAAAGTGGACGGATACCACGCCCATTGAAGGGAAAACCACAAATTTTATATTTGTTTTTTTTGTATGCACTTTAAGTCTACCGCTCTACCAAATTTCATCATTCTAAAAAAATCCGAAGTGTTCCATATAATTAAAATCAATTCTGAGAAAGTAGGCGGATAACACGCCCCCAAATGGAAAACTTCAAATTTTATATTTTTTTGTATGCACTTCAGTCTTCAAACCTTACCGCTCTACCAAATTGTATCTTTCTACAGCAATCGGGAAGTACTCCATATAATTGATTACAATTCTTATAAAGTGGCTGGATACCACGCCTCCTAAGTGCAAATCCTCAAATAATCTATTTTTTTCTTTGTATGAATTTCAAGCCCTACCGCTCTACTTACTTTCAGGATTCTACAGCAATCGGAAGTGTTTCATATAATTGATACAATTCTGGGAAAGTAGGCGGATATAACGCCCCCTGAATGGAAATCCTCAAATTGTTTCCTTTGTATGCACCACAAGACCCACCGATATGCGAAATAACAAAATTCTTCGGAAATCCTCAAATTTTTTCCTTTGTATGCACCACAAGACCCACCGATATGCGAAATAACAAAATTCTTCGGTGTATGGAAGTGCTTCATAATTTTGATGATCTGCCAGTGAGTGAGTGAGTCAGTGACGGTTTTTTTGATTTCCTATATCCAGGTAGTTTATGTTAGGTTAGTTAAGTGGGCTGATGGTTGACCTTGTTACCGAATACCGTCACACTTAGATCAGTGTAGATCCATTGTGATACCCTAAGGAAAAACCTATGACAGAGCCCGTTAAGGGCGTGGACGGAGTTTCAGCGAGCTGTAGCCCCCAGTCGGCATAATCACCTAAGTGAGGAGAGATTAACGCGTCAATGTCTTTTCATGGGCGTGCTCCTCTCCTTTACCCCCACAGGGTAGAATAATCCCTCTCCCAGATCCGTAGGAGCAGTGGCTCAATGTAACGTCTGGTGGATGGGTTTGATAGGCCGGTGTATACGCCAGTTAAGTTAACGCAGAGGCTGCAGCAGCTGGTGTATATGGGCGAGGTGCCCATTCTCCGCTGGTTGTCGCCACCGCATGATACAGCTCGACGGTTGATTTCTATGTTTCCCAATGTCCATTTTTCAAATGGTTGGAAAATCGATGACGAAAATATTTTTGTACTTAAAGTACGAATTAATTAAAAATTAAAATGTATCATCATGTCATTTTGGATATTGGACAGTGATGTATGAAAAAAGTGAACAAAAAAAAACGTATGTATATTCAACAATATAGAACATAATGAAAAAAAAACAAAGTAATTAATAGTAATATTGGACAAAAAAAACTTCCTAATTTAGTACATCTACACATATTTTAATTTGATTTATTATTTATCTGAGAACTTGAAAAACTCTTAAGTTTTACAAATAGATTATGCAAGATTATTAAGTGTGTAAACGAGAGGACTAACTATGTGAACAAGAAATACATTTTTTAAAAGCAAATATTAAAATAATTATTTTATTACAAAAAATACAAACTTTCTTTTTTAAGTAGGTATAATATTTTATTAAAACAAATTTAAGTTTTATTTCTTTGTAAGAAATTAGTTAAAGAAAAAAATAAAAAAGTTCCAATTATAAAAAAAATAAACAAAAACAATTTAACAGTCTTAACTGTGTTTCACAATTGGCGTTTTTCTTTTAACCTCAGGGCAGATCACCGAGCTGTCAAAAATTAATTCTATGTTTCTTTTTTACCTCAGACAAATCAGAGCACATAAGTCATGTTTCTTTTTTCCATCTGAGCTACCTCGGAGTATGATCTGTATGCTCAGAATAAAATGACCGAGCAAATCGAGCAAAACGCCGAGCGAAGCCAACTTCATACAATTTTTATGTAATTTGACAGATTACAATGCATATGACATGTTCAGTGCTCAAGTGTGTTTCATAATTAAATCTGAGGGCTCTGATCATAATCTCCTCAGAGCTTTGCTCTGATCGCTCAACCACAGAGAATAGACTATACAGATGTAGCATCCATATGGGAAAAAATGTCCATGAAAACAAAATTCGTCCAAAAAAAGAACTTTCTTTAAAGTTCAACTTCTTAGAGCAGGGACAACATTTCAATTTATTTTCTCTACTACTCTAACCTATGGGAGAGTATTTCTTCTACCCCTTCAAGAGCTATGAGAAAAAACGAACGGAAAAAACCTGTTTGCTTTTCTCTTTTTAGGAATCGTGTGTTTATTGTCTTTGTTTTCATGATCTTTACTCGCTATGTGCTACCGCAGGTCAAATTTGAGACAAATTTGATATAAAACAAGTCTGGTATGCGGTTTTCAAATCTAGGAAGAAAATTGTCACCATCTTTATATTTATATGTGTGCTTCATTATATACATATGTATTTTGCCTGTGCGCTTCATTATATTTGTTTAGAAAAATATTTAAATAGATTTTTTGAGAATGTTTGGAAAAAAATAATTGAAATAAAAATTAATTTAAATAGGAACTTTAAACAAGAACGTTTCATTCAAGGAAAATTGTATATCAGTTTGCACAGAGAAGAGGTTTTTTTTGAATTATGTATTATTTTTAATAGATTTAATGAGGGTAGTTAAGTGGAAGAGCGTCGTCGTCGGTTAGCTGTTGATTTTGTATATATGTAATTATTTTCATCTAGATTTGATGGTAGATCGAATAGCTTTTGTCTAGAATCTAGATTCAATTCATATTGCAAACCCGAAACAGAAAGCTGAAATACTCGCGGAACATCTCTTCATTCTTTTTAAGCCCTTTCCAGAAAGTGAAGTTACAAATAATTTACATTTTGTTGATAGAAACGACGAATTGGAAATTCCCTTCTTCACGCTCAGGCCAGTAAAGTTGTAAAAATATTTAAACCGTGGTTAAGCATTGATTTGATTTCAATAGTGGTTTATTGTTCAAGTGTGTAATAATAACCAATTACATACTTGAACCAGCGTTGAACGTTAGTAAATCCGCCGAAATCGGAGAGTTAAAATCTTGAACCGAGGCTGAACCACTATTGTACAACTGGCCATCAAAGGAGTAAAAAGCATGTGTCAAACAAGCTACCAAATAAAAAAGCACCCGGGTATGATCTAGTCGTTGCTCAGATTTTGAAAGAATTACCAACCGTAGCCTTAAAAAAACTCCGATATATAATAAACGCATGTCTTAAGCTCCGATATGTACCACATCATTGCAAAAGTTATTGTTATTCCTAAGCAAGGAAAACCACCAACAGAAGTACCTTCCTACAGGCCAATACCTCTTATACCAATTAGATATGGCAAAAGTTTTCGAAAAACTGCTCGAACAACTACAGTGAAACCTGCTTAAGAGAAACCCGCTTTAGAGAAAAACCCGCTTATCTGAAACACTTTTTTCATCCCCGAGTATTTGTCGACCAATTACCTTCATAACACTCGCAGGATACCTGAAACATATTTTCAGTTAAATGAAATGAAAAATATTTTTCATTGTAAAAAACTTTCTTAAGTGAAAAAAAAAAAAAATTAATACAACAGAACAAAAAATTTCCTGAACGCTTTTACTTTTTTTTTATTTTTTACCTCCACCAAATTTCCGTCACGAATATGACATTTGAATTTCTGATATATCAGAACCCTTTTTAGAATTTTTAAATCCGCTTAAGTGCAACTTTTTTTCACTTATCCGGACTCCACTTAAGTAAAAAAATTTTTTCACTTAAGCGGGGTTCGTTTAAGTGAAAAACCCGCTTAAGTGAAAGAAAGACTGTGACATTTTGCAGTTTCTCTTAAGCGGTTTTTACTGTACAAAAAAGTTAAGAAATCACCACTTAACAAAATGACTACAGCAGCTAATAACGTTCGTAAGGAAATCAGCAGTGTGTTTGGAGAACGTTTCAAGTGGCGCCTGCCAAAAATACAAAAAACCAGGTGATAACATGAGACCAACAGTTGCTCTCTTATTAGCACCACGCACGATGGTTAGTTGGTGAAGTCAAGAAGTTTCCACCATTCGAAAGTTGTTCAGTAAAAAACTCAATTGAATTTGCCCAGTTAATTAACCAAATGTCATTAAACGATAAAGAGATTTTAGTTTCGTTTGATGCTGAAGCGCTTTTTCCATCAATTCCAATTAAAGAAGCACTCTTAGCGTTAAGAACCCACTTATCAAAACAAACATAGTGGAGAACGAACTTGATGTCTCTACATGCGTGCAGCGGAGATGTGTATGAACACAAACTATTTTGTTTTCAGAGATCGTTTTTTTAAAATAGATTCGGGTACAAGTATGGGAAATCCATTATCCCCACTAATAGCTGAAGTTTTTATGGCAAAATGGGAAATGGATCTGAAATCAAGGAATATGTTACCAAGGATTTGGCTTCGTTATGTGGACGACATTTTCGCAGTAATCAAAAAGAGTGAAATTAACACAACGTTGGAGATGTTAAATGAACAATATGCTGAAATCAATTTCACCTGTGAAATTGAAAATGAGAATAAACTTACCTTTTTATACCTTATTTTAAAAAGAAACGAAAACAACCTAGAAATTGCAGTTCACCACAAACCAACAAGCACTCTACGGTACATCCCGAGTGATTCATATGCACCACAGCATAAATTAGCAGCGTTTCACTCATTCGCATCGGACATAGTTTGGTTAGCTTGTCTCTATCGTTGCCAAAAGTCATCAAACATCACGAATACATAAAAAAAAGCAGCGAAAATAAATGGTTATAGCGAACAAATCATAAACAACATCATTCGGAAACATGCAAACAAACAAACAAACACAAATCTATCAACATTGTTTGACCAAAACAGACAAACAAACTGATTTGAAGCGTGTTTCTGTCACCTTTGCCCCGAATATAACAAACGGTCTAAAAACAGTCTTTCACAGACATGATATGCAAATTGTTTTTTCGAACCCTTTTAAATTGAAGAATCATCTTATTACACCAAAAGATAAAACGGATTCATTGACAAAGCTGGGATTTACCGAATCTCTTGTGGGGTTTGCAATAGAAAATATTATGGGCAAACCAAACGTTCAATAAGAAAGAGATACAGTGAACACAAACAATATGTAACAAACAAGGAACCAAAAAAATCTGCTTTCGCATCACATGTACTCGAGCAACAACACTTGCCATTATCTTCAAGTGAGGTACACCTTGTAAAGTGCGTTAAAGACGACAGAAAACTGGATGCATATGAAAGTATGTATATATACAAAGATAAAGAACTTAGACAAAGGCAACATACAGTCTGAATTGTTCTTTCTACGTTGATAATGCAATCCCCAAATACTTGTGGGTCTCGCATGGCTTATGCAATTTTCACCCGTTAATTCCTTCGCTTGAATTTTTTTTTTCTCTATGATGATGCTGATGTTGTTGCTGCTGCTGCTGCTACCGTGCGTTGGAGACGACGATGATGATGATGATATGTATTAACTATGCTGTTGTTAAGTTATATACAAAACCAATTTATATTTATTTGTGTTGCTGAAGATGGGCGGTAAACTGCTCGAAATGCATACAAAATTTGTTCGACTCTTTTAAAAATTAAAAATTAAAATAAATAGTTTTTGTTTTTTAAAAAAGAAAAATCTGAAAACTCAATTTAATGTGTGTTTTATTTTTTATAATACTGTTTTAATGTTGAAAAGGTATTGAAGAAAAACAAGTATATTCCGCTCTATTTGTATATGTTGCTCAAGCCTTTCACAAGGTTTTGGATTTGGGACTTAAGTAGAAACTGCATAAAGACCTCCCAAGGCATACTGAAATCCTATGTTACAGACCGACTCTTTAGAGTACGGTACGAGCAAGAGTTTTCGGAAATTAATGAAATTGAAGCCGGTGTACCACAAGGAAGTGTTTTAGGACCAACACTGTATTTGTTATGTACTAGAGATATTCCAGTAGACGATAATGCTATCTTGGCCACATTTGCAGATGATACTGCCATTTTAGTGACAAATGCAACCGATAAAGTAAGAGATTGGACGCAACAATGGCGTATCAAAATAAATGAAACCAAATCAACTCATATAAACTTTACCAAGAAAAAGATTATTAATTCTCCAATTTGTATTAACAGTAAAGCTGTACATTACGCCAATACTGCCAAATACCTTGGAATGACTTTGGTTGCCAAGCTTAAATGGAAAAAGCACATCAAAAAGGATAGAGAAGAACATATAGAAAAATGTTTTGGTTCCTCGGTAAGAATTCGGACCTATCTATCCAGAAAAAAATAATGCTATACAACGAAATACTGAAACCCCGTTAAACTTATGGCATCCAACTGAAACGATCCAAAAGTTCTAAAACAAAGTCCTTCGTGGAATAATAAATGCCCCTTGGTATATTAGACCTACAAATATAAATGGTTAGAAAACACGCTGTATCACATAATCAGCAACTACATAGTAATTTTAACTCCGAGATGGATACTGTATTAAATTTAAGAGATAATAGCCGTGTTTTATTATTTACGGATCTAGATCAGGATCATCCCATGAAAATAAAACGATACGGATCCATAATGACAACAGTGTTGTATGCTCATCTCTTTTTTTCTTATGTTTGTTTATTTTTCCATGTAGATACTGTCTTCTTTCTTAACTTAACACTACAGTTTGTACTCCCTACCGACTAAAGAGCCGTCTACTCGCCAGAGTAAAAACTTATTTTCGGATCTTTAAAATAGATCCAGATACAGAGCAGGATCCAAATTTGTTGTTGTATTACTTGTTAAAAGATGATTCCGATCTAGATCCGTAGAAAATAAAACGCGGCTAATGTTCGAAGACTAAGAAGAACCAAGCCTGAGCTGATGGTCTAAAAGCGATGAAAAAGTATTAAAACTTTAAACTTCCCCCAATGCAATTTTGAATTTAAGAAATAACTGTCGATCTTTCATAGATTGGTCCTGATTTTTCGGTGGTTTTAGTGCGGTACAAGTCCCACACTACTTGGTACCGATTATTACCAAGTGTCTTTTGAAGATTTCCACCTGTAGAGAAAAAATTGTTTTTTTGATTTGCAGGTAGGAGGTATACCTAATTTACTTATCAGATCAAACTTAAATATTTTATTATAATTACATATTTTTAAATTATTTTGTATTTGTTTCCTTTTACTAAATAACAGGTTCAAAATGTTGAAATGTATTAATAATCCCTAGAAATAAATTTCTTAATATAAGAAACTGGAAAATGATTATCTAAAGAAAATTAAAAATAATGTTTACCTAGCTAATCAAAAAATTCTCCGATCTGACGAATCTAGAAAAAAATACACAAAAAATAAGACATTTTTCGGTCTTTAAAAAAATAACCCCCACCACTCAAAAAAAAATGTTCTACCTACCCACATAAAGTATATATCCAATATCCATGGATGCAAAGAAGAAAAAGAGTTCATATACTTTTTATTTTTTGTCGCCAACCTCAGACGACCTTAAAAAAAATCGTACATACAACACATTAAAAAAAAAAAACAAACATAATCGCAATGTCTTTCGTCTTCCTCTCGATCGTTGCCTATTCATTTCATTCCTACATTGAATAACAGAGCAAGAGGGAAAACATATGAGCGAGCACGCAAGAGAGAACTTTTTCCAAAAGACAAATAGCTTTCGTTCTGTGCTTTACTATGAACAGGCAAAGAGCTTTATTGCCTGTTGATCGTCTGCGTGGTGTAAAAATAAATTGGTACATTTTTTTCTATGGGGATGCTACATCTGTATAGTTTATTATCTGTGGCTCAACCTTTGCTCAGAGCTTTGCTCAGAGCCAAAAAAGAAAAACGCCAAATGTCTGATTAAAGTTCCAATAAAGCTGCATGGAACTTTTTCATCAAAAAAGAACCTCATATAGCTTGAACCAAATCACTTCACTTGGCCAACGGTCGGTTGCGCAGAGGATTTAAGAGAACAAAAATGGTGCGCAAGATATTTAATGAGTAAAGTGAACGAAGCTATATAGCCAAACCACAACCAAGCGTCAGGTCGCTCTGGCTTTGACATATTAGGCGTTTTTCTTTTTTAGCCCCGAGCGTGGCACTGAGCTGTCAAAAAGAAAACTATGTTACTTTTTAACTCAGAGCGCTCCGAGCTCTCAACTTGCATTTTTTTTTAGCTCAGAGCTCGACCGGGGCTCGCTCGATGAGCTCGAAAAAAAATGACCGAGCACATCGAGCACAAAGCTGAGCGCGGCTAACTTCATACAATTTTCATGTAATTTGACAGATTACTAAGCATATATGAGAGTTCAGTGCTCAATAGAGTTTCTTAAATAGATCGGTGCGCTCAGGTCACGCTCTGTTCGGAGTGAGCTCTATTCGCTCAGAGCCCGCTCTGTGCCCCACTCGGGGCTAAAAAGAAAAACGCCTATTGAATTGAAACAATAGGCTCTTATGAAGCAATCTGAAATGTTACCTCAGGCTTCGTGTTCGCTTTAGATCGTAAATTTCGTAAGCCTTAGCGCGACGCCCGTATAGATCTATTTTCTATTTTGGTGGCACTTTCACAGCTCTTCTCACAACAATCATTTTTTTTTTGTTGCTATTCCATTTCTTTCGGATGTGAATGTTTTTATTAAAATAAAAATACAAATATATGTTATTTAAATAAAACCATTGGCATATTTTACTAACTTAAATAAGTGTTAAATGCAACAATTGCTGTATTAAAAATTATTATTCCTATGTACGTGTGGTTTGTTAAATTGGTTTAATTGAATATTATGGATTCTTGGTAATTAATTTGCATGTTTTTAATATTCCGGTAGATACACACACCTTTGTAGATAAGATTTTATTAATTGGAACAAATAAATCATATTTAAAGTGAAATCTGTTCGTGTTTTATTTATTTTACTCTAAAATTAAAAAAAAAATGTTTTGATGCTCAACAGCTGTTTTTGAATTACTCTTGTTCGGTTGGACTTGTTTGATTTAGGCAATTTTCGTCTGCTTCCGGAGAGTGAATTTTCTCTGGTTTTTGTATCTGTAATGTCAAATTCTCACTCGTCTTATTTTGTGTGTTAGGAAAAATAACACGCAAATGGCGCCAGTAGTGTAAAGAAACAGATACGAGTGCATACAAATAAAACAAACTAATGAAAAAAAGAGATAGGTATATAACAACGTTGTCACTGCGATCGTTGTTTTATCTCTTCCGTATTTCAGTTCAGTCACAAAAAAAGAGACGATGAAAAGAGAGTTTAATATATTTTTTGAGTGAAGTGTACACAGGCAGCGGCATTTCATTCCGTTTTGGGAATTTTCAATAGGAAAAGAAAAAAATTAAAGGTGTAAAGGTAATTGTTTTGGGACTTTTACCTAACTACAATGCATAAATTTTTCCATAGTTATAATGATAATGATAATGAAATAATGAATAATGAAATTTGTTCAAAATTTCAAACAAAATCTAATTTATGTGTGGTGTGAACGATTCAAAGAGATTTCGTGATCTTGTTGCCGAAATCCGAGATTTTGTGAAAACCATATAATGGTGGATTTACATTCATCTTCATGCGAGTAGGTACTGCAATAAAAAAGGATGTAAGATATAAAATATACGTTTGTTGAATAGAGAGGAAGGACCAAAATGCAGAGATCTTCATAAATGAAGATTAAATGAAGTCCCATAGTGCAGACATAAAGACGAAAATGTTCATTTTCGAAAATTGAAACGAGTCGTATGAGTTTTGTTCCATTTTACAACGTTTCTCGACCAATTTTATCGATGCGATTGGATCTGGGAAAATAAAATACAACTATACTCTGTTCAATTTATATTTGCAGTGCAGGGAAGATAGGCTATTTGCCTTTCAGTCTCACCATTCTATCTTCTATCCATCTTTTTCCACACCTCTCTGAAAGACAATAGCTAACAATTTGTATAACTGCATTTTAATTTTTAACTGTTTTTCCATACATAAAAGGAAATCCTAAAACATGAAAACAGTAAAACACCAAGCGTCAACACTTTTTTCTCTAAAGTAGAAATATTTGCTACCAAAAGCTCTAAGAAAGCTTAAATCCTGAAAGTTACATTGCAAAAATCAAAGAATGTGCCATATGAATTTCCATCAACTGGGCAATGGTAACTCTGATTCAAAGTGTTTTTTTTTTTAGTAAAAACAATGTCAACAAGGGTTGGTTGCAAATTTGCGATCAGTCACCTTTCACCCCGGGAGCAGATAGGTCATAGTGGGATGTACGTGAGCTCAAAGAAGATTACACAAACAATTTAAATGTAACTCAGTGATTCTGTTTCTTATTTCAGTGGCAATTTCTTAAGTTAAGGTGCCGTGCAAGCAGCAGCAGGCACCAGTGTTTTTGAAAAAGCTCTCCCATAAGGCCTGTACTGCAAATATAAATTGAACAGAGTATAGTAATAATAATTAATAATTTTTCACACCCCGATTACAACTATATAAAGTCATTTTTTAAACTACTTGTCAAAGTTCAAAATTCTTGAAGAAAGGTTTTTGTTAACTAGTATTGTGTGAATTTTGTAAGACAGTTGTTTAATATTCCATTGAAATCAAAGGGAAAACATCGATGGAAAACGAAATTAGTAAATACTTACATTAGCAAAGCTATTTATTTCAATTGTTGTTAGTACATAAATGAAACCAATCAAAACAGGGACATTTTTGGTTCCCTATTATCTGCAAAGAACTTCGGCAATGTTATTTTGAGGAAACAGAACTTTTATTACCTCATATAAGTAACTTTTCAACGCCCGAGGTTTGAAGCTACATTACGTTTTGCAAATTCTTAAGGTAGCGCACTATCACAAATGATATCGTAAACTATCGTAAAGTCGGTGAAAAGCCTGTCAAAAGCCTGATCGTCCGAAGCGGAGTTGTGGTTTGGCCAATAAACAAAACTCACCCTCCTTAGTGCCTCAGTATTTTCGCAGAAGCGATAATGACAACAACGCCAGCATGTACATCGTTATTTTCTTTTTTTCAGTGATTTTCTTATTTTTTTGTGTAGGTATCTGGCATCTGCAGATAAATTAAGAGAGCTGCGCAGTGATTTGGTTCCAGCTATATCAAATGTCTAAATAGGTCTCAGTAGCAATTAAAGTTCTGAGTATATTACTGAGACAGATAAAGTGCCGACGAGCAACTTAACATTTAAACAGTCAGACCCGTCAAAATATTTATTTTTATTTAATTTAGTTCATAAAGGCTTACATTCAACTTACTTTTGTACAAAAGACCGAAATATTTTGTCTTTTTCGTAATCTTATCTCCTTTCTCAAATTTTACAAAAGTAAAAGTTAAAGTGGTCTTAACTTTTACTTTTGCACCAAAGTAAAACACCAACACACATAAATAATCAGTTTAAAAATTGACGAACAGATGTCACCATTAGTTTGTTTAAAGAAATAAAAGTTTTCATTCAGAAAAAAAATCTCCAAGGAGTACCATGAAGTGGGAGTGAGAAAGAACACAGAGACGCCAAAACAAGTTGCCGGAAGTAGTTCAATGTGAACACCGTCAATGAAATTCATGACATTTCCACTTCATGGTGAGAAAGAGATGCCTTTCTTGACCAACTCTTTCTCACAACGAAGTAGGAATGATAAAGGTATACAAAGACGTCAAAAAATGAATTTCAATTACGATGTGCACATTGTACTACTTCCGTCGACTTGTTTTGAGATGTCTGTACTTTTTCTCACTCCCATCTCATGGCAATAAAGTGGTGGCCAAGAAAGACATTTCCACTTCATGGTGAGAAAGAGATGCCTTTCTTGACCAGCTCTTTCTCGCAACGAAGTAGGAATGAGAAAGGTATACAAAGACGTCAAAAAATTTCAGTTGAGACAGTCTTATATCAACACTTTTATTGCAGGTATATTTGGTATAGAAAATAAGTGTCAAATCCCATTAGAGGTTCGCTACGGCGCGGCGCGGTGCCAATAGATTGAAAACATAATTTTAGAACTTTCTACTGTCAGTTGGGACTAGATTTAATTTCATTGACGGTGTTCACATTGGACTACTTCCGCTGTTTTCTTTTGACGTCTCTGTACTTTTGCTCACTCCCACTTCATGTCGAGAAAGAGGTGGCCAAGAAAGGCATATCTTTCCCACCATGAAGTTGAAGATGTCTTTCTTTGCCATCTCTATGCGGAAGACGTCAAAACAAGTTGCCGGAAGTAGTCCAATGTGAACACCGTCAATGAAATTCATGGCGAGAAAGAGGTGACCAAGAACGGCATCTCCAATTCAAAGCGAAAAAGAGATGCCTTTCTTGGCCAAGTATTTCTCACCACGAAATGGGAAGGTATATACAAAAAAGTCAAAATAAGTCAGCGGAGGATAGTCCAATATGAAAACTGTAATTTTAGAGGATTCCGCTGTCAGTTTGGGACTTGATAAATTTTACATGTACGTCAAAATATAGTTTTCTAGATATCTTTTCAAATGTTCGAACTTCATTTTTGAATTCATCTCCTATATTTTGGAAGTTCTTTTGTGTTGGAAGTTGGTTGACAGTTCGAACTTAATTTTGGAATTCATCATTTATCTGTTCAACCAGTAAGTGTCAAATCCCATTATAGGTTGACTACGTTGCCACTAGATAAAAACCACCATTTAAGAGCTTTCGGTTGTCGATTAAATTTCATTGACGGTGTTCACGTTGGACTTCTTCTGTCGACTTGTTTTGACGTCTCTGTACTTTTGATGTGTAAACATCTATACTGGCGGTAGGGTGAAAAGAAAACGTAACGTAACGTTGTAATCGTGATCGTGATTCTGAGCTTCACGAAAATTGAGTGCGTTCAACAGTATGTACGTTCAGTAACTAAACGCTGAGTATTTATATATGAAATCGATAGGTCGAGTTCAGTTCGGGTAGAAATTTGGTTGGCTGCTTAGAGGATATAATAAGCCCCTATTACACGATGATTCTTTGCGTCTGACTCTATTCGAACATAATGAGTGCGAAAGAGAAAAAAGATAGGATGGAAGACCAGTTGCCCTGTGAGTCGTGGGCCAAGTTTTACGAGACTCTTTTTGACGCTTCTTTAGCAGTATCCGTATTTTGTATTCTATGCAGTACTTTTTTGATGTGTAAACATCTATACTGGCGGTAGGGTGAAAAGAAAACGTAACGTAACGTTGTAATCGTGATCGTGATTCTGAGCTTCACGAAAATTGACTGCGTTCAACAATATGTACGTTCAGTAACTTAACGCTGAGTATTTATATATGAAATCGATAGGTCGAGTTCAGTTCGGGTTGAAATTTGGTTGGCTGCTTAGAGGATATATTAAGCCCCTATTATCCGTGGTCGTGATCTTGATTCTGAGCTTCACGAAAATTGAGTGCGTTCAACAATATGTACGTTCAGTAACTAAACGCTGAGTATTTATATACGAAATCGATAGGTCGAGTTCAGTTCGGGTTGAAATTTGGTTGGCTGCTTAGAGGATATATTAAGCCCCTATTACACGATGATTCTTTGCGTCTGACTCTATTCGAACATAATGAGTGCGAAAGAGAAAAAAAAATAAGATGGAAGACCAGTTGCCCTGTGAGTCGTGGGCCAAGTTTTACGAGACTCTTTTTGACGCTTCTTTAGCATTATCCGTATTTTGTATTCTTTGCAGTACTTTTTTGATGTGTAAACATCTATACTGGCGGTAGGGTGAAAAGAAAACGTAACGTAACGTTGTAATCGTGATCGTGATTCTGAGTTTCACGAAAATTGAGTGCGTTCAACAATATGTACGTTCAGTAACTTAACGCTGAGTATTTATATATGAAATCGATAGGTCGAGTTCAGTTCGGGTTGAAATTTGGTTGGCTGCTTAGAGGATATATTAAGCCCCTATTACACGATGATTCTTTGCGTCTGACTCTATTCGAACATAATGAGTGCGAAAGAGAAAAAGGATAAGACGGAAGACCAGTTGCCCTGTGAGTCGTGGGCCAAGTTTTACGAGACTCTTTTTGACGCTTCTCTAGCATTATCCGTATTTTGTATTTTTTGCAGTCCTTTTTTTCAATTACATGACTGCTTTGAGACCAGCAGTCTCTATTTTGTTTTCCTTTCAGTTCCAGAGATTGTTGATGTGTAAACATCTATACTGGCAGTAGGGTGAAAAAAAAACGTAACGTATCTCGTAGTCGTGATTCTTATCTTGTAGCCGTGGTCGTGATTTTGATTCTGAGCCAGAGATTAGTCTGCTATAACACGATGCATCTAGACGCATGCGACTCTTCAAACTACGTAAGTGCAAAAGAGAAAAAAAATCGAAAAGATGAGACGGAAAAATAGTGAGCGATGTCGCCTGGGTAAAATTTTCGGTGCAACTATTTGACGTTTCTCTTCTCTCTTGTCCCTTTTTTACTATTCTGCTTCATATGGTTTTGTTGTTCAAAGAGTAAATTGCGATGCAACGCACTGTTATTGATAGCCTTAAGGCTTTCCAGAAATGAGAAATTCATCTTTAAAAACAACATAAATAAAATAAATTATTGCTTTTCTTGACTGATATTCCTTTAAAGGCACACAAACCTTTCTTTCTTCTATGTTTAATGAAAATGAAAACAGAAAAAGTTTTTTTATTGCTTGAGCACAGCCCAACACGAAAATAAAAATAAAGAGTACTGTCAAATTAGATTCTTGACTTTGGTTTTAACGTGTAATAGCACTTGAAACAGCGGACGAAATAAGAAAGAAGAATTCGAAGAAGGCGCATGCAAGTAGATTCATCGCGTAATAGCAGACTTATGAATTATCCATAATCTCTGTTCTGAGCTTCACGAAAGTTGAGTACGTTCAACGCTATGTACGCTCAGTAACTAAACTCCGAGTGTTTATATACGAAATCAAAAAGTCGAGTTCAGTTTGGGTTGAAATGTGGTTGGTTGCTTAGACCATATAGTACACGGACTGCGCTTTCACCATGGCTGCCGCCTTTTTTGGCAAATTAGACGAAATAAGGTCATTGACTGGAAAATATTTTTAAATATAATTTTAATGATTGGCTAAGAGCCCACTGCTGTTTTTGGGTGTGAGTGATCGCAAAAATTTACTGGTATGTTTAGATAGATCTTAACTTTTTATAAGCGTGTTTGGGGCCTTTGTCGGTAAACTAAAAAACGCATTTTCCATGCATCATTACCGATTTTCAAATTTGCTTATGAAAAGTTAAGATCTATATAAAAATACCAGTCAAAATTTTTGCTATCATAACACACCCTAAATTTGATGTAGGCTCTCGGTCTATGAGGCATTCGGACGAATGTTGATGTTTACACATCTTAACCGTGAGTCCCGGTACTCACACTTTTTTTTCACTTTTGTACTTTTTGCAACAAAAAAAACACAAACTAGAAATTCCGCGTGTTCTTTAATCCGTTGCAACAGAAGGTGAGAGACTAGAAAGCTGAAAATCAGCTGACACGTATTTCAGATGTCAGTTTTTTTTTTTTCAAAAAAATCCGAAAAATTTTAGGATATTTTTCAGATTTATTTTGCTGGTTTGGTTTGGTTTTTCCTATAGATTGCAACGGTGTCAACGCAGCCGATACCAGAACCACTGATACCAAGACCACTTATCCCACTCAACTGGTACCAGCAGTCAACTGCACCCAGGACAACTGGTCCCGAGACACCTGGTCCCCAAACTCATCCCGGAACTGGCCGTTAAAAGACCAATTAAATTTAAACTCATCCCGCAAGTTGTCGTAAAAAGACCAATTAAATTTCTATCGAAAATAAAACAATGGTTCGTGTATTTAATACTTTCGACAAGATGGATAGTGAATTCGAGTAAGGAATTTTTGGGGGGAGAATTTTTTTTGGAGGGTTTTTTTTTCTGTTGTGCTGCAAATTCGCCCATTGGTCGATTTAATGCGATGAATTATGTATAGTTGTAGGTATATTGGTTTTGCATGGAAATATTCTGAAATCTATTGTGTCTCTCGTTCATTGGGTGTTGTTTTTTTTATTAAAATGAAATGTGAACAAAAAAGGAAAAATGCTTCCTATTTGTAGATGTAGTGTGAGGGATGTTTTGGCTGAGGCGTGGAACCATAACTTTTTGTTGTTGTTATTAGTTTCTTGTAGGTACCTCTTTCTTGATTGGTTTATTTAGTTATTATTTAGTTAGGTAAGAGAAGGTAGTGTGCTGTGTGTGGGTTGTCAGCTTTATAGGAAGGTAGATTGGTCAATGGTTGAAGGTAGGTAGGTAGCTATTTTACGTTGCCGATAATGAGAACAAATTATGGGTAGGTATAGGTAAGCAAAGAATTGAGACTTTCAAAATTGTAGCTTATAGGTAGGTACAGATTACATATGTAGCTATACTTGTAAGTATACTAAGAAGCTTTGTAATAGGAATTGACATTAGGTAGGTAGGTATGTATTTATTCAAATGGACTGTGTAGATACGTTGGGTACCTATAGGAAGGTAGGAAGAAGGTAGCTATCTGTTAGGTACTATAAATATGTAGGTACCTATATGTATAACGTACAGTTAAAAACGTGTCCTTATCATATTGGTATGTAGATATGTACATACCTACGTAGGTAAAGATTATTCGGTGAGGAGAAACTAGGAACATTTTTTGTTATGTAGGTACGGAAGTACTTAAATACATATAGGTATGTAAGTACCTATTTATAGTTATATGTACCTATTAGGTTATTGATAAAAATGCGTATGAGTAGGATAAAATTGACTGATGCAAATAAGTTATTCCGAAGCTTTTTATCCAGTGGCTCCATTAGCAATACTTGAGGAAATAAATTGCTTGGCTCATGTCATTTATGAGAGAGTTCACTTTACGTATTTATAGTACCCAGTGTTGTGCCGGTTTTTTACACCGAGTTTTTTACCAGGTTTTTTACGTGTAAAAAACTCAGCAAAAACCCCTTGATGTAAAAAATCTGTAAAAAACGGTAAAAAAATAAAAAAAAAAAACAAAAAAAAATTTTTTTGACTTTATTTATTAAACAAAAAAAAAAACATATTTAATTCTTTCAACTTTTTTTTAAGTACAAGTACAATATTCAAAATACTTCATCATCGTAATCATCAAACTCCATGGGAAACTCTTCATTCCGTTTTCCATTTAATGTAAAATAAACGTGTATTAACTTTTTCGACCTTTCAAAGGTAAGGCGATTTCGAAGAGGTGTATGGATTTGGGCCCAATTCGAAAATACTCTTTCAATTTGAGCCGATGAAGCTGGCATGTTTAGTAGCTTTCAGGCCAATCTGGAAAGATGGCCATGTTTTATTTCCGCAGTACTCCAAAATACATTAGGATTTTTTATTTCTTTTTGATAAAGTAATTCAAAGAATCCGCTTTTGTGCTTAAAATCATGCCAATCTTCAATTCCCTCTCCTGATAAATGTTTCAAAAAAAAGTTATTAATAGTCCCTATTTGGTAAGTTGATACAATTTCGTTATCAAAAAAAGGATGTTAATAATATGCAGTTAGAGCATATTCGTTCAGTGCCATATTTTGTCTATATTCGACTTTCTCCTGCATTTTGACTCTAATTTAAAATTTAGATTTGTTGTATTCGAGCGCGGCATTTTAATTAGTTTTTAATAAATTCTTGATGTGTTTGTTTTCTCCACTCGGACAATGTTTTCTGATCAAAAACGTGCCTTAAATTACAATCTGTCAAAATAAATACATATTTTACCGTTTTTTACAGTTTTTTTTTTATATTTTTTACATTTTTTACAAGTTATTTACCATTATTTACCGATTTTTACACAGAAAATGTAAAAAACTTGGGTCGAATTACGGCATCAGTGACTGAACGACACGTGAGGGAAATTTCATACAAAATATCGATAATATTCGATATTTCGTATGAAAATTCGCTCACGTGTCGATCAGTCACTAATGCCGTAATTCGGCCTCTGTTTTTTACAGCAAATCGCCCATCACTATTAGTACCTAACAGATACATACCTTCTTCCTCCCTTCCTAGGTATATAGGTACCCAACCTATCTACACAGTTCATTTAAATAAATACATACCTACCTACCTAATGTCAATTCCTATTACAAAGCTTCTTAGTAATATTATCCTCTACCCGAGCGTCGAACTTGTCGAGTTGTAGAGGCTGAGTAGGGTCAATGATTCTCGAGAATTTATCTCCAGATGAGTCCTGAAACCAAAAGTCGCTCACATATCTTCACCCCTCCCTCGATCACTTCCTCTCCCACATAGGAAGCGAAATAGCCGACTATTGTTACCTTCTCATCTCCTACCCACCCCAGGTTGCTGGTGAAAAAACCATCCAACGAACCCCTCCTTCGATTCCTCTCTTAACCATCCTTATAATCAGCCCTTCCATCAGTGCTAAACTGCCTGACTCCCTACCCTTTCTCTCCTTCCCTCAATCTACCTCCCAATTGGGCTGGATCTAAGGTGTTACACGACCCGTGCCGATGATCAGCCTGGCTGAGGGCAGAATTAAAAAACTAGCTCAGTCGCTAACGGAGTATCCGGATACCTGGCGACCTCCGGATTAACCAGCCTTATCTGTATACACGGATCTCTGTACAGATGGACCACCCCTTATCCGCTACTCGTGGGATTCAAATGAACAATTTTAAAACAAAACAAACAAAACAAAATTCAAAGACCGTACCGGCCAGCAGTACGACGGCAAAGCTGTCTGTTGCTCATCCCTCTTCCACTGGTGCTGACAAGGCTGTGGACACTCATAGCCCTGTTGTCGCCAGTGGAATATCGGATAATGTGGTAGAATTACCTCCTTCTTGTAGTGAGGCAGTTATGAAGAACGGTTCCTCTACTACCACAGAGAGTAAACCTCTCAACTCGTCAACACCGCGACCCGGTGGTAGTAGGGCTGCGGTGCCAGGTCCTTCTACCACCAAAGCCAAGAATCCTAAGGAAGGTCCTGGGGGAGATGGGCGAAAGCTCAGACCCTCCAGGGCCTACCACAGGGACATGCGTAATGCTAAGAGGATCCTCCAGACGTTTGGTGAACAACTAGGCGCTTCAGGAAACTCTCAGCACGACGCCAAAATAGAATGGGCCAAGAGCTTCTTGGCCAGACAAGACAAGACCAGACAAGACTCAACGTCGAAGCGACAAAGGTCTATGGAGGGTAGTGTTTCACTACCCAAACGCCCCAAAGTGCTAAACACCAGCACTTCTCTTGACCCTCGTAAGGCGAAAATGTCCTTCAGTGACGTTCTGAAGGACAAAATGGTAGTCGCGATTATCGCCAGAAGCGACGTAGATGGCACGATCTCTGCCGAGAACTGGATATTGGTCAAAGGACAGCTGGCCTTCAGTTTTCTAGAGATCATGTCTGACAATCCGGGACCACCGCCCATCACAAAAGATGGCGGTTGGCATCAGGGACACATCAAGCTGATGGTCTGTGATGATCGGAGGTCGTGCGATCTACTGACGCTGGCGGTTAGCCGACTTGGGGAGGTCTGGCCTGGTGCTAAGCTGGAGGTTGTCGCAAAGGAAAACATTCCTTGCAGACCAAGGGCTCGCATCACGGTTCCGGCCATATTCAAGGAAGCTGACCACGTCCTTAAAATAATCAGGCTCTCCAATCCAACCCTTCCTACTCACAACTGGAAGGTTGCGAAATTAGAGGATCCAAAGGGACCCTACAAGGGTGCAATTGTTATCATCAATGCATAGTCCCTTTCTCCTCTGGCGCAATCGAAAGGTGTGATCAGGTTCGGGTTTGATGAAATACCGCTGAGGGTCTACAAAAAAGATGGGGCCGAGGCACAAACCCTTCCCCCTTCCCCACCCAAACAAGCGGAAACGGTTGCTACTACGTGCTTTATGCATCAGGTGAGGTTGAACCAAGATCTTGCATATTAGTAAAACGTAGCCTAAATGTATACTTACTCCCTAATTTCAGCGATCGAGATATCACCGCCGCAAGTCTGGAAACAGCCAGAGGAACATTCTGGCTGGCGTCGGCGTATCTCGGCCACGACCACCTTGGCCTTCTCCCGGGTGACACCCTGGAGAGATTAATAGCTGAAGCGCAAAGGCTCAACATTGGCCTCATCATCGGAAGTGATGCTAACGCCCACCATACAGTGTGGGGTAGCACGGATATAAACGACAGGGGTGAGTCTCTTTTCGACTATATTCTAAACACTAACCTACTCATAAGTAACGTTGGTAAAGAGCCAACCTTTATTACTAAAAATCGACAGGAAGTTTTAGATATAACTCTTGTCTCCGACTTCATTAATAATAATATTTTGAACTGGAAGGTATCTAAAGATCACTCCTTTTCTGATCATAGATACATCCAATTTAACTTTATAAATGAACCACCTTGCCAACCGATCTTTCGAAATCTAAAAAGAACAAATTGGCCAAAATACAAGAGAACGTTAAATAGTTTAGTAAAACCTGAACTCTTTAATACCCCCTCCAACACTGAAGATCTTGACGACAAAGTCAATAATCTAACAGTAGCCCTAAACAAAGCTCTAGATACTGCATGTCCTCTTATACAAGTAAGAGGTAAAAAGAAACCACACTGGTGGAACTCAGGGCTAGATCCACTTCGAAAAGAATGCAGAAAACTTTTTAACAGAGCGAAAGCTTCTAGAGACATGTCTGACTGGGATTCATATAAAGAATCACTGAAGATATATAAAAAAGAACTGAGGAAAACCAAACGATCGTCCTGGAGAAACTTCTGTAGCAACGTGGAAGATTGCTCTGAAGCATCCAGGTTGCGCAAAATCCTCTCCAAAAATCGAATCATGCCTAGCTGCTTGAAAAACGCCTCTGGCCTCTGGACCAATTCAAGCGAAGAATCGCTCAACTTGCTACTAGACGTTCACTTTCCTGGTAGCTCTAATATTATTAATAACATTGTACCAAATAGTTGTGACAATACATTATATCCCCCTCAAGGTCTAGTCACTAGGGAAAAACTCAAATGGGCTATTAACAGCTTTAAGCCATATAAATCTGCAGGTCCGGATGGTATAATTCCAGCTGAACTGCAAGAAAATGCAAGTTTTCTAATACCCATCCTAGAAAACATCTTCAAGGGATGCCTTAATTTGGCATACATCCCGATGTCTTGGAGGCAAGTTAAAGTAGTTTTTATTCCAAAAGCTGGAAAATCCAGCCACGTTAACCCTAAAGACCTAAGACCTATCAGCTTATCATCATTCCTTCTCAAAACTTTTGAACGTTTGATCGATATTCACTTAAGGGCAAGTATTGATAAGTCCCTCCTTTCAAAAGCTCAACACGCCTACAACAAATGGAAATAAGTTGAAACGGCTCTACATAGTATAGTACGTACAATCGAATATTCCCTCCATCATAAAGAGTACACCTTAGTTGCCTTCTTAGATATAGAAGGTCCATTTAACAATGTCGACACTACTGCAATTGCACGTGTATTGACATCCCTGAAGGTAGATAAGTCGATCAGCGAATTGATTAATCAAATGCTGATAAGCAGGATTATCAATTCAAAACTGGGCGATTTTACTGCACAAAGGGGTGTCAGCAGAGGTACGCCACAAGGTGGTGTCCTATCCCCTCTCCTCTGGAACTTAGTAATAAATGAATTACTAATTACTCTAGAAAGAGAGGGATACAGAGTGTTTGCTTATGCGGACGATGTTGCTATTGCAGTAACTGGTAAACATCCCAATATACTAAAAGAACTCTTACAAAACGCTTTAAATAAGCTCACCAGATGGGCAAATCGGTGTGGTCTAGGCGTTATCCCACAAAAAACCGACCTTGTCCTCTTCACAAGTAAATACAAAATCCCACTCATTGACCCTCCCCTCATAAACGGTGTACCACTTAAATTCTCTGAACAAGCAAAATACTTGGGTCTCATTTTGGATAAGAAATTAAGTTGGAAACCTAATATTCAAGAGAGAATAAACAAGGCCACAGTAGCCCTGTTCTCCTGTAAAAAGGCCATTGGTAATAAATGGGGCCTACAACCCCGCATTACACACTGGCTATATATCTCGGTCATAAGGCCGATCCTTACTTATGGAGTAGCGGTATGGTGGACGGCGCTAGATACAGCGACAAATCGCGATAAACTCAGCAAAGTCCAACGAACAGCCTGCCTGTGTATGGGAGGAGCACTTCGCTCTACCCCCTCCGCCTCACTTGATGTTCTGTTCCATCTAATACCGCTGGACATTTTCAGCAAGCAAACGGCCGCTAATACAGCCATACGGCTTCTAGCCTCCTCTCTGTGGATCAATAATGGAATTGGCCACACCACTATTTTGAACTCGTTCAGAACTATAAACAGTAATATTGACTACACCATACCCCATCCTCAGTTTAATAACTATAGCTTCAAAGTGACTATACCTCCCAGGTCTTCTTGGGAGAATACATCATTTTTGAACGATGATCCTATAAACTTTTATACAGACGGATCAAAAACGGAGGATGGGGTTGGTGGAGGCGTATACTCAGATAGACTAAACTTAAGTCTCTCCTTTCGTCTACCAGATCATTGTAGCGTGTTCCAAGCTGAAATCCTGGCTATAAAAGAAGTCCTTTCCTGGCTTAGAGAAAACGTTATATCAACTAATGATATACGCATCTTCTCGGATAGCCAAGCTGCGTTAAAGTCCCTAGACTCTGTCTCTACTAACTCACTAACAGCCCTAAATTGTCGATTATCTCTCACGGAGATGGCTACACAGTTCAACATTCACCTTTTTTGGGTGCCGGGCCATAGAGACATTCCAGGAAATTGCAAAGCTGACGAACTTGCAAAAAGCGGAACAACTTTACCTCTGCTGGCTCACAATGCTAGCATAGTTATCCCCTTAGCTACATGTAAACTCATGCTAAAGCAAGATACCATAGAGAAAACAAACTTCAGGTGGAATAACACCACCACCTGTTTAGCGACAAAACTAATTTGGCCTAATCTTAGCGCCAGGCGCTCAAAACAATTAATCTCTCTGAGTAGATTGCACATTAGCTACGTTATAGGTGTCCTGACTGGGCACTGCTTAATAGGAAGGCATGCCACTCGACTCGGAGCCCCTGCAAATGATTTTTGTAGGAGTTGCATGGACGAAGAGGAAGAAGAGACAATCTCTCATCTTCTATGCACATGCCCTGCCTTATCACAAAGACGTAGAACCCACCTTGGAGACTACTACTTCAACGATACCAGCGATCTAAAAAATTCTGACATTATTTGTCTCCTACGCTTCATTCGAAGCTCCAATTGGTTCAACGAGTTAAGCTGATCAACTGATCCATGTGGTATCACAACGGACCATATTTTGGTCTAATTGTGTTGGATTTCCTAACCAACAGCCACTTTAACCTAACCTAACCTAGTAATATTATCCCTATTAATCCTAATAGCTACCTAATTCTTACCTAGGTATAGCTACGTATATTAACGATTATATTAAATACACGAACCATTGTATTCGACGAGTTTTATCTTCGATAAAAATTTAATTGGTATTTTTACGATAGCTTCCGGGATGAGTTTTGGGACCAGGGGCCAAATTTCGGCATCAGTGACTGAACGACACGTGAGGGAAATTTCATACGAAATATCGAATATCATCGATATTTTGTATGAAATTTCCCTCACGTGTCGTTCAGTCACTGATGCCGTAATTTGGCCTCAGGTGTCTTGGTACCAGTTGGCTGCTGGTACCAGTTGACTGGGATAAGTGGTCTTGGGACCAGTGGTTCCGGGATCGGCTATACCCAACCCTACCTTCCTATATAGCTGACAACCCACACACAGCACACTACCTCCTCTTACCTAACTATAAATAGTGCAAATAAACCAATCAAGAAATAGGTACCTACAAGAAACTTAATCACAGCAACAAAAAGTTATGGTTCCACGCCTCAGCCTAAACATCCCTCACACTTCATCTACAAATAGGAAGCATTTTTCCTTTTTTGCTCACATTTCATTTCAATAAAAATAAACAACACCCAATGAACGAGAGACACCATAGATTTCGGAATATTTCCATGCAAAACCAAAATACCTACAACTATACATAATTCATGCTCATGAACACAATTTTTTTAGTCGAACATGTGTCCTGTACGCGTCGCTGAGATCGCCACAAATTAGACTATTGAGACTTAGCTAAATGTAGGGAATAAGTAAATAGAGCGAGAAGAATCTATTATTTAAATTCTGCAAACATAATGAGATTCCTTAAAAGGGTCAAGTAAACGTGCATGAAAATATTTTGTTTAATTAAATTTGTGTTTCAATTAAATTTTAAATTAATTACATTTTTTTACACATACTTTTATGTTCCTCCGCAATGATTTCGTAAAAAAATGTAACCCGACATTCAATTTATCAGCCCACCAAACTAACTACGAGGGGCCTTTACAATTATTATGAATAAAAAAACCTACTGCAAACGTGCATACATACATATACCAAATTTTTTTTCCCATGCGAAGCCAACTTGTCAAGGTTATAGTTTTTTATTGTGTTTTTTTACTTCCTCGCACTCTCATAAAATTAGTGTACTGCGTTCCTGTTCTTATTTTATTATTACGTTTCTTGTTTTGTAAATATTCGGGATTCCAACCATCACATCACAAAGAAGTTGAACATATGTCTTTAAGATGTCGCTACCGTCACTCCTCTTCATGATATTACTATAGATTTTATATACAATGATCACATTAAATCGACCAATGGCCGTTAACCACTAACCATCTTAACGAATATATTAAATACACGAACCATTGTATTCGACGAGTTTTATCTTCGATAAAAATTTGATTGGTCTTTGGGGACAGGTGTCTTGGTACCAGTTGGCTGCTGGTACCAGTTGACTGGTATAAGTGGTCTTGGGACCAGTGGTTCCGGGATCGGCTATAACCGCATCCCTCTTCAGCATGTTGTTCTTTGTCTAACATAAGGCGTTTAAGAGAATTCTCTATTATTGTTATCAATGACCATTGTTTTTTTATTAATCTTGACAATTCACTTGTCAGACGTAGTTGTCAATGCCTTCAATCTTTTTTCTTTATATTCACTGGTCTTACGATCAGCTCCGTCCTTACCAGTGTTTACCTTTAGCCTCTGAAGGTCTTCACAAATTGCCTTCTGTTGGGCAACAATTTTGTAGACTTCTACCTCCTCCATTGTGTTGAGTGGCAGACTGTTTTGTAGTGACTAACCCCTTCTAAGTAACGCTGCGAAACTGGAATCTTGATTGTGAATTCAGCACATCTGTTAAACTGCAATGTTGATTGTGAGTGGATATAACCAGTGTTTTTAAGCTCTGGTAACGCTTTTGATCTTATGTGAATATATGATAAGTATGTTTTCAAAAAAAGAACCAGTGTTTAGGCCCTGGGAACGCCTTACGAATTGTCGAATGAACTTTTTGATAAAAATTCACTTCGGGGTCACCTTAATGTTGAAAATTTTTTTTTGATTTTTTTGGATTTTGAAAAATTTTGGTTCTAAGTCAATCGGCACTTTAATTGCCCTAACTTTTTCAATTTTGCAGAACTCTTTCTAAAACCCATCAGGAACTCTTGAACTCTTGATTTTAAGTTGAAAAACATGCTCAGAACTCTTTTTCTCAAAAAAGTCCTTGCTGCGTGAAGTTAGCAAAAAAAACTTTTTTTTCGAATTTTAACACTTTATTCGCCAGAACTATTGAAAAAAAGTATGAGGAACTCTAGAACTCTTTGTTTGCTACCGGGAACTCTCATTTTTTATTCAATTTTAAACAATTCTTTTGCTTACTTCAAAGGACTCCGCTCGTGGGGGGAAGTAATTAAATTTAAAGAACACTCGACAACCTTTTGATCTTTACTGATGAAATGTTATTAACTTACAATACTATTTATACAGAAATTTTGTTTACTTAGCTAAATTTACACATACCTCAAATATTGGTATGGTAGATATGTTTTGCAAGAATTGTCTGGCAAACTAACGTTTCGCGGGGGTTCATCTTGCCGTTTTATTTGTTTAGAATTTTGTTATTTCGCATTTTACGTTTTTCAAATCACGTTTCGTTTTTTAATTGATTTGACAAATTATTATTTCGCATTTTTCATTTCGCAATTTTCATTTAGTTTTAAGTTCGTTTGGATTTTTGAATTTCCGCAATTTTGTATTTGATATTCTGTTATTTTGCTTTTTTTTATTTAGCAGTTTATTATTTTGCTTTTTTTTATTTGGCATTTTGTTTTTTATTTGGCATTCAATTGTTTTGCAATTTTTTGGCATGTATAAACACTGACATATGAATGGGGGGCATGCTGCCCCCCTGCAACCACCCTGCTTGGGCACACTATAGGATTTGGGGTAGGTGCGAGTTTGGGTGTAGTTAAAGTGTTGGACAAAAACATTTGGCTTTATTTTTAAGTCAAATTTGGCCTTATTTCGTTTTCGAAATGACACACTTATTTCCATTTTCAAAACGAAATAAGGCCAAATTTGTGATATGGTCTTCTTTCGTTGGGCTTTATTCCACGTCACCGAAAAATACTCAAAAATTAACGATTTTCCATATAAAAAAAAATTACTTCTCAAAAAAACATTAATAGGTGTGTTTTATTGATTGCTGCATAGCCAGCGCAGCAAAAACAATTTGATTGCTGGCGAAAAATAAGTCAGTAAAAAAAAGATGGCTGTGCTGGCGATAGAACTTTGAATCATTGAAATGAACGTAGAGAGTGAGTAATCGTTTAATTTAGACTTGTGCTGCGCTGGCTATGCAGCAATGAATAAAACACACTTAATATTAATTATCAAAACAACTAAACGGCGAAATGATCTATCAGCGATATAATAAAACGGCGAAGCGATATTTTGCGAAATAATGAAACGGCGAAACGTTATTTCGCGAAAAAAAACTATTGGCCAAATATCAAACAACGTTACAAAAAAAAAATGAAAAAAATTGCTAAATGATTGAAAATATTTTTGAAAAAAAGCGAAATAAAAAAACGCCGAATGTTAATTGCGTAATGATTGAAAAACGTAACGAATAAAAAACCAAACGTAAATTGCCAATTGTGGATTGCGAATTAAACGAAATATTTAACGACTAAAGGGAAACAAAGAAATGCCAAATGAATTTTGCCAAACAATGGTGACCCCTAAAATATATATCTACAAAAATAATATGGTACAAAAAAATTTAACATGATACATTTCGGCCAGGTATATGCTCTGAGTCTGCATGCAAGAAATTGCTTACTATGCATGGTGAGAAAAATAATAATGCATACACATAAATTGTAGACAAAATAAAGCATACAGAGAAGCTCTTGCTCGCTTTATTAAAACTAATGTTGATTATAAAAATTAAACAGAGAAGCTGTTGTTGCTAAATTAA
Organism: Epistrophe grossulariae; assembly: GCA_929447395.1. Classification (NCBI taxonomy): domain Eukaryota; kingdom Metazoa; phylum Arthropoda; class Insecta; order Diptera; family Syrphidae; genus Epistrophe; species Epistrophe grossulariae. Next base: position 83,552,226 of record OV839568.1, on the reverse strand, counting down.
TGTTGAATACAAAAAGGAAAAATGTTGGTATATGATATGATATGATGGTTTAAAATATACAATAATATTATTGATGATGAAGAAATTGCCGAAAATAACATTTCAACAGGAATCCCAAAAAAAAAATTTACAGATTTCACTCATAGAGTAACTATGGGGACATTGAAAATGACTTGTGTTAGCTCGATAAAATAAAAACATGAATAATCTTGGTGATTTCTAATTTGTATCCTATAGTTGCACCAAAACTTCTGAAGATGTCTAAGAAACCATTCTTCAGTCTGAAATTACAATATGTAGATATTTTTAATGTTGAATCCCAGTTGGCGGTTAAATTAATGTTGTTCAATGTTCAGTTCAGTTTATTTAATCACGGCGTTGATGTTGAAGAAATTCAAATATTTGCTCAAATTGATTTACAAGTCTCTCAACTTATTGAACTATTTATGTGTATATAGGCAAGTTATTGGATTTACTATCAAAGTGAACCCTTTTTTACGCGAGACCAAATTTATAAATAATTTGATGTGTAGCTCAAACTCAATGCAAACCTGATTTATCTAATTGTTTTTAGGTATTCTATAATATTTTGCATTTTGAACTCATCTTTTAATAAATTTAATAAACTCGAGTCGTGTAATTTCTTAAGACAATATAAATGGTTTTGACAGCTAAGCAGTATTCTTTTATCTGTGTATATGAAAAGCAAAGCACCAATTTAGTTGACAGCTGAGTTGACAACCAAATTGAATCGTTTTTTTTATTTATTTCAGGACCTTAAGGTAGAACTGTAATAGTCGGAAGATGTTGGAAGAAAATTCTCCCAGTTCACTTACGCATGGAGCGGTCGGTGAGCGCTCTTCACTTCCGGAAGCAAAAGTAAAAAATTGGTCGAAACAAGCAAAACTCAATTATGGGCACGTCATATGAATTTTTTGTATTCGTTTCGTTTCGTACGACCACTTAGGTCGGCATCCGACTATTATAGTTCTACCTTTAACCTTGAACATCTGAACATTAGATCTAAATCTATATAAGTTTATTAAAGAAATTCAATTATATTGCAGTACCTATGAATATTCTAAGTTCAATAATCGCATTGGCTTAGACGTAGGTAAAGTTTTGTAACATAAATTTATAGCCTGAGATTTTACTTGAATTCTAAGACTTAAATTATATTTAAGTTGCTTAGGTAAGTTAATCCTACCTCTAGACTGATTAACGTTAACTTAAATACCTTAACCTTCAATAACTTAGAACTAATGTTGTAAGTTTATTTTATTGGTTTGGACGTAGGTCAAGTTCAAAAATCGCATTGGTTAAGACGTAGGTCAAGTTCAAAATCTCATTGGCTTAGACGTAGGTCAAGTTCCAAAATCGCATTGGGTTAGACTTAGGTAAAGTTTTGTGACATAAATTTATAGCCTTAGATTTTACCTTAATTTTAAGACCTTAACCTCAAAGATCCGATAATTAGAACAGAAAATAAAAGCTTACCAAGTCAACCCTTTTCGATTACTACATTTAAGTTGCTTCGCTAAGTTAATCCTACTTCTAGGCTGATTAATGTTAATTTAAATACCTTAACCTTCAACATCTGGCCCTTATAGAACTAAAGTTATAAGTTATAATCATAGAGGTTCAAGTAGTCTCTGTGCATATTCTAGGTTCAACAATCGAAATGATTAAGAATGAAGTCAAGTTTTGTCACACAAAATTTTGAAGCCTATTATTTAACTTATTTCAAAACCTTAATCTTTAAGATCCGATTATTAGTACAGAAGTAAAAAGGCAACCGCAGAACAACTAAATCAATCCTTTTATATAAATGTACATACATAATGTCATACATCCCCAGGTCCAACGAGTTATGGTAACAAAACGGGACACTCTAGCGCTAATTGGGTCAACGAGCTAGGTTGCTAGTGATCGCCATTTCTACTTACCTACCTACCTACATACATAATGTATGTACCTATATAGATACGTAGGTATATGAATTTTGTTGGCGAAGCCAATTTTGTTAATCAATTTTTCAGTTTTTGCAATTATTTATTTTGATGAATTAAACCTAAACGTTTTTCACCTACACTTTTATGTTATTTCAATTATTTTTTAACTTCATTTTAAGACCTTTATTTTAAATATCCGATTGTTAGAACAGAAGTTATAAGCCAAACAAACCAACCTAATCGTACCATTACGAATAATATTTGCAAAATACCTACAACAATTTAATCAACATAACATTTTACAGACATACCTAACCTACTTAATAATGTAACTATGTATGTATATCATTTTTGTTCCCGATGCGAAGCCAATCGTGTTTGCCACCAGCCACAGTGCAGTGGTGGTTTTTTGTTGCACACATTCCACTCCAACCAACGTCTTGCCAACACCCTTACAGCAATGTATATTCTTTGTGGGTACGTTTTTTTCTTTTTCTTTTTGTTTTCTTGTTCCTCACGTCATTTGCCGTGATGAAACTAGTTCTCAAAAGCCAATCTTTCACGTTTTTAGTATGAAATTTTGTAAGCTTTTGCAAGCTTTTTTTTGTAGCCTGTCATTTTATCTTTAATTATCTATCTTAACATTAAGCATCCGATAATTATAACCTGAGTAAAAGCCTTCTAAGTGCGCTCAAATCGAGTGATTTTAAGTATTCATACAAATTCAACTATCCACCACTGAAGCTCGTCGGTTGGCGACGATCAACGTGTAGGTACGATTCATCGATTGTGTCTTTAGGTTCATTTTGGCATTTTCTTTGGTAACACCAACCAAAAATTCGATCCTGAGCCCCCTATACGCTAGAGTTCATTTCGTTCATTTGTTATATATTCATTTGTTCATTTAATCATTTTGGTAACACCATATTTTTCTCAAAACGACCCTATAAACATTTTCACCATAACACCATATTTTTCTCAAAACGACCCTATAAACATTTTCAATGTTAAAATGTAAAATTGCATTTGCATTTTGTTTAAATCATCCACAATAATATTCGTTTGTAGAAAGTTCAAGCAACATAAAATCAAAGAACTAGCACCGCCTGCCATCAGAGATAAACCAATTGAAAAAAAAGTTTAAGCAGTTTTATGATCTGTTTTTATAGATCAACAATTGGCCACAACGCACTTCGTCACATTGTTTTTTTTTAATTAAATAATGGATTTTAAAATGTTTTAATGTCTTTTGCTTTAAATATTTCACTTTTTAATCCTTGGTAATTTCAGCTATGCTTCTCAAATAAAAGAACAAACAGAAGTGCCATTGGTCGCGTTCGAGTAAAATTTAAAAGCAATCCGGATTGATTGGTGTCACTGGTCCCAAAACCACTTATCCCAGTCAACTGGTACCACCAGCCAACTGGTACCAAGACATCCCCCAAACTCATCCCGGAAGTTATCGTAAAAAGACCAATTAAATTTTTATCGAAGATAAAACTCGTCGAATACAATTCGTGTATTTAATATAATCGTTAAGATGGTTAGTGAATTCGAGTAAGGAATTTTTGTGGGAAGAATTTTTTGCTAGGGATTTTTAAGGGCCAGTTGTACAAATATTTAAACCGTGGTTCAGCAATTTTTATCCACCGATTCCGGCGGATTAATTGAATTTCAACAGTGGTTTACTGTTCAAGTGTGTGATAATAACCAATTACATACTTGAACCAGCGTTGAACCTTTGTTAATCCCCGGAAATCGGTGAGTTAAAATCTTGAACCGAGGCTGAACCACTATTGTACATCTCGCCCTAAGTGTAATTAACGGCCATTGGTCGATTTAATACGATGAGCATGAATTATGTATAGTTGTAGGTATAATGGTTTTGCATGGAAATATTCCGAAATCTATGGTGTCTCTCGTTAATTGGGTGTTGTTTTTTTTATTGAAATGAAATGTGAGCAAAAAAGGAAAAATGCTTCCTATTTGTAGATGAAGTGTGAGGGATGTTTAGGCTGAGGCGTGGAACCATAACTATTTGTTGCTGTGATTTAGTTTCTTGTAGGTACCTACTTCTTGATTGGTTTATTTTCACTATCTATAGTTAGGTAAGAGAAGGTAGTGTGCTGTGTGTGGGTTGTCAGCTATATAGGAAGGTAGATTGGTCAATGGTTGTAGGTAGGTAGGTAGGTATTTTAGGTTACCGATAATGTGAACAAATTATGGGTAGGTACCTATAGGTAAGCAAAGAATTGAGACTTTCAAAATTGTAGCTTATAAGTAGGTAGGTAGGTACTTTATAGGTATAGGTATAGGTAGGACATAGGTACAGATTATATATGTAGCTATACCTTGGTAAGTATTAGGTAGCTATTAGGTAGGTAGGTAGGTACTACTTTATAGGCACAGGTATAGGTAGGTACAGATTATATATGTAGCTATACCTAGGTAAGTATAAGGTAGCTATTAGGATTAATAGGGATAATATTACTAAGAAGCTTTGTAACAGGAATTGATATTAGGTAGGTAGGTATGTATCTATTCAAATGGACTATGTAGATAGGTTGGGTACCTATAGGAAGGTAGGAAGAAGGTAGGTAGGTATCTGTTAGGAACTATAAATATGTACCTATAGGTATAACGTACAGTTAAAAACGTGTCCTTATCATATTTTGTATATGTAGATACCTACGTAGGTAAAGATTATTCGGTGAGGAGAAACTAGGTACCTAGGTACCTAGATTTTTTGTTAGGTAGATATCTGTGGGCTAGCGAAATTGCGGGTGCGCATGGGTAGGAAGGTAGGTGGGTAGAGATAGATATAGATAATAATATGTACCTATGTATTTTTTTTTTTTAAACGTATCTATGTTATGATATATATGTATGTACATAGATAAGTAGGTATACATATCTATGTATGTATGTAGGTACATAAATAGGTACTTAAAAACATATAGGTTTGTAGGTATAAGTATGTTTATATATTATATATATACCTATTAGGTTACTGATAAAAATGCGTATGAGTAGGATAAAATTGACTTATAAAAATAAGTAGGTACCTAGGTAATTCCGAAGCTTTTTACCCAGCGGCTCAATTAGCAATATAGGTACCTACCTACTTGGGGAAATATATTTCTTGACTCATGCTATTGCCTTGAATATTGCTAATGGAGACGCTTTGGCAATGGAAATGACCATATTGCTCGGCTGATTTCCATCCCTGACGTAATAAATTTTGACGTTTCAAAAAAAGCTTAAATTTTTTATGTATGTAAGTATTTAAAAATGACCATAGAGAATTTCCAAAATTTTTTTTGAGGGGGTGCGATCAATTGGGGCCTTCAGACACCGGAGTGAAAAAATGACAAAGCTTTTTTGGGATTCAGATTTTGGTTCATCTTTTCATTCTATAATTACAAATCCCCTGTTGCCGCACTCCTTTTGAAAAAGAACCTTTTTCCGCCTTTTTTCGACATTTTCGAATATGCAAACTTGAAAAAAGGGGAAGAAGGTTCTTCTTCAAAATCTTTTTGAAACGTCAAAATTTAATTTATTGCCTCAGCGGTGGAAATCTATAATCACCTTCCATCAGCCGAGCAATATGCCATTGCCATTGCCAAAGCGTCTCCATTAACAATATTCAAGGCAATGGCATCACGGCCGTAGCCAGGACTTAATAAGTGGGTGAGCTCCAAGTTTTCTTGGGTGAGCCGACATTTTTTTTAATGAAAGTCAAAATATCTAGTCTAGAAAAATTTGTTTTTTATTTAAACCGTAGTTATAAGCAATATCACATTAATTCTTTTTTAAATTACCAATTAGAAGTAGGTATATAGGAGGTCAAATATCTACTATTTATTAAAATTAAAAAAGTTGTGTTCTTCGGGTTTTTCGGCAAATTTTTTAATCAATTCAAACGTCTTTTTTTCAAATACCATAAAAGAAAGATTTGGAATCGTTGATCAGTCATTAGGCGTTTTTCCTTTTAAGCACCGAGCGTCTTTTCTCGAAAGTACCGAAAATGATGATTGTTCAAAGATGTACCGCATAACCAAATGTCTTGACAGCTTCAAAGATGAGATAAATTATAGGAAAAGTGCTTTTAACAGGAAACAACAACTGAACTATATTTTTATTTTGCAAATCTAGAGATATTTTTCCGTTGAGCAGAAAATTTGTTAAAACTGAAATTTCTTCGTGTGAGGGCAATACCAAATTTAATTTAATTGGTTTTAAGTCGTTGTAGTTAAAATTTTTACCCAAAAAGTCTGTAGTAGAATCGTCAGCATTCAGTATGTTATTATTATGCTCAAACCATTTGTGATTTATCTCTTAAATAACTGAGTCGATAATTAAAAAAAAAAACTAGCTTTAATAATGCTACTTCATAGTCATTATCCCTTTTCCCAAGTGAAGACATAACAATGGATCCGCATAATCGGGTAGATCGAATTTGCATTCTCCGTGATACAAAGAGGAAAAATTTTCAACAGCATTCTGTTTTTCATCTGCTGTATTCAAAAACTGATTCATCACTTCGCAAATCTTTAAGTGACTGAATAATTGGCATTGCACTGCGATATAGCCGATTGCACTTAGTTGCAAAATTCTATTTGTTTCAATTATTCCCAATAATTTAAACAAAAATCAAAGCAAACAAATTAATTTTAAATGGGTTTTCATGAGAGAAACTAAAATGAATGGTTAAAGTGGAACGTAAAAACTGTGTAGGTATTCCATAATTCCAATCTGCCCCAAAGTATTCAGCGCATTTGACTTTTCACAGAAAAAAAAACAATAAGGAAGATGACAACAAAAACACACAAGAAGAATTTTAAAGGGAACGACTTGTTGATGAAAGAAATTAATGTGCGGATAAAAAAGGCCAAAATAAAACTAGAATAATTTGATATGAAAAAATATTTTATCACACAAGTTTAACCCTAAAAAGCAAACGTTCCAAAACTACCATGAAAAGCTAATCATTCGACTTTTTGACGAACATTAAAAACTTTTCTTTTTTTATAAATTATTAATTTTTATTTAAATTTATAGTTTTAATAAGAAAAATAGTTTATAAATTAAAGATAAATATCATAAAAATAAATATTCCTTTCATTTTTAAATACTTCAATCACATTTTTAATGGCACATGTTTCTTTGTGATCATTTTAGCACTTTAACATGCTCTTCATTTTGACAAACGTTAGCTTTCTAGGGTTAAATAATGTGGAACATTTTAAAATGTTTAAATTTTTTTTGGGTGAGCTGAGCTCACCCTAGCGTATGGCTGGTTACGGCCGTGAATGGCTTGAGCCGAGCAATTTATTTCCTTAAGTATTGCTAATGGAGCCGCTGGGTAAAAAGCTGCGGAATTACTTATTTGCATCAGTCAATTTTATCCTTCCCATACACATTTTTATCAATAACCTAATAGGTACATATACCTATAAATAGGTACCTACATACATACCTAGGTATATTGCTAATTGAGCCGCTGGGTAAAAAGCTTCGGAATTACCTAGGTACCTACTTATTTTTATAAGTCAATTTTATCCTACTCATACGCATTTTTATCAGTAACCTAATAGGTAGGTATATATGTATATTTGTATTTGCATTTGTATTTATTAATAGTATAGCTTGATCTTAAGATTGACATCTTGTTTATAATTAAGCTTAATGTTGGACTTATACAGTGGTATTCAAATTAACTAACAATTTAAGTATAAATTAGATTAATATTCAATTGAAAAACTTATTTACAAATTAAGTAAAATTTATGAAAAAGAGGAAAAAAAAAACAAATTTAAAAATGAAATAATTAAAAAATGAAAAAAGAGAATAGAAGTATAGCAAACCCAATAGAAAACAAAAGCATAAAGAATAAAGAACATAAAATATGTCACCGTGAAGTGCTCGAAGACATTTTTTTTTTTTAAACTTATTAAATTATCTGCGTTTCGTACATTGCGTGGCAAAGAATTCCATAACCGAGATGCGTTGACAAAGAACTGTCGCTCCGACGTAAGACACGAAAAACGAGGAATTATGATTTGGTTAGATCTTCTAGATAATTGGCGTTTTTCTTTTTTACCTCAGAGCAGATCACCGAGCTGTCAAAAATTTATTCTATGTTTCTTTTTTACCTCAGACAAATCAGAGCACATAAGTCGTGTTTCTTTTTTCCATCTGAGCTAGCTCGGAGCATGATCTGTATGCTCAGAATAAAATGACCGAGCAAATCGAGCAAAACGCTGAGCGAGGCCAACTTCATACAATTTTTATGTAATTTGACAGATTACTATGCATAAGACATGTTCAGTGCTCAAGTGTGTTTCATAATTAAATCTGAGGGCTCTGATCGTAATCTCCTCAGAGCTTAGCTCTGATCGCTCAACCTCTGCTCAGAGCTTTGCTCAGAGCCAAAAAAGAAAATCGCCAAATGAGAACTGAATTATAAAGGTATGAAGGCTGTTGCGTTTGCATAATATTAAAAAGCATTATGAGAGTTCTAAACTTTAAGAGATTATCCAGTGGAATCCCGTATATACTTTTGGAGAAAAAAGATATGTGGTCATAGCGATTTAGACCATAAATATAACGAGCTACACTGTTAAATGCTACTTTAAGCTTCCTCTGACTCACACTGTCGAGCTTGCTAAAAATTTCACAGCCATACGTCAAGATCGGCACTACAAGAGTTTTCGCTAACATTTTCCTGGTATCTAGCGGCGTAAAATGTCTGGTTGGCCAGAGCAATCAGAGGGCCCCATATGCTTTGCCAGCCTGTATAACATGATTGTTCCAGTTTAACGTTCGATTAAAGCATATACCTAGGTTCTTTGTGGTATCAACGAATTCCACTTGAGTGTTACATAACATGATTGCTAGAAAACCAGAAACATCCATACCTCTTTTCGATATAACAAGGCATTTTGTTTTTTGGGGGTTTAGTGTAAGGCCACATCTCGTAGACCACAGTTTGACTGAAGTAAGGTCCTCGTTTATCTTTGTGACACAATCCTCTATCATACCAACTGGACAGCTTTTCATTAACTGAAGGTCATCAGCGAATAAATGTTCATTACAGTGACGAATTAGATTTGGGACTTCATTAATATAGAGAGAGAAAATAGTAGGACCCAATATAGAACTTGCGGGACTCCACAAGAAATGGATAGAAAGTCAGAAACTTGATCCCCAACAACAACGGCTTGACGCCTTCCAGTTAGATAGGAAAAAATGAGTTTTACTGATTCTGGAGAGAAGTTATACATTCTCAAAAGCTTATTACACATAATGTTGTGATCAATAGTGTCAAACGCTTCCGAATAATCTAGGAGTGCTAAGAAGGTAACTTTGTTTTCATCTATCGCATTTCTTGCCCGTTCAATAACATCGAGCAGCGCTGTTGTACTGCTATGACCTGCCCGAAAGCCTGACTGTTTCAACGCTAAGAGTTTATTGTGGGTAAGGAAGGCTGTTAGTTGTTTCAGCATTAATTTTTCGATAACTTTGGAAAGGAATGGAAGGATTGAAATAGAACGAAATTCTGTGTTCGCACTGTTTTTGGGAATCGGGATAATTTTGGAGAGCTTCCACTGTGAAGGGAAAATGCTTTTAGTAAAAATAGTATTAAAGATGTGCGTGATGAATCCAGTAACTCACTCCAGAAAAATAAAAGGCAGATCTTGTGTGAACAGTCGTAAACTCTTCACCGGAAAGGTTTTGAGATAAATTCTGTGTTTGTGGAATCGATGAAATAAAGTTAGTATTGATGTCATTACAATTAACGTCCTTGCTGTCTAAGTTCACAGGTTTGTTCACAATTTCTTTAAGATTTTTCCACAATTTACGCCCGCCTAGAGCGAGGTTTAGCCGACGCTGGTACCAAGTAACTTTCGCAGCACGTAAAAGCCGAACGGTAATGTTGCGTAACCGGTGGTACTCTTGGAGATCATCAGGCAATTTAAAATGCTTCCATTTTTTGAAAGACAAGTTCCTTTGGTATAACTTTTGTCTGATTTCATGATTGAACCACGGACATTCGCCGTATTTGAAGGAAACAGTTTTCAAGGGAACATGAGCATCAAACATACTACATAAATTACTTTGAAGAAACTCAACTTGCTCGTCAGGCTGTTGCAACAAGTACAACCTTTCCCAACCGACTCTTCTCAAGTCAGACTCGAGTCTTTGGTTATCGATGTTCTTGAAATCCCTAAATTGAAAAGTTTTTATAGGCCTGTGAAGACAAAAATCAAAAGATAGGTGAATCAAGTCATGTTTCGAGAAACCGGGTGCTTGTAGTTGGTCAAAAAGGAAAACTTTGCACAAATCACTAACGAAAAAAATATCGAGAAGAGCACTGGAGTTTTGTGAGAAAAGAGTGGGAGTAGTTAATGGAATCTCTTAGATATATGGCAACTCCTCCCCCAATACGACCTAATCTATCATTTCTAATCAATTTAAACCCCTTTAGATTTACTACGCTATTAATGATGTTGCTACTGAACCAAGTCTCACTAACACAAATCGTATCATACTTCGAACCTTCAAATAGATCCCTGAACTCGTCTATTTTTTTGCATAAACTTTGTGCATTCATATGACAGACTTGAAATCCTTCATTACGTGATGTAATTATATATTAATCATGGCTCGAGTTATGTCAACGCTAGACGGATTTGAAATTAAATGGTTATGGCTAATCAACATTGAATGTGAAAACAGACTTTCTGCTTAAAAACACACGCATCATAATCCAAAAAACAAATACAGTAATATAGCGCGGATCTTTCGTTTAATATATGGGCTGCTACATTCTGTTGGAAAAGGGTACAAATAAGAAAAGGCATTATAGATAAATTATATAATGATAAATAGAAAGAAGGAAGCAAAAAATGTTTATATATAAAAGGTAATAAAATATATAATATAATAAAATGATATTTTTTGATAGTTAAATAAGATTTAAGTTTATAAGATTTAGTAAATTCAATAAATAATTAATAATTTTTATTTGAGTTACAAAGACAGTTTATGTTTGACAGTTTTAAGCTAGAATTAAAAAAGTTTTTCATTTAGGACCGGCAATTTTTTAAACTCGTGCTATGGTAACCCTGATAGGTTATCGATGGTATCAACAGCAACGGCATTATCATTTTCTTCTCTTTTGATGTATACTCTCCCACGCATAGTAAACACTACTGCAATTTGTTTTTGTTTTTTCATATCGAGTGCAGCATGCAAGATTTTCTGATTAGATTCGGTCAGACATTCACGAAGGTAAATGGGGACATCAGATTGAATTCCTACGTCGCGTAGACAAAGTTGGCGTTTATTTGATTTGCGGAATTCGGAAATAGATTTTAATACGGAGTTTCTGTCGTGTGCAGAGTGGAATTTAATAATGATCGCAGAGGAGTTAGAATTATTGTTTTTAGTGCGGGTTCGGAATATATTCTTAAGAGTTGGAGGTTGGTGCTCAAAGTAAGATTTTCTTGATCTTGCCCTGGAATGTTGTAAAACACAGCATCAATAGCTATGTTATTGTTTTCTTGGATTTGCAGTGCGGTTTTAATTTTAGCCATTTCCAAATAAAGGTCATCTGTGATGGACGATTGCGCGGGTGTTTGTGCTTTTAATAATAAAACATCCGTGGGAGTGCGGTCTACGGCATTTTTAACGTCTTGTAGTTCAGTTTGTAGTATTTTGTTTTGATCGGTTAATTTGGTGTTGTTTTCCTCTACATCAGAGATACGTGAGCTGATATTTTGAATTTCAGTTTTGATTTCCAAGACTTGTTCATCGATTTTGTTTGCAATTTTCATTTCAAAATCATCTAATTTTAGTGAAATATTCATAATTGACTTACTTTGTAGCTTGAATTGTTTTTGCATTTTGGCTATGATGTTGCTGGTGGGGTCACGGGGACTTTGAGGTACTTTGTGTGGTGGAAGCTTCAGTGCTTTGGTGTTGGTGCTATCTAGGAGTGATCGGTGTGTGTTGGATCCTTTCGGTGTAGTTGTGGCAACTTGTTTTTGTTCGGTTTCACTGCCGTTTCGTTTATTCTCAGTAGAAGAAGAAGAAGACATTTCTTCTTTATATATATATATATATATATATTATATGTACGAGAAAAAGAAAAAAGAAGGTAATTTTATGATGTTTTAAGTAATTAAAAACGGGTTTGTGCCAATTATTTTTATGTAATTCGGACGATTAACACACAGAGTTTATTAATTCGTTAAATGAGCACAATTTTAGACTTTTGAATGGGAAAACAAAACTTTTTTATATAGCGGTATGCTTAAACACGTCTTTTAGTATGGATGTTCGATTCCATTCTTTATTTATATACATACTTATACCTACAAACCTATATGAATTTAAGTACCTACTTATGTACTTACATTCATACATAGATATGTATACTTATATATGTACGTACATATCGTCGGCTAAGGGTGCAAACCTCGCAACTCCATTTTCAGAAATTGTGCAGGATAGTGATTTATAACTTTCAATTTTGTATTACTTATAAGGATTAAATATTATCAAAAAAACAAGTACTACAAATTATTTAAGGCTATGTTATTTAAGTAAAAAAAGAAAAAAAACTTATAAAAATATCCAACTTACCATACTTTTGTGACTGTGCATTTTAAGTTCCAATAGATTTCGTTAAACAAGGATTAGAATACAAAGTGTGAAAGCTTGTTCTAAGAAAAATAAAACATAGTTCAAAAATCTTGAAAAAAAATCATGAAGAAAATTGAGATGTCCTGACAAAACTAAAAGAAAATGATTATGAAAATTGTTATAAAAAAAACTATAATCTTAAATAACCTTTAATGTGGCAGAGCATCGTAAAATGAATGGTAATCTTGCGGAGGGGATTTTTTTAGCTCTTGAAGGTGCTTGAATTTGTCTTCTGATATTTTTGGGGGTGTTTCAAATAACCTGGGAATTTCTTCAAGACAAAGTGGCTCAAAAGCTTTAATTCGTTGAGGTAAAATGGTCCAATCATCTGAGAAATTTATTTTATATTCAATATAACCTTTTTTCTTGTACTTTAACGCATAAATTTGATTTACTGTAGGATCGCGACTTTTTTTTCCCGGTCGTATAGAATTCAAGAGTTTTAGAGAAGAATATTTTTTAAAATAATCGAAGTTAAGGTATTTCACTTTGTAGGGAAAAGGATTCGATCGAGCTCTTTCACATACTTCAACGTAATCAGCTGGAACGTTTATTATTTTGTTTCGAAGTTTTCTTTCGATGTTTGAATGCATAGAGTCTACTTCCATTTGGGTATGGCCTTTCACAAGAATTTTCTGAACTAACTCAATATTATGCAAAACTGTTAGGTTAAGCAATGCGTTTGCCAAAATGCTGTTTCTATTTTGAGCTGTGCATCCGTCGCTGTAAAAAATTATCTGTTTTCCTTCATTATTTGGTAGAACTATTTCAACAATGAAGTTGCACAAAATTGTTGAGAATTCATCTGCACTTACTCCACCTTCTGCCTCCTATAAACATTTTCAATGTTAAAATGTAAAATTGCATTTGCATTTTGTTTAAATCGTCCACAATAATATTCGTTTGTAGAAAGTTCAAGCAACATAAAATCAAAGAACTAGCACCGCCTGCCATCAGAGATAAACCAATTGAAAAAAAAGTTTAAGCAGTTTTATGATCTGTTTTTGTAGATCAACAATTGGCCACAACGCACTTCGTCACATTGTTTATTTTTAATTAAATAATGGATTTTAAAATGTTTTAATGTCTTTTGCTTTAAATATTTCACTTTTTAATCCTTGGTAATTTCAGCTATGCTTCTCAAATAAAAGAACAAACAGAAGTGCCATTGGTCGCGTTCGAGTAAAATTTAAAAGCAATCCGGATTGATTGGTGTCACTGGTCCCAAAACCACTTATCCCAGTCAACTGGTACCACCAGCCAACTGGTAATAAGACACCCCCCAAACTCATCCCGGAAGTTATCGTAAAAAGACCAATTACATTTTTATCGAAGATAAAACTCGTCGAATACAATGGTTCGTCTATTTAATATAATCGTTAAGATGGTTAGTGAATTCGAGTAAGGAATTTTTGTGGGAAGAATTTTTTGCTAGGGATTTTTAAGGGCCAGTTGTACAAATATTTAAACCGTGGTTCAGCAATTTTTATCCACCGATTCCGGCGGATTAATTGAATTTCAACAGTGGTTTGCTGTTCAAGTGTGTGATAATAACCAATTACATACTTGAACCAGCGTTGAACCTTTGTTAATCCCCGGAAATCGGTGAGTTAAAATCTTGAACCGAGGCTGAACCACTATTGTACATCTCGCCCTAAGTGTAATTAACGGCCATTGGTCGATTTAATACGATGAGCATGAATTATGTATAGTTGTAGGTATAATGGTTTTGCATGGAAATATTCCGAAATCTATGGTGTCTCTCGTTAATTGGGTGTTGTTTTTTTTTATTGAAATGAAATGTGAGCAAAAAAGGAAAAATGCTTCCTATTTGTAGATGAAGTGTGAGGGATGTTTAGGCTGAGGCGTGGAACCATAACTATTTGTTGCTGTGATTTAGTTTCTTGTAGGTACCTACTTCTTGATTGGTTTATTTGCACTATCTATAGTTAGGTAAGAGAAGGTAGTGTGCTGTGTGTGGGTTGTCAGCTATATAGGAAGGTAGATTGGTCAATGGTTGTAGGTAGGTAGGTAGGTATTTTAGGTTACCGATAATGTGAACAAATTATGGGTAGGTACCTATAGGTAAGCAAAGAATTGAGACTTTCAAAATTGTAGCTTATAAGTAGGTAGGTAGGTACTTTATAGGTATAGGTATAGGTAGGACATAGGTACAGATTATATATGTAGCTATACCTTGGTAAGTATTAGGTAGCTATTAGGTAGGTAGGTAGGTACTACTTTATAGGCACAGGTATAGGTAGGTACAGATTATATATGTAGCTATACCTAGGTAAGTATAAGGTAGCTATTAGGATTAATAGGGATAATATTACTAAGAAGCTTTGTAACAGGAATTGATATTAGGTAGGTAGGTATGTATCTATTCAAATGGACTATGTAGATAGGTTGGGTACCTATAGGAAGGTAGGAAGAAGGTAGGTAGGTATCTGTTAGGAACTATAAATATGTACCTATAGGTATAACGTACAGTTAAAAACGTGTCCTTATCATATTTTGTATATGTAGATACCTACGTAGGTAAAGATTATTCGGTGAGGAGAAACTAGGTACCTAGGTACCTAGATTTTTTGTTAGGTAGATATCTGTGGGCTAGCGAAATTGCGGGTGCGCATGGGTAGGAAGGTAGGTGGGTAGAGATAGATATAGATAATAATATGTACCTATGTATTTTTTTTTTTAAACGTATCTATGTTATGATATATATGTATGTACATAGATAAGTAGGTATACATATCTATGTATATATGTAGGTACATAAATAGGTACTTAAAAACATATAGGTTTGTAGGTATAAGTATGTTTACATATTATATATATACCTATTAGGTTACTGATAAAAATGCGTATGAGTAGGATAAAATTGACTTATAAAAATAAGTAGGTACCTAGGTAATTCCGAAGCTTTTTACCCAGCGGCTCAATTAGCAATATAGGTACCTACCTACTTGGGGAAATATATTTCTTGACTCATGCTATTGCCTTGAATATTGCTAATGGAGACGCTTTGGCAATGGAAATGACCATATTGCTCGGCTGATTTCCATCCCTGACGTAATAAATTTTGACGTTTCAAAAAAAGCTTAAATTTTTTATGTATGTAAGTATTTAAAAATGACCATAGAGAATTTCCAAAATTTTTTTTGAGGGGGTGCGATCAATTGGGGCCTTCAGACACCGGAGTGAAAAAATGACAAAGCTTTTTTGGGATTCAGATTTTGGTTCATCTTTTCATTCTATAATTACAAATCCCCTGTTGCCGCACTCCTTTTGAAAAAGAACCTTTTTCCGCCTTTTTTCGACATTTTCGAATATGCAAACTTGAAAAAAGGGGAAGAAGGTTCTTCTTCAAAATCTTTTTGAAACGTCAAAATTTAATTTATTGCCTCAGCGGTGGAAATCTATAATAACCTTCCATCAGCCGAGCAATATGCCAATGCCATTGCCAAAGCGTCTCCATTAACAATATTCCAAGGCAATGGCATCACGGCCGTAGCCAGGACTTAATAAGTGGGTGAGCTCCAAGTTTTCTTGGGTGAGCCGACATTTTTTTTAATGAAAGTCAAAATATCTAGTCTAGAAAAATTTGTTTTTTATTTAAACCGTAGTTATAAGCAATATCACATTAATTCTTTTTTAAATTACCAATTAGAAGTAGGTATATAGGAGGTATAGGAGGTCAAATATCTACTACTTATTAAAATTAAAAAAGTTGTGTTCTTCGGGTTTTTCGGCAAATTTTTTAATCAATTCAAACGTCTTTTTTTCAAATACCATAAAAGAAAGATTTGGAATCGTTGATCAGTCATTAAGCGTTTTTCCTTTTAAGCACCGAGCGTCTTTTCTCGAAAGTACCGAAAATGATGATTGTTCAAAGATGTACCGCATAACCAAATGTCTTGACAGCTTCAAAGATGAGATAAGTTATAGGAAAAGTGCTTTTAACAGGAAACAATAACTGAACTATATTTTTATTTTGCAAATCTAGAGATATTTTTCCGTTGAGCAGAAAATTTGTTAAAACTGAAATTTCTTCGTGTGAGGGCAATACCAAATTTAATTTAATTGGTTTTAAGTCGTTGTAGTTAAAATTTTTACCCAAAAAGTCTGTAGTAGAATCGTCAGCATTCAGTATGTTATTATTATGCTCAAACATTTGTGATTTATCTCTTAAATAACTGAGTCGATAATTAAAAAAAAAAACTAGCTTTAATAATGCTACTTCATAGTCATTATCCCTTTTCCCAAGTGAAGACATAACAATGGATCCGCATAATCGGGTAGATCGAATTTGCATTCTCCGTGATACAAAGAGGAAAAAATTTTCAACAGCATTCTGTTTTTCATCTGCTGTATTCAAAAACTGATTCATCACTTCGCAAATCTTTAAGTGACTGAAATAATTGGGCATTGCACTGCGATATAGCCGATTGCACTTAGTTGCAAAATTCTATTTGTTTCAATTATTCCCAATAATTTAAACAAAAATCAAAGCAAACAAATTAATTTGAAATGGGTTTTCATGAGAGAAACTAAAATGAATGGTTATAGTGGAACGTAAAAACTGTGTAGGTATTCCATAATTCCAATCTGCCCCAAAGTATTCAGCGCATTTGACTTTTCACAGAAAAAAAAACAATAAGGAAGATGACAACAAAAACACACAAGTAGAATTTTAAAGGGAACGACTTGTTGATGAAAGAAATTAATGTGCGGATAAAAAAGGCCAAAATAAAACTAGAATAATTGATATGAAAAAATATTTTATCACACAAGTTTAACCCTAAAAAGCAAACGTTCCAAAACTACCATGAAAAGCTAATCATTCGACTTTTTGACGAACATTAAACACTTTCTTTTTTTATAAATTATTAATTTTTATTTAAAATTTATAGTTTTAATAAGAAAAATAGTTTATAAATTAAAGATAAATATCATAAAAATAATATTCCTTTCATTTTTAAATACTTCAATCACATTTTTAATGGCACATGTTTCTTTGTGATCATTTTAGCACTTTAACATGCTCTTCATTTTGACAAACGTTAGCTTTCTAGGGTTAAATAATGTGGAACATTTTAAAATGTTTAAATTTTTTTTGGGTGAGCTGAGCTCACCCTAGCGTATGGCTGGTTACGGCCGTGAATGGCTTGAGCCGAGCAATTTATTTCCTCATGTATTGCTAATGGAGCCGCTGGGTAAAAAGCTGCGGATTACTTATTTGCATCAGTCAATTTTATCCTTCCCATACACATTTTTATCAATAACCTAATAGGTACATATACCTATAAATAGGTACCTACATACATACCTAGGTATATTGCTAATTGAGCCGCTGGGTAAAAAGCTTCGGAATTACCTAGGTACCTACTTATTTTTATAAGTCAATTTTATCCTACTCATACGCATTTTTATCAGTAACCTAATAGGTAGGTATATATGTATATTTGTATTTGCATTTGTATTTATTAATAGTATAGCTTGATCTTAAGATTAACATCTTGTTTATAATTAAGCTTAATGTTGGACTTATACAGTGGTATTCAAATTAACTAACAATTTAAGTATAAATGAGATTAATATTCAATTGAAAAACTTATTTACAAATTAAGTAAAATTTATGAAAAAGAGGAAAAAAAAAAACAAATTTAAAAATGAAATAATTAAAAAATGAAAAAAGAGAATAGAAGTATAGCAAACCCAATAGAAAACAAAAGCATAAAGAATAAAGAACATAAAATATGTCACCGTGAAGTGCTCGAAGACATCTTTTTTAAAACTTATTAAATTATCTGCGTTTCGTACATTGCGTGGCAAAGAATTCCATAACCGAGATGCGTTGACAAAGAACTGTCGCTCCGACGTAAGACACGAAAAACGAGGAATTATGATTTGGTTAGATCTTCTAGATAATTGGCGTTTTTCTTTTTTACCTCAGAGCAGATCACCGAGCTGTCAAAAATTTATTCTATGTTTCTTTTTTACCTCAGACAAATCAGAGCACATAAGTCGTGTTTCTTTTTTCCATCTGAGCTAGCTCGGAGCATGATCTGTATGCTCAGAATAAAATGACCGAGCAAATCGAGCAAAACGCTGAGCGAGGCCAACTTCATACAATTTTTATGTAATTTGACAGATTACTATGCATAAGACATGTTCAGTGCTCAAGTGTGTTTCATAATTAAATCTGAGGGCTCTGATCGTAATCTCCTCAGAGCTTAGCTCTGATCGCTCAACCTCTGCTCAGAGCTTTGCTCAGAGCCAAAAAAGAAAATCGCCAAATGAGAACTGAATTATAAAGGTATGAAGGCTGTTGCGTTTGCATAATATTAAAAAGCATTATGAGAGTTCTAAACTTTAAGAGATTATCCAGTGGAATCCCGTATATACTTTTGGAGAAAAAAGATATGTGGTCATAGCGATTTAGACCATAAATATAACGAGCTACACTGTTAAATGCTACTTTAAGCTTCCTCTGACTCACACTGTCGAGCTTGCTAAAAATTTCACAGCCATACGTCAAGATCGGCACTACAAGAGTTTTCGCTAACATTTTCCTGGTATCTAGCGGCGTAAAATGTCTGGTTGGCCAGAGCAATCGGAGGGCCCCATATGCTTTGCCAGCCTGTATAACATGATTGTTCCAGTTTAACGTTCGATTAAAGCATATACCTAGGTTCTTTGTGGTATCAACGAATTCCACTTGAGTGTTACATAACATGATTGCTGGAAAACCAGAAACATCCATACCTCTTTTCGATATAACAAGGCATTTTGTTTTTTGGGGGTTTAGTGTAAGGCCACATCTCGTAGACCACAGTTTGACTGAAGTAAGGTCCTCGTTTATCTTTGTGACACAATCCTCTATCATACCAACTGGACAGCTTTTCATTAACTGAAGGTCATCAGCGAATAAATGTTCATTACAGTGACGAATTAGATTTGGGACTTCATTTATATAGAGAGAGAAAATAGTAGGACCCAATATAGAACTTGCGGGACTCCACAAAAAATGGATAGAAAGTCAGAAACTTGATCCCCAACAACAACGGCTTGACGCCTTCCAGTTAGATAGGAAAAAATGAGTTTTACTGATTCTGGAGAGAAGTTATACATTCTCAAAAGCTTATTACACATAATGTTGTGATCAATAGTGTCAAACGCTTTCGAAT
Organism: Epistrophe grossulariae; assembly: GCA_929447395.1. Taxonomy (NCBI): domain Eukaryota; kingdom Metazoa; phylum Arthropoda; class Insecta; order Diptera; family Syrphidae; genus Epistrophe; species Epistrophe grossulariae. The sequence goes on along the minus strand of OV839568.1, from coordinate 83,532,368 downwards.
AATCTAGGAGTGCTAAGAAGGTAACTTTGTTTTCATCTATCGCATTTCTTGCCCGTTCAATAACATCGAGCAGCGCTGTTGTACTGCTATGACCTGCCCGAAAGCCTGACTGTTTCAACGCTAATAGATTATTGTGGGTAAGGAAGGCTGTTAGTTGTTTCAGCATTAATTTTTCGATAACTTTGGAAAGGAATGGAAGGATTGAAATAGAACGAAATTCTGTGTTCGCACTGTTTTTGGGAATCGGGATAATTTTGGAGAGCTTCCACTGTGAAGGGAAAATGCTTTTAGTAAAAATAGTATTAAAGATGTGCGTGATGAATCCAGTAACTCACTCCAGAAAAATAAAAGGCAGATCTTGTGTGAACAGTCGTAAACTCTTCACCGGAAAGGTTTTGAGATAAATTCTGTGTTTGTGGAATCGATGAAATAAAGTTAGTATTGATGTCATTACAATTAACGTCCTTGCTGTCTAAGTTCACAGGTTTGTTCACAATTTCTTTAAGATTTTTCCACAATTTACGCCCGCCTAGAGCGAGGTTTAGCCGACGCTGGTACCAAGTAACTTTCGCAGCACGTAAAAGCCGAACGGTAATGTTGCGTAACCGGCGGTACTCTTGGAGATCATCAGGCAATTTAAAACGCTTCCATTTTTTGAAAGACAAGTTCCTTTGGTATAACTTTTGTCTGATTTCATGATTGAACCACGGACATTCGCCGTATTTGAAGGAAACAGTTTTCAAGGGAACATGAGCATCAAACATACTACATAAATTACTTTGAAGAAACTCAACTTGCTCGTCAGGCTGTTGCAACAAGTACAACCTTTCCCAACCGACTCTTCTCAAGTCAGACTCGAGTCTTTGGTTATCGATGTTCTTGAAATCCCTAAATTGAAAAGTTTTTATAGGCCTGTGAAGACAAAAATCAAAAGATAGGTGAATCAAGTCATGTTTCGAGAAACCGGGTGCTTGTAGTTGGTCAAAAAGGAAAACTTTGCACAAATCACTAACGAAAAAAATATCGAGAAGAGCACTGGAGTTTTGTGAGAAAAGAGTGGGAGTAGTTAATGGAATCTCTTAGATATATGGCAACTCCTCCCCCAATACGACCTAATCTATCATTTCTAATCAATTTAAACCCCTTTAGATTAACTACGCTATTAATGATTTTGCTACTGAACCAAGTCTCACTAACACAAATCGTATCATACTTCGAACCTTCAAATAGATCCCTGAACTCGTCTATTTTTTTGCATAAACTTTGTGCATTCATATGACAGACTTGAAATCCTTCATTACGTGATGTAATTATATATTAATCATGGCTCGAGTTATGTCAACGCTAGACGGATTTGAAATTAAATGGTTATGGCTAATCAACATTGAATGTGAAAACAGACTTTCTGCTTAAAAACACACGCATCATAATCCGAAAAACAAATACAGTAATATAGCGCGGATCTTTCGTTTAATATATGGGCTGCTACATTCTGTTGGAAAAGGGTACAAATAAGAAAAGGCATTATAGATAAATTATATAATGATAAATAGAAAGAAGGAAGCAAAAAATGTTTATATATAAAAGGTAATAAAATATATAATATAATAAAATGATATTGTTTGATAGTTAAATAAGATTTAAGTTTATAAGATTTAGTGAATTCAATAAATAATTAATAATTTTTATTTGAGTTACAAAGACAGTTTATGTTTGACAGTTTTAAGCTAGAATTAAAAAAGTTTTTCATTTAGGACCGGCAATTTTTTAAACTCGTGCTATGGTAACCCTGATAGGTTATCGATGGTATCAACAGCAACGGCATTATCATTTTCTTCTCTTTTGATGTATACTCTCCCACGCATAGTAAACACTACTGCAATTTGTTTTTGTTTTTTCATATCGAGTGCAGCATGCAAGATTTTCTGATTAGATTCGGTCAGACATTCACGAAGGTAAATGGGGACATCAGATTGAATTCCTACGTCGCGTAGACAAAGTTGGCGTTTATTTGATTTGCGGAATTCGGAAATAGATTTTAATACGGAGTTTCTGTCGTGTGCAGAGTGGAATTTAATAATGATCGCAGAGGAGTTAGAATTATTGTTTTTAGTGCGGGTTCGGAATATATTCTTAAGAGTTGGAGGTTGGTGCTCAAAGTAAGATTTTCTTGATCTTGCCCTGGAATGTTGTAAAACACAGCATCAATAGCTATGTTATTGTTTTCTTGGATTTGCAGTGCGGTTTTAATTTTAGCCATTTCCAAATAAAGGTCATCTGTGATGGACGATTGCTCGGGTGTTTGTGCTTTTAATAATAAAACATCCGTGGGAGTGCGGTCTACGGCATTTTTAACGTCTTGTAGTTCAGTTTGTAGTATTTTGTTTTGATCGGTTAATTTGGTGTTGTTTTCCTCTACATCAGAGATACGTGAGCTGATATTTTGAATTTCAGTTTTGATTTCCAAGACGTCTTGTTCATCGATTTTGTTTGCAATTTTCATTTCAAAATCATCTAATTTTAGTGAAATATTCATAATTGACTTACTTTGTAGCTTGAATTGTTTTTGCATTTTGGCTATGATGTTGCTGGTGGGGTCACGGGGACTTTGAGGTACTTTGTGTGGTGGAAGCTTCAGTGCTTTGGTGTTGGTGCTATCTAGGAGTGATCGGTGTGTGTTGGATCCTTTCGGTGTAGTTGTGGCAACTTGTTTTTGTTCGGTTTCACTGCCGTTTCGTTTATTCTCAGTAGAAGAAGAAGAAGACATTTCTTCTTTATATATATATATATATATATATATTATATGTACGAGAAAAAGAAAAAAGAAGGTAATTTTATGATGTTTTAAGTAATTAAAAACGGGTTGGTGCCAATTATTTTTATGTAATTCGGACGATTAACACACATTCAGAGACGATTAACACACATACAGAGTTTATTAATTCGTTAAATGAGCACAATTTTAGACTTTTGAATGGGAAAACAAAACTTTTTTATGCGCTATGCTTAAACACGTCTTTTAGTATGGATGTTCCATTCCATTCTTTATTTATATACATACTTATACCTACAAACCTATATGAATTTAAGTACCTACTTATGTACTTACATTCATACATAGATATGTATACTTATATATGTACGTACATATCGTCGGCTAAGGGTGCAAACCTCGCAACTCCATTTTCAGAAATTGTGCAGGATAGTGATTTATAACTTTCAATTTTGTATTACTTATAAGGATTAAATATTATCAAAAAAACAAGTACTACAAATTATTTAAGGCTATGTTATTTAAGTAAAAAAAGAAAAAAAACTTATAAAAATAACCAACTTACCATACTTTTGTGACTGTGCATTTTAAGTTCCAATAGATTTCGTTAAACAAGGATTAGAATACAAAGTGTGGAAGCTTGTTCTAAGAAAAATAAAACATAGTTCAAAAATCTTGAAAAAAAATCATGAAGAAACTTGAGATGTCTTGACAAAACTAAAAGAAAATGATTATGAAAATTGTTATAAAAAAAACTATAATCTTAAATAACCTTTAATGTGGCAGAGCATCGTAAAATGAATGGTAATCTTGCGGAGGGGATTTTTTTAGCTCTTGAAGGTGCTTGAATTTGTCTTCTGATATTTTTGGGGGTGTTTCAAATAACCTGGGAATTTCTTCAAGACAAAGTGGCTCAAAAGCTTTAATTCGTTGAGGTAAAATGGTCCAATCATCTGAGAAATTTATTTTATATTCAATATAACCTTTTTTCTTGTACTTTAACGCATGAATTTGATTTACTGTAGGATCGCGACTTTTTTTTCCCGGTCGTATAGAATTCAAGAGCTTTAGAGAAGAATATTTTTTAAAATAATCGAAGTTAAGGTATTTCACTTTGTAGGGAAAAGGATTCGATCGAGCTCTTTCACATACTTCAACGTAATCAGCTGGAACGTTTATTATTTTGTTTCGAAGTTTTCTTTCGTTGTTTGAATGCATAGAGTCTACTTCCATTTGGGTATGGCCTTTCACAAGAATTTTCTGAACTAACTCAATATTATGCAAAACTGTTAGGTTAAGCAATGCGTTTGCCAAAATGCTGTTTCTATTTTGAGCTGTGCATCCGTCGCTGTAAAAAATTATCTGTTTTTCTTCATTATTTGGCAGAACTATTTCAACAATGAAGTTGCACAAAATTGTTGAGAATTCATCTGCACTTACTCCACCTTCTGCCTCGTTCCAAATGAAACAAAAACCTTCGTGAGTCATAACGTCATAAACTGTGAAATTGTGTACTATAAGTTTTTGGCGATAGTACAACGAAGAAACGGTGTCAACGCAGCCGATCCCAGAACCACTGATACCAAGACCACTTATCCCACTCAACTGGTACCAGCAGCCAACTGCACCCAGGACAACTGGTCCCGAGTAGGGTTACCAGCTCTAAAATCAGCAAAGCCTGACAGTTAAGAAAGAAAAGCCTGATATTTGAAAAAAAGCCTGACAAATAAAAAAACATTTTTTTCCTTTTTGAAACTTCATTTTTATAAAAAAAATTTAAGAAAACATTCATTATCACATTCATCAATCTGCAGCAGACACAAATAAAAGTACACACAAAAATACGTCATAAAAGGAAGTGTCATATCTTGCACAATATGGTGATTTAAAATAACACCTTTCTCGACATTCAACCGGGACCGGGCGAAATTATGAAGCTTAGATTGAAAACAAAAAATTAAGACCAAAAAATTCAAAATCGAACAGCATTTAGCGGTCGCTACCAGTGCTTTTTTAAAAATTTGGTTTGAAAATCTTTGAAAATCGAAATTTTTCTCAAATGTTAAAAGCTGAATAACTCTTCGAGTTTTGGTGCTAAAGGTATGAAATTATCAGGGATTTCATAATTTCGCCCGGTCCCGATTGAATTTCGAGAAAGGTGTTTTTTTGAATCACCCTATTGCACAACTCTTTGTCTCTCTCTAAAAAGCGACAACTAAATGAACAAAAATGAATGTGTTGAGTGTTCACTGTGATTTACAAGCATTCAGTAAACGTTTTTCTTCTAACGATTATATTTTCTGTGATAATTATAAAAAAGCCTGACAAAGGACGAAACCTGGCCAAAGCCTGATTGGACATTAAAAGCCTGACGCGTCAGGCGAAATCCTGACGGATGGTAAGCCTAGTCCCGAGACACCTGGTCCCCAAATCGCCCATCGGTCGATTTAATGCGATGGGCATGAGTTAGGTATAGTTGTAGGTATATTGGTTTTGCATGGAAATATTCTGAAATCTATTGTGTCTCTCGTTCATTGGGTGTTGTTTTTTTTTATTGAAATGAAATGTGAGCAAAAAAGGAAAAATGCTTCCTATTTGTAGATGAAGTATGAGGGATGTTTGGGATGAGGCGTGAAACCACAACTTTTTAGTGATTTAGTTTCTTGTAGGTACCTATTTCTTGATTGGTTTATTTGTACTATCTATAATTAGGTAATAGGAGGTAGTGTGCTGTGCGTGGGTTGTCAGCTCTATAGGAAGGTAGATTGGTCAATGGTTGTAGGTAGGTAGGTAGGTATTTTACGTTGCCGATAATGAGAACAAATTATGGGTAGCTATAGGTAAGCAAAGAATTGAGACTTTCAAAATTGTAGCTTATAGGTAGGTAGGTACCTACTTTATAGGTATAGGCAGGGCCAGTCCTAGCCAAAATTGCGCCCTGTGCAAGATTTATAGTAAGCGCCACTTTTTTTATTTGCACACATATATATACATAGCAAATGGGGACTAATCCTCGCAAAACAAAAACTCCGCACGACACATCCTCGCAAACAAAATCATCGCAAAACCAAATCTTCGCAGAGACACATACCCGCAAACAAAATCTCCTCAAAGACACATCTCTGCTGCGACACATCCTCGAAAAACAAAATCATCGCAAAGACACATTCTCGTGGTTGTTGATATACGCAAGGCAGTTAACCGAGGTATTTTTTCGGTGGGCTTTTAAACTGGCAACAATTAGGTAAAATTATGTGGTATAGCAATGGGTTAGGTGATAGTAAGGTTGAACGCGAGAGGAGTAGCAAATATAGAAATAGGGCGCTGTTATTTGTGATTTGTCCATAAGGAATCTAAAGAGGTTGGGTGGAATGGGGAATGGGTTTATTTAAGTACGGGGCCGGATAAGAAAAATGTTATGCCGCTGTTCATAAACGGGTGGTTCATAAAAATGTCAACTTCGTTGTTTCTTGAGTGATTTCAATGAAATTGACACTAGTAATAGGTAGGATAAAGTTATGAAAGAAAAAAATATTTTCAAAACAGGGTGGTTCATAAATATTGCAAAAAATGCTAACTTCGTAGTTCCTTGGGTGATTTTGCTGATACTGACACTGCTAAGAAGAGAGATAAAGTTATGAATGAAAAAAATATTTTCAACAGGGTGGTTTAAAAAAAATGTCAACTTCGTTATTCCTTGAGTGATTTTAACGAAATTGACACTACTAATAGGTTAGATAAATTTATGAGAGAAAAAAATATTTTCAAAACAGGGTGGTTCATAAATATGGCAAAAAAATGCTAACTTCGTAGTTCCTTGGGTGATTTTGCTGAAATTGACACTGCCAAGAGGTGAGATAAAGTTATGAAAGAAAAAATATTTTTAAATTAGGGTAGTTCATAAAAATGTCAACTTCGTTGTTTCTTGCGCGATTTCAATGAAACTGCCATAGGTATTAGGTGAGCTTGAGTTATGAACAAAAAAAATATTTTCAAATTAGGGTGGTTCATAAAAATGTCAACTTCGTTGTTTGTTGCGCAATTTCAATGAAACTGACATAGGTTATAACTGAGCCATAGTTAAGATTACACTGTCTAAGAGTTGTATATGAATAGTTTTGTCTCTTCTAGTACCAACGATATTACTTCTTGTTCTTATACAACTCTTAGACAGTGTAGTTGTAGTTGACATTTTTATGAACCACCCTAATTTGAAAATATTTTTTTTGTTCATAACTCAAGCTCAGCTAATACCTATGTCAGTTTCATTGAAATCACGCAGTAAAAAACGAAGTTGACAATTTTGTGAACCACCCTAATTTGAAAATATTTTTTTTATTCATAACTCAAGCTCAGCTAATACCTATGTCAGTTTCATTGATATCACGCAAGAAAAAACGAAGTTGACATTTTTATGAACCACCCTAATTTGAAAATATTTTTTTTTGTTCATAACTCAAGCTCACCTAATACCTATGGCAGTTTCATTGAAATCGCGCAAGAAACAATGAAGTTGACATTTTTATGAACTACCCTAATTTAAATATATTTTTTCTTTCATAACTTTATCTCACCTCTTGGCAGTGTCAATTTCAGCAAAATCACCAAAGGAACTACGAAGTTAGCATTTTTTTGCCATATTTATGAACCACCCTGTTTTGAAAATATTTTTTTCTCTCATAAATTTATCTAACCTATTAGTAGTGTCAATTTCATTAAAATCACTCAAGGAATAACGAAGTTGACATTTTTTTTGAACCACCCTGTTGAAAATATTTTTTTCATTCATAACTTTATCTCTCTTCTTAGCAGTGTCAGTATCAGCAAAATCACCCAAGGAACTACAAAGTTAGCATTTTTTGCAATATTTATGAACCACCCTGTTTTGAAAATATTTTTTTCTTTCATAACTTTATCTTACCTATTACTAGTGTCAATTTCATTGAAATCACTCAAGAAACAACGAAGTTGACATTTTTATGAACCACCCGTTTATGAACAGCGGCATAACATTTTTCTTATCCGGCCCCGTACTTAAATAAACCCATCCCCCATTCCACCCAACCTCTTTAGATTCCTTATGGACAAATCACAAATAACAGCGCCCTATTTCTATATTTGCTACTCCTCTCGCGTTCAACCTTACTATCACCTACCCCATTGCTATACCACATAATTTTACCTAATTGTTGCCAGTTTAAAAGCCCACCGAAAAAATACCTCGGTCAACTGCCTTGCGAATATCAACAACCACGAAAATGTGTCTTTGCGATGATTTTGTTTTTCGAGGATGTGTCGCAGCAGAGATGTGTCTTTGAGAAGATTTTGTTTGCGGGTATGTGTCTCTGCGGAGATTTGGTTTTGCAATGATTTTGTTTGCGAGGATGTGTCGTGCGGAGTTTTTGTTTTGCGAGGATTAGTCCCCATTTGCTATGTGTATATATGTGTGCAAATATAAAAAGTGGCGCTTACTATAAATCTTGCACAGGGCGCAATTTTGGCTAGGACTGGCCCTGCCTATACCTATAAAGTAGGTACCTACCTACCTATAATCTACAATTTTGAAAGTCTCAATTCTTTGCTTACCTATACCTACCCATAATTTGTTCTCATTATCGGCAACGTAAAATACCTACCTACCTACCTACAACCATTGACCAATCTACCTTCCTATAGAGCTGACAACCCACGCACAGCACACTACCTCCTATTACCTAATTATAGATAGTACAAATAAACCAATCAAGAAATAGGTACCTACAAGAAACTAAATCACAACAACAAAAAGTTGTGGTTTCACGCCTCATCCCAAACATCCCTCATACTTCATCTACAAATAGGAAGCATTTTTCCTTTTTTGCTCACATTTCATTTCAATAAAAAAAAACAACACCCAATGAACGAGAGACACAATAGATTTCAGAATATTTCCATGCAAAACCAATATACCTACAACTATACATAACTCATGCTCATCGCATTAAATCGACCAATGGCCGTTAATTATCCTTAAAAATCCCTAGCAAAAAATTCTTCCCACAAAAATTCCTTACTCGAATTCACTAACCATCTTAACGAATATATTAAATACACGAACCATTGTATTCGACAAGTTTTATCTTCGATAAAAATTTAATTGGCATCAGTGACTGAACGACACGTGAGGGAAATTTCATACGAAATATCGAATATTATCGATATTTTGTATGAAATTTCCCTCACGTGTCGTTCAGTCACTGATGCCGTAATTTGGCCCCAGGTGTCTTGGTACCAGTTGGCTGCTGGTACCAGTTGTCTGGGATAAGTGGTCTTGGGACCAGTGGTTCCGGGATCGGCTATACCCAACCCCGAAGAAACAATTGATTTTGGAGACAAGAGTACCGATTGCAAATCTACGGTAAAAACTTTTTTCGACGGGTCATTTTTATCCTTATTTTTTTCGTACCGAGCTTCATTTTTGAGCCTTATGTACTCATGATAAAGTGATTCACTTACATTGCCAGTTTCATAGCCAACACAAACTTCGCACTGATCTTTTTTTGGTCGGAATAGAGCCAAATTCATATCATTAAAAACTTCGTTGAAAATGGTGAGAGAGAGTGGCTGTTTTTCGTTAATAGTGCACCAAACCTTTGCATATTATGCGTACAGCTGATTTTTTGACTACCATACGGATTCAAAATATAATTTCGAAGAGGTAGATCGACAGTAATGGGACTCCATTTTTGGCAAGGCCGATAAAAACTCTTTCAAGCTGTCTCTTTGTTGTTTAACTTTAACCTGTCGACGATTTTCCGTGTTATTGGTGTTACGAGTACGGGTACCTCTGTTAACCTCGGGGGCTGGAGAATTATTTGGTGTTGAAGGTTGGAAAATTAAGCTTTTCTTCTTCCAACTGTTCACAGACCATTCACCAATGCTTAATGTATTTAAATACATCTTTTTACAAACGCGTTTGGTTTCGTTTTTGTAGTCCATTTAAATGCAGGAATACTAACCGATCATTTTCGAGGCCTTTTAAATCCAACGTCAAACCAAATACCCATGCATTACGCATCACCATGGCATACTAATGGAATGCTGGATGCTCCGATCACACAGGACGAAGTGTCGAATGCCTTGAAAAATCTTAAAGACGGAAAGGCACCAGGTGCAGATAGTATTCCTGTTGAGTTTTTTAAGTATGCAACGGAACAACTCATACTTAAAACAACTACTGTTTTTAATCAAATTTTAGAAACAGGTGATATTCCAAATCATTTTAAGGAAGCCATTATATTCCCCATACACAAAAAAGGTAATATATCTGACCCAGCCAATTATCGAGGAATTTCATTTCTTAATTCATCGTATAAAATATTTACAAAGATATTAAATAGTAGAATTGAACAGTGGATAGAAAGCCAAGAGCTAATCAATGAGTTTCAAGCTGGATTTCGTAGTGGTTATTCAACTATTGATAACATATTTGTGCTACAAAATATTGCGGGTACCTGTATTGAGCAAAAAAAAAAATTATTCGCATTTTTTGTGGATTTCAAAGCAGCTTTTGATACGATCGACCGAAAGGCTTTATTTTTCAAACTATACAACGCAGGATTGAGTCATAGGCTTGAAAGAGTTCTGGAAAACATCTATAAAGAGACCAAATCAGCTGTGTGGAGCAGTGAGAACAATTTAGAATGGTTTGAAACCACAATGGGAGTACGGCAAGGCTGCACTTTGAGTCCGAATCTATTTGCTCTGTATATAAATGATCTCATTGATTTTTTACCTGGTGGAATACCAATAGCTGGTACATCGATAAAGGCTATGCTATTCGCTGACGATGTGGTCCTTTTCGCGTATTCACCGGAAACGTTACAATTGATGATAAATCGGCTTTATTCATACTGCCAGTTATGGAATTTAACTGTAAATCTAACTAAATCAAAAGTAATGGTTTTTAAAAAAGGATCTGGAAGAACCTGCCGAAATGAAAAATGGAATTTCAATGGAGAACCTATTGAAATAGTAAACAAATATAAATATCTGGGAATAATGATTACAAGTAATCTCAATATGGAACCACACCTAAAAGAAAAGTTGATTAAATCAAAAAGTGCTATATGCACAACCTGGAAAAAATGTTTTTCTAACAAACTGGTTCACCATAGTGTGAAACATAAAGTTTTTAGCGGAATCAATCATGATGTATGCGGCACAATCTTGGGGATACAATCAATTCGAAACTGTGGAAAAATTACAAAGATATTATATCAAAAGATGTTTTGGTCTACCTAGCACTACCCCGAACTATATGATAAACATCGAAACGGGACTATCTCCATTGTTCATTAGAACGCTTAAACTCCACGTTGATTATGTCATAAAAATTCTGCAGATGTCGGACGAAAGGCTTCCTAAAATAATTGCGACTAGGACAATCGAGAGTAAAATCCTGTGGTATAAAAAGCTGGAGGACCTTGCTAGCTACTGTGGAGTTGAGCTAAATCTTGTGGCGGAATATGGAGGATATTCGAAAGAAGTGCTTTACGATCTTGTCTTGAGAGTGGACGAACAATACAGAAAAGATTGTATAGACAAGGCAACTTCATCAGTGCATAGATCTATTTATAGCGTATTGAACCATAATTTGTGTGAGGAAAATTATTTCAAAAATAGCAACAGCCAACAACTAATATCATCAATTTTTAAAATGAGAGGAGAGCTTGTCGCACTTAATTATATACCTCATCGACCCGATCTACAAATTTACTGCAATTTATGTAATCTCTCGGAGCGTGAAGATATTATCCACTTTATTGGAAGATGCCCTATTCTCAAGGAAATACGAAGATATACTCTGGGCAGCGATGTAAAAACGACAGCAGAAGTGATAGCACTCCTTAACTGTAAAAGTGATATAAATCAATTATTTTGCTTCTATAAAACAGCCATAACGTATCGGAATAGAATCATAAACGAAGAGTTCTAGATTTAATACACAGGTAGCCAAATATACATATAAAAGAAACTTGAAAAACTTATCGAATATATATAATTAAAACTATTTATTTATAAAATTAATTTAAAACTTTAAAAAAGAAACTGAAAAAGTATATAATCTAATGTCAATCAGGCAGACGGCAATGCCATGCTAAACTGATTTCGTAAAAAACTATGAATTATGTAACTATATACAAAGAGAAAAGAATTAATAAATCAAAAAAAAAAAAAAAAAAAAAATAGTGTAAAAAATAATAAAAGGAATGATTCCTCTTTGTCGTATGTTGGTCCGATCTCCTTCGCTTTACTTCCTCCATTTTCGTAGTACATTCAACATACACTTTCTTTTCTTCCCAAGACTTGCTCCAGAATTCCTTAAATATATTTTTTCGATCTTCTTCAGAAATATCTTGGCATTTCAGTACTGTTTTTTCTCTTGTTTTGCAATTACAACGAGTTTTAAGAAAATTGGGCTCTTTCGGAACTTTATATTCCCATGCCCTGTCTACTTTCTTCTTCCCAAAGTGAGAACCCCCTCTTTCCCTTGCAGAAATTTGTTTGTTGGCAAACCATTTTTTTGGTTCAACTTGATGTTTTTTAGCCCTAATTTTTGGAACTACCACACCAGAGTTTTGAATGTTTCCAATTTCAATTTTCTCTACTTCAGGGGTGTTACCAACAGAAGAAGCTGAAAACATACGTATGATTTCTTAAAAACACTATCGAGAAAATCACTTTAATTTTAGTACTATTTATTTTCATGTGTTCATTGAATTTTATTATTTTAATTTTCTTTTTTATTCTTATTTTTTTTCTTCATTCTGGAAAATACATAAAACTGAAAAGACAATATACTTAAGATTTTTATTCTCAACATTCTAAAATTAAATTTAAATAGTTCGTGTTTCTTTCTTAAACGTATAATAATAGTATAAATATGAGCGAAACGGATCCTAATGAGTGTGTTGAATGCAGCAGACCTAATTCATACCAGGATATGGTAGAATGTGATAAATGCACGAGGTGGTATCACTACGACTGCGCTAATGTTGATGTGGCTACGGTTGCAGACAGGAGTTTTCAGTGTTCCGACTGTGCTGCGCTCATCAAAACAGTCTGTAATGGAGAGGATGTTGCAGGAACTACGAGCAACAAGGATACATCACAAAGGGTTTTACGAGACGTAGGCCATGTGGCACTTTCAACAAATAAAAGTACCGCAGCCTCATCAACAAGAAGCAGAAAAAGACTGGAGTTGGAACTAAAGCGCCTTGAAGAGCAAAAGGAGCTAGAATTGCGGTTCCAAAGAGAAATAGAAGAAAAAGAAAAGGAGTTCCTCTCAAAGCGTTATGAATTGCTAACACAAGATGACGAAGTTTGTTCGGTGAGTACCTATGCTAGAAGTCGAACATCTGATTGGGTTAGAAAGGTAGGTGCCCAGGCAGTGAAAAATCCGAAAGCAGATTCCATAACTCGTTTGAGAGCTCAACCTGAAGATCTGGTCGCTAGGGTAGCAGATATTTGTTTATCGGATCGGAATATTGCAGCACGACAAGTTATGACAAAAGAACTCCCAGTTTTCTCAGGACGCCCTGAAGATTGGCCCATGTTCATTGGCACCTTTGAAAGCTCCTCTAAGCTTTGTGGGTTTACGGACAGCGAAAATATGTGGCGCCTGCAGAGAGCTTTGAAAGGTCAGGCGTTGGAGAGCGTTCGTTCCATGGTCCCAAAAATAATAACCATACTCCGAACACAATTTGGCCGACCAGGACCTCTTATTAAGATGCTCACGGAGAAAATAAAATCTGAGCCACCACCAAAGGCAGATCGCCTAGAAACTTTGGTATCATTTGCAAATTCTGTTCGCAACTTTTGTGGCACAATGGAAGCATGTAGTTTGCAGAATCATGTCAACAATCCAGTCCTTCTAGATGAACTTATAGACAAGCTTAAAGCTCCTTATAAGATGGATTGGGCGAGGCACCGTGCTTCTTCGGATTTAAACTTGCTAGACTTTAGTGAATGGTTAGACAATATCTCCAATGCTGCATCTTCTGTGACGAATTATATTGATGTAAATATTGATAAGCGCCAGTCAGGAATACACACCCATGCAGAATCCCATACATTCACCAAAGCAGTCAATAAGGTAAATGGGTGTTTCATGTGTAATGGTACTCATCGCTTGCTTGAATGTAACAGATTCAAGGATCTATCAATTGAGAAACGAAGAGATCTTGTAAACATGAAGGAAGTTTGCGAAGTTTGCTTATCTCACCAGAAACGTTTCAGATGTCGAAGCCGAGGTCAAGAAAAATGTCATTTTCTGCTACAGTCTAAGAGAGAAGATAGTCTTCACGTAAATCTGAGACCATGTAACGCTCATCAGCAAAATGAAGACAGAAGTGCTATATTCAGGATTGTGCCAGTAGTTTTGTACGGAAACGGAAAGTCATTGAACACCTTTGCTTTCTTAGACAGCGGATCTTCCTTAACTTTGGTCGAGCAGAAGATTTCCGATGAATTAGGACTCAATGGCGTGGCTAAGCCATTATGTCTGAAGTGGACAGCAGAGACGGTGCGCTATGGACAGGATTCCAAAATCGTACCATTGGAGATTTCTGGCGCTGGTCAGTTTTCTGAAAGATATTGTCTTCAGCATGTTCGGACCGTTGGCGCTACCTAGGCAGACAGTTTTAGGCGATGTAATTCAACAAAGATATCCATACCTACGTGGAATTCCATTACCATCTTTTAAGAACTCCTCTTGTGGAATTTTAATTGGACTCAACAACCAAAAGCTAACACTGTCACTGAAAACGAAAGAAGGGGGATGGAACGATACAGTTGCCATTGAGACAAGACTTGGTTGGTGCTTGAGCAGCGGAGAGACAACTGGTATGTGGAGCAATGGACTGTATCACATTTACAAGGCTTGCGAGTGCGATGCTGAGCTTGACGACATGATTCGATTGCAATATACTCTTGAAGCAGAAAATAATGAAAAGAGTACTTGCGAGACTGCAGAAGAGGTTCGAGCAAGGAAGATACTGGAAGACACGGTGTGTCGAAATGGTAACCGATTCGTGAGTGGTCTGCTTTGGAAACAAGGTGATATCTTTCTACCAGATAGCTATACAATGGCGCTAAAGAGGCTTCAGTGCTTAGAAAGAAAAGTTCATTCTGATGTTTCACTTTTGGAATCGGTTAATAATCAAGTGAAGAATCTGTTGGACAAAAATTACGCGAGGAAGCTTAGTAAGACAGAGCTTGCAGAAGAAAGGTCACGAGTCTGGTATTTGCCCACATTCTTAGTGAAGAATCCGAACAAGCCAGGAAAAGTACGTATGGTTTGGGACGCAGCGGCAAAAACACAAGGAGTTTCTCTGAACGATATGCTTTTAAAGGGACCAGACGAATTGAGGGCTTTGACAGATGTACTTTCTGGATTCCGAATAAATAGGATAGCTGTAGCTGGAGACATACAGGAAATGTTTCATCAGATAGAGGTGTGTGAAGCAGATCAACATTGCCAGAGATTTCTATGGCGCGATGGACTATCAAGTCTGGAGCCAGATGTTTACATAATGAAGGTGTTGACATTTGGTGCAACGTGTTCTCCAAGTATTGCTCAATACGTTAAAAACAGAAATGCAATGGATTTCGCAGATGAGTTTCCTGAAGCTGCAGAAGCCATAGTCAACCGACATTATGTGGACGATTATCTCGATAGTGTCGATACCATCGAGGAAGGTATTCAATTAGTAAAAGAGGATTCCTTTCCTTTTACCTTGTGAAGCTTAAGGTACTAATGCAGGAAGTTTGGAGAACTGCTATAGCCTGGGATGATGTGATACCAGAGGAGCTGCAAACGAAATGGGAATCCTGGCGTGGTCTGTTGAAAGGTGTTCAAGAGGTCTAGATTCCAAGGTGCTACTATCCAAAGAACTTCAGCAAGGGGGCTAGGATTCAATTGCATATATACGTTGATGCCAGTGAAGATGCTATGGCTGCTGTAGCATATCTTCGATTTCAAGAAGGACACTCGATTGGATGTTCTCTCATTTGTTCCAAAAACAAGGTTGTCCCGCTGAAGCCTTTGTCAATTCCAAGGTTGGAACTTCAGGCTGCGGTTATGGGTGCTAGACTGGCTGATTCAATATCAAAGATGTTAAAGATGCCCATCGAGAAGCGATTTCTGTGGACTGACTCTAGAAATGTTATTCATTGGCTGCAGTCCGATGCAAAAAGGTATAAGCAATTTGTAATGTTTCGAATTTCTGACATTTTGCAGAGGACTAGAATTGAAGAATGGAGATGGACTCCAACTAAATGCAATGTAGCTGATGAAGGTACCAAGTGGACGAAAATGCCGTCCTTTGATAAAGACGCTCGATGGTTTCGATGTCCTGATTTCTTGTACAATCTAGAGGAGACATGGCCAACTATACCTACTTCAGCTATCAAACAGCAAGAAGAAATACGCCCAAGATATGTTTTGGTAATGAGTTCATTGGCCCAAAGTTTTTTGGTGGATTTTGAGCGATTTTCTTCTTGGACACGACTGAAACGAACGATGGCGTTGGTACTAAGATACGTCAACAACTTCAGAAGGAAGGCACGTGGGGAATCAACATATGGTCGACTGCTACTGTCGAAAGAAGAATTACAGAGAGGTGAGCAACTAATTTATCAAATGGCACAGAATGATAGCTACGGTAATGAGATCGTCTTATTAACAGCTGGTAAAACCTTGCCCAAGACTAGTCAGTTGTATAAGCTTTCACCATACATTGACGAAACTGGAGTTTTGCGAATAAGAGGAAGAATCGACCGTGCATGGTACGCCGATGAAGATACAAAGCGACCATAATTCTGCCAAAAGATCATTATGTGCTTGTTCAGTTCTATCATAAGAAGTTCCAACATCAATGCCAGGAGACAGTTGTGAACGAAGTTAAGCAAAGATTTTGGATACCTAAGCTTCGTCCATTGGTGAGGAGGGTTCGCAAGAAGTGTCCCGAGTGTCTTCAAAGGCAAGCTAAACCACTTGTTCCGGAAGTGGCTCCATTACCAGAGGCAAGGTTGGCAGCGTACACTCGTCCGTTTTCTTATGTCGGTGTAGACTATTTTGGGCCAATCGTCGTCAAAATCAGAAGGCGTGCAGAGAAACGATGGGGAGTGCTTTTCACATGCCTTACCGTAAGAGCTGTGCATTTGGAAGTTGCTCATAGTCTGTCAGCGGACTCATGCATCATGTGCATCAGGAATTTTGTATCCAGACGTGGTGTACCGAAAGAAATCTATTCAGACAACGGGACAAATCTAAGAGGTGCACAGAAAGAACTAAGGGAAGCATTTTCTGGTTTGGAATTTGACAAAATACAAGAATGGTTCACGACTTCTCAAACGAAATGGTATTTTAATCCTCCAGCAGAACCGCATATGGGGGGTGTATGGGAGCGACTTGTTGGATCGGTAAAGCATGTGTTACAACAAGTAATGAAAAATCAACGACTGACGGATGAGTTTTTGCTGTCAATGTTAATCGAGCCAGTGCCAGTTGGATCTCATGACATGGAAGCTTTGACACCGAACCACTTCTTACTTGGCTCATCGAGTGGATACAAGTCGGCAGGACGATTTTGCGACAGAAGTCTTTTACTTCATAAGCAGTGGCGAAGATGTCAACGGGTGGCGGATTTGTTTTGGAAAAGGTGGGTACGTGAGTATCTTCCGACATTAACACGGAGGACAAAATGGTTCCAGGAAGTTAAGAACATCGAAGAAGGAGATGTAGTCATAGTTATTGATGAAAATCTACCTCGGGGATCTTGGCCAAAAGGAATAAATACAAAAACTATTAAAGCGAAAGATGGAGCAATTCAAAAAGCAACTGTGCAAACAGCTTCAGGATTGTACGATAGACCCGTGGCAAGATTGGCTGAATTTTATTATTTTAATTTTCTTTTTTATTCTTCATTCTGGAAAATATATGAAACTGAAAAGACAATATACTTAAGATTTTTATTCTCAACAAGGGGAAACAATTATTTCATCTTCAATCTGTTCCAAGCTCTCAAAAACGGACATATATTCATCATTTGCAACATTAAAACTTGAGTAATCGATGTTTATCGAATTTGAAATCAAAGCTTCAAAGTTTTCTTCAGAATCTCTGCAAACAATTTCGTCCGAAAATGTGGGGATCTCAATGGCATTACATTCCATTTCAAACATTTTATTCTCCTCTTCGACGATAAAGTTGGGAACTTCTTCCACCAATAAAATAGGTTGCTTTAAAGCTAGTCTAAGCATTTTCAAACCTCTTGACATGATTGAACTTTAATGTTGGAAAAAAACAGTAGAATTTTTAAATTAAATAAATAAAAAAAAAATAAAAAAAAAAAAAATAAAAAAAATAAAAAATAAATTTGATGGCACAACAGCTCATGAAGAACTAGGGCCTAGTGACTTACAACTCTCAACCATTCCTGTGTGCGTGTCTGTAGGAATGGAGGGGACCTACAGTTTATTGCCGAACGGCTAACGAGCAGCACTTTTCTGTGACAGGAGATACTCTTGGAGGATTTGTCAATTTCTCGCAAGAGGCAGTAGCCGCTTTTTCTTTTAAATAAATAAGTGGCGAGGCTGGGGATCGAACCTTAGACCTCCGGCATGACAGTCCATCGCACTAACCATCACGCCACGGCTACTACAAGAATTTTTAAATTAACCCAGAAAAAATAAACTAATCAAATAAGAAGATTTAAAATGGTATTAAATATAAATCTATCTTTCAATATTTTCTTAGTTCATTTTTCTGAAATGACTAAATTGAAGTAAAATCTTAAAAAAGTGAGTTAAGTTAAACGATTCCAACGTTTTTCAAAAATATTTGAGAAACCAAAAATAAAATGGGGTTGAAGGTACACCACGGCGTATGTGGGCCTTTTTTAGGAAAGTCATTAAGTAAGACGTTTTCTGAAAACTGGTTTCAAAACAAAAATTAAGGCACCATTTCATTTCCCAAGAACATACAAAAAGCTGAAAACAGTCTTAGATTTAAACAGGAAATACTCCTAAATACATTTGGATTGTAAAAAAAATATAGAAAGAAAACCTTGTATATCCATTGGGACCAGAAAAATACTTGTGTTACTTAAATAATACGACTAAACATACATTGTTTTGAGATAGTTTATAACTAAAAGACAATTACCAAACATACGCCGCAACAAATCAACCGTCCTGTTCTTACAATCAGGCAACGCTCAGACCCGCCAACGAGCCGGTACCACCGCCCCGCCTGGAAAATAAAGCACAGACCACTAACCGCTTCACCTTGAGCTATGAGGCCGAAGTAATGAACGCGGTCCGTAAATGGGGCCTGAAATTCGACTCTTCCGGAAACCCCTTAGAATTTCTGGAAAGAATAAAAGAATTAACCAGTTGCTATAATATATCGCCAGCCGACATGTTAAGAACGTTACCAGAAGTATTTCGAGGAACTGCGTTGGAGTGGTTACGAATAAAGAGAAATAGCTTTTCTTCTTGAGGGGAGTTTTGCAGCCAGTTCCTGCAACACTTTCTGCCAGCCCGGTACGTATTTCGACTCGAAGACGAAATTTATAGAAAGCGTCAAGGCCCCCGAGAGCGTGCAAAGGATTTCATAAGTTCAGCACAGTACCTCATACGACAGCACCCCCGCCTTACTTCCGTCGACTTAATAGACAAAATCTACAAAAATCTCCGACCAGAGTATCGTTATTACGTGCGTCGCGAAGACTTCAAAACGTTGGATGAGTTGATGACTTTAGCAGAGGAATTCGAAGCGATAAGAAACGACGAAAGGAACAATCGCTCCACTCCTGCTTTCAGCAACCCCGCTCCCTTTCCGAGGGCGCCTCATCACAACGTCCCGGCGACTAGGAATAATGATTATTATCACCGCTCCACTCCCGGCCCTTCTTCGATGAGTAGAGCGCTACCCACAGCTACACCTCCGTACGACCGGTCGATACACTACTGGAACTGCAAGCAAGGAGGGCATCAGAAGGAAACCTGCAATCGGCCGTTTCATTTGTTTTGTTCCTTCTGTGGCCAGGATGGAATTTCAACAAAGGATTGCCAGTGCCACCAAAACCCCGTCGCCATGATGAACACCCCACCAGCTTTAGACCCTCGAATTTTTGTCCCAATCAAGCTTAATGGACGTTCATACCAGGCTTTAGTCGAAACCGGTTCTACGAAGACATTAATTGTGGGAGACGCGCTGCGTCGCGAATTCAAGGTATCCGAGATGCCGATGCGTAAATATGAAAGAGCTATTCACATGGCAAACAGAAACCCAGTAGTTACCTCAGAACATTACACCGTAACATTCTACTTAGGTGAAAAGCCAGTCACTGGAGAAGTAACGTATTTACCAGGGTTAGAAAAAGATGCCATATTCGGAATGGACATTTTAGGAAAAGTAAAGATACAAATATTCATGCAAGAAAAACAAATCACCGGAAAGAAGGATACGAAGCTTGGTACGAATGACAGGGCATGTTCAATCAAGGAGCATTTACCCCTCGAACAGGTCGAACGTTTGAACACATTCCTAGCCACAGAGTTACCTTTATTTGACGAGATGAAAGGAGTTGCAAAAGTTTCTCCACACCAGATTTGGCTTAAATCAGAGCGACCGTTTAAACAACGTTATTACCCCCGGAATCCAGCAATGCAGAAAGTCATAGATGAAGAGGTAGACGAACTATTAAAAACCGGAAAAATTAAACCATCAAAAAGTCCCTATAGTTCACCGGTGGTGCTAGTGCGCAAGAAAGGAGGCTCGTGGAGAGTATGTGCGGATTACCGTCAACTCAATGTATTATCCATCAAAGACGCCTATCCCCTGCCGTTTATAAATTCTATACCGGACAAACTTCGAGGGGCCAAATTCATAACCACGATCGATCTACATAAAGCAAGGATACTGGCAGATCGCCTTAGATGAAAGACGCAGCCTTCACAGTCCCGGGGAGGGGACTATTCAAGTGGAATGTAATGCCATGCGGTCTGCACTCCGCCGGGGCACCATTCCAAAGAGCCATGGATACTATTTTTGACCCGAGCACTCACGATCACGTCTTCGTCTATTTAGACGACATTATAATTATCAGTCATACATTCGATGAGCACCTTCAACACCTAAAGGAAGTATTCCATAAACTTCGCGCAGCTAACTTAAAAATAAATATCGAAAAATGCAACTTTTGTCGAGAGAGCCTGAAGTATTTAGGGTACGTGGTCAGCAAGGAGGGAATTCATACCGACCCCGATAAAATATCAGCTGTTCAAAACCTCAACGCCCCGTCCAACATCCGAGAACTTCGTCGTATGCTAGGAATCTGCTCTTGGTATCGCCGATTCATCGAGGATTTTTCAACCGTAGCTGCACCGCTAGGCGCTAACCACCCTGCTTAAAAAAATGTCAAATGGAAATGGAACCCCGAGAAGCAAACTGCATTCGACCTCCTCAAATCAAAACTCACAGAAGCACCTGTACTGGCTTGTCCTGATTTCAACCTACCGTTTACGCTCCAAATCGATGCCAGCTAGTTCAGCCTAGGTGTAGTCCTAACTCAAACAAAAGACGGTTATGAGAAGGTCATTGCTTATGCTAGTCGCACTCTGACGGATTCTGAAGAGAAGTATGCAGTAACTGAGAAAGAGTGCTTGGCGATACTATGGGGGATCAGAAAGATGCGCCCCTATCTCGAAGGCTACAATTTCAACGTAATCACAGATCACCATTCGTTGAAGTGGCTGCACTCTTTAGAAAACCCCTCCGGTCGATTAGCTCGTTGGGCTCTGGAAATGCAACAATACGACTTCGATATCCAGTACAGGAAAGGAGCCATGAACGTCGTCACCGACGCTTTGTCCAGAGACCCTCTACCAATTACCGAGATTGACAGGACCGCAGCTTCTTTCGATACCAAGCCCGATTGGGTCAGAAAGAAAAGATGGCAATTAGAAAAAGAACCGCAAAAGTATCCAGAGTATACCATTTTAGAAGACAAATTGTACCGCCGATTCGATAATAATCAACCTTTGGCCAGTTCGCAAGAATACGACTGGAAATTATGTGTGCCGTTAACCGACCGTAACCGTTTGATATTAGAAAATCACGATGTCCCAACTGCCGGACACCAGGGAATCGCTAAGACCACAGCTCGAATGGCCAAAGTTTATTACTGGCCCGGGATGTTCCGAGACATTAGTAAATATGTAAGGAAATGTAAAACATGTAATAAATTTAAAACGCCGCAACAAAAACCTAATGGACTGATGTACACTAACCCCGCGGACGGACCTTGGGAGACAGTATGTGCGGACTTTTTCGGTCCGTTACCTCGCTATATGAAACACTTTTAGTGATGACAGACAAATTCTCCAAGTGGGTTGAAGCTGTTCCCTTACGATCCGCCACCCCTCCAGGGTTAATTCAAGCTGTTGGAGAACGAACCACTACCCGCTTCGGAGTGCCTCGAGTTTTTCTGTCCGATAATGGCGCGCAGTTCACGAGTCATCAATTTGTAACATTTTTGCAGGACGTAGGAATCAAGCAACAATTAACCGCACCATACACTCCGCGAGAAAATCCCACGGAAAGGGTCAACAGAGTATTGAAAACGATGATAGCGCAATATATACAAGACAACCAACGTCATTGGGACGAATACATCCCTGAGCTAACCTTTACCATCAATACGAGTCCCCACGACTCCACTGGATTCTCTCCTGCAATAGAAAATAAAACCCCGTTGAATTTCGGTCGAGAATTGAGAGATCCGTACGAGCCAGCCACCCCCTCCTCGCATAATACCGCCGTTGAAGACATCAATACAAGACAAGAAAGAATGCAATCACTATACGACCTTGTGAAGATCAATTTAGTAAAGGCCAGTCAGACGCAAGCAAAGTATTATAATTTGCGACGAAGACCTTGGCGACCAAGTATTAACGAACAGGTCTACAAAAAGGTTAAAGTTTTGTCCTCAGGCGTAAATTACTTTGCTGAAAAACTAGCGCCCAAATACGACGGCCCATACGCAGTCATTAAATTCATATCGCCGGTCATTGTAGAGACAAAAGACAGAGAAAGGAAACAATTCGAGCTCACGTCAAAGATTTGAAAGGATTTTATTCTGAAGATTATGATTCCAGTCGCTTACACCCATAACAAGCATAAGAGAACGTCCATCCAACCACCAAAACATCAGTCGACTACCGGCCACCGGCCACCGAAGTGTGTATATCAATCGAAGCAGCCAACAGCCCTTCAAATATAATACAGAACCAACTACCTGAGGAAAAAAATATATACGTCATGGAAGAAACTCCGATGGATGAAGAACCTGGCCGTAAAATATTTCGTCGCAACCCTCAGCCGAGTAAACAAACCGAAGGGAAAAGCAGTGCAACGGCTAGCCGCAGGCAGGAAACATCGATCGCCACTGGTGAGCACAAAAATCGTGCTGCGGAGTGTGCGCCATTTAAAAGGCAACGAACCATGCCGGTAAAAGTAGCCAGCCCCGCTCGTGGGGACTCGCAGGTCTTCTTCGAAATACGACCAAAGAAATAAGTCAGCCGAGTAGCTTCGATGACACACGATGAAACCAAGATTTTACCAGTACCGCCGCCTAGGAATATGGCAGAGCAGATGGCTGAAGTACGCTTCGCCACCAAAAAGCGGAAGAGAAATGGACCCCGTTGATTCCTGCAATAGAAAATAAAATACGGGCATGAGTCACGGCGATCGTCGCCTTCACCAGGGATTCAGAGATTTTGCCGACCGTCTCTGGCACCGTAAAACATTCATGCAACTTTTCCGCCAGTCGCAAACAGAAGATTACCACCACAACTACCAAACCAGCAGCATCTACCACACGAAAGGTCACCGTAAAGACACCAAGCACTACAGCAGTTACCAGCACCACCGCCACCCCGACGCCCATGGAAAACAAAAGTGAATTACCCGACCTCTCGAAACTCACGATTGGAAAAAGAACACGAACTAGCGCTCTTCTACCGAAACCAGCCGCAAGCACTTCGAAAAAGGAAACACAAGCTGAATTCGATCCTTTCCGAGGAAATTTCTTTAAAAGGAAAGAAGCATTACCGAGCTTTTTCAATCAAGCGTCCATGGGGAAATATCTTGGTCCGTTTTAACAAGAAAGGGAGCCGCGCGACATTAAAATGGCGCGAACACTTAAAAACCTTGGACATCCCACAGTAGATCTACGTAAAAGTAAAACAGTTTTTTTTATTTATTTATTTAATTGAACTATTTTGTTTTCTCTTTTGTAATGAATACCTTCTTTTTAAGTTCTTCATATTGATCATGGAATCCGCAAAACTGGATTCGCAGTAATTCGCAATGCAGTGCTCTCTTTTCTTCTTACCCATTTGTCGTGAAAAGAAAAGAGAACACTGTACTGAGAATCACTGCGGATCCAGTTTTACGGATTCCATAATCGACATGCATTTTCAATTAATAAACATTTTTAGGTTACTACAAAAAAAAAACAAAAAAAAAAAAAAACAACACAAAAAAAAAAAAAAATAATACAAAAAAAAAAAACGTAAAAAAATATATACATGTTAGAGAAAAATGTATACAGAAAATGAGTAAATAATAATAAAGGAGTGTTAACGGAAGAGAGTGAGTTTTAATTAAAATAAGTGAGCATGATGAGTGGAATCTGCGCTTGGTGAGTCATTCTAGGAAGGACGGTAAACTAAGGTAGTCACAGAATCCGGTATCGGGAAATTTGAAGAGTTCGGTTTAATTTTTCCTATTATCAGAAGTGGGATGGAAATTCACTTTTTTTAACTTTTTCTTTTTAATTAATTTAAATTACTGACGAAAATAATTAAATAAGTGGAAAAAAAAAAAAATTGTAAAATTTCATAACGCGATCGCGAGAGTGTTTTGTTTTGCGGAGGAGATATCGCGTGGAGCTCCTTTGGTCTGATTAAATATAAATTCGGTTGTTTTGTTTTTATAAATAAAACGAAATAATTTAAAAGTGACAAAAAAAAAATAATAAATACAGGAAAACGAAAACCATGAGATAAACGCGATTAATTCGGAAATTTGAAAGTGTTTTTAATCGAACAAACATGTTGAATTCCGTTGGTCGGGTTGTATTGCAAAATATAGCGACACAGTGGTCAGGTGCTTAAAAAAAAAAAAAAAAAGAGAGATAGAATTCAAACTCAGAAACGGTAAGTGTCTCCTTTTTTGTCTCTTTTCTTTGTTATAAGTGATCTTTTTCATTACCTTGTCATAAGAGTGTTTTTGCGCAAAAGAGACAGATATCTACCTTACGAATGTTTTAAAGAAAAGATAGAAAATGAATGATAAAGATAAATCTACGAATAACACAAATAGAAGTGAAACGTTTGACACCGGGAATAACCAAAAACAAAATGAAAATGAGCATCCTGTTATCACAGTTGAAGCACTTAATGCAATTTTTAATATCGTAACTAGAAAAGAAAATAACGTTCGCGACTCGGTCGGTTTTCCTAACTTCGATCCAGATCACTCCCGTATCAATATAATTCAGTGGTGTTCCGATATCAACATTAGGGTGGAAAGGGATGATTTAAAAGACTTTGACATTATCCCAAGAGTAAGTGCTGCGTTGTTAGGGCGAGCGAAGTCATGGTATGAAAAGTACGGCTACCAACACTATCAATGGAACGATTGGCAACTTTTCTTGACTCATGCATTTTCAAGCGGTTCCGATATCATTGGGCAGCTCAGACAGGTTGCTAATTCTGAAAGTAACACTTTTGAGTCTTATACTGATTTTGTTATGGAAAAGGTTTCACAAATAAATCGTTTGCCCTTCGACATACCAGAGGATAAGATTATTAGGATTGTAATCGGGTGTATAACAGATGTGAGCCTTCGTAACTCACTTACTTTCGTTATGCCTCCAACAGTTCAGAGTTTGGTAGATCATTTGTCTTCGATTCTTGAGACACCCAGACGTAGAAAGGAATTTCAAAATCATCAAGGGGATTATAATCAAGCGTGTTCGAAAATGCCAATTGGTAAGAGGATGAGTTTGGGTATTTCACTTCCATCCAAGCGTCCAAGATTAGATTCAGAAAAGAAATATTTTTCTTGTGGAACTTTGGGGCATATAAAAGCTAATTGCCCACAGTCAATCCGCTCCACCATTACGAGTAACGCTTCACAGAAATCGAGGGTTCCGAATGAAACAACATGTGATTTAAAAAAGTGTAAGTTTGGTGGAAAGGCGGGTCATGATGAGAAAACATACTGGCCAAACAACGCGAGGAAAACTGTGAACCTATGCAAGGACAATATGGTTGCTGATATTGCTACGGTTATCGTTATTAATGGTTCAGTTCATCGGTGTTTACTCGATACGGGCTCAGACTGTTCACTTATTCGTGCTGACGTGGCTGCAAAGCAGACGGCTCCCAGAGCGACTCATTTAATATCGGTGCAAGGTGTTGGAAAAGAACCAATTCTACTGACTGAGAAAATGGATCTTCTTGTTGAATTTGAAGAAATCATCATTGAAGTAAGTTTCCATATTATAGACCCCATCTATTTGAAAAACGAACTGATAGTAGGTAGGGACGTCCTGAGCGACACCAGTTTAGAAATCAAAGTTGACAGCGAAGGTTCTACAATCCAACGGAAAAAGCAAACACCATCTTTAACCTGTTTAGTTACAAAACATGATGTACCAAGCATACCAAAAAACTATATTAGTAGAGCAGATGTTAATTACTTGTTGGAAAAATATGATAAATTTATTGTAAAGGGAAAAGAGTTTCCTACAGCTGAAGTAAAATGTGGTGCACTTGCAATAAGACTTGAGCATGATGTGAATGTCAACTACAAACCATATAGGTTGTCAATTTCGGAGCGTCAAGTTGTAAGTGAAATAGTAAATGACTTACAAAAGCACAAAATAATTCAACAAAGTCAATCGCCATATGCTAGCCCTATAATATTGGTTCGAAAGAAAAACGGTCAAAATCGCTTATGCGTTGATTATAGGGCCTTAAATAGATCAATGCGCTTTCCAATGCCAAGAATTGATGACCAAATCGACCAACTAGCAGGAAATAAATACTATACATCGTTAGATATGGCATCTGGGTTTTATCAAATCCCTGTTTCAAAGGAATCAATAGATAAAACTGCATTCATTACACCAGATGGCCACTGGGAATTCCTACGTATGCCTTTTGGGCTGGCTGATGCCCCAGCCGTTTTTCAGAGGAGTATCAATAAAGCACTTGGAACTCTCAAAAACAAGGTAGCGATAATTTATGCTGACGATTTGCTTATACCATCAAAGACCATACAAGAGGGCATTGAAAGACTTAATTTAGTTCTTAAAGCGCTAACCGACAATGGTTTTTCTATAAATATCGATAAATGTAAATTTCTGCAGGAAAATATTGAATATTTGGGGCGTGAAATATCAATCGATGGTGTGCGACCAGCG
The DNA here is from genome assembly GCA_929447395.1 of Epistrophe grossulariae. NCBI lineage: Eukaryota > Metazoa > Arthropoda > Insecta > Diptera > Syrphidae > Epistrophe > Epistrophe grossulariae. Next base: position 83,505,047 of record OV839568.1, on the reverse strand, counting down.
ACAGCAAAAATTGATGCCCTTGTAAAATCCCCCGCACCAACAAATGTTAGACAAGTTCGTCAATTTATGGGACTAGCGAATTATTTTCGAAAATTTGTTCCCGAGTTCTCAGCTAAGCAGGATGTATAACTGCTTTGACAAAGCAAAACGTTAAATTTGACTTGACCCAAGAGCAAGAGGAGGCTCGACAGCATATAATAATTGAACAACTGACTGCAAGACCGGTGCTTGTAATATTTGAAAACCGCTGCCGATTCATTTTGCAGCAAGACAATGAGCTGATTCACACAGCTTTTATTAAAATTTTGCAAACTTAAAATAAACAGCAATTAACCTTACCACCCTACTCTCAATTAAAATGTGTGGAGTTTTCAAACACGCACGGTTTATGGAAATGGAAGGATGTACACAAGAAAAGTAAAGTTCATTGAAGCTATCAAAGTGGCAAGGGTCAACATTTTGTCAGATTTTTAAGGAATCGTTTGCGATTGTTTAAGAAATCGAACATTGATTTTGTATGATTCCTTAAACGATCGCTTTTTTGAGGTAATTCAAAATAAGGAGTGCTCTAAAAAGTTCTAAAATATTGTGTTAAAATTAATCAATTGGTTTTTATTTCTACTAAATAAATACTGTGGGGCTATTCTAATGTTACAGCAAATAATACACATTTTTGTGACTGTTAACAAAACTAGTTCACAAAATTGCTTTAGCTTTTAGAAATTAGTCAAAACTTCTCTTAATACTAGTAACCATGTAACCATGTTCTACTTTACTACGCAATACAAATTCTCTAATTAGACCTCAAATAAGTACCAAAAATAGTTAATTGTAAAATAAACTATGTGTGAGGCTATCCAAATGGTACGGACTGTACCTAGGGTTTCTATACAAATTAAATTTTTCTAGGCTATATATTTTGACTTTCATTTAAAAAAAATTCAGCTCACCCAAAAAAACTTGAGCTCATCCATACATAAGGTCCTGGCTCCGGCTGTGGATGACGTCGAAGATGTTGTTTGTTGCTTGCCTCCATTATTGTATCAGAATCTGTGTGATGATTGATTGCCTTTGCTTGCTCTTCTATTCATTGTTTGGTGACGTAAGGATCCCCTGCTTTTTTTTGTTGTAACGGGTGATTTTTTAGCTGGTTTGGTTTTGGCAACACTGGTTTTGACAGCTGACGTGTGTTTAGTACCTTGTGTCACTGTCAAACAGCTTCAGTTTGGTTTGCAATTTAAAATTTAACTAAAGCCAGCCGACCTACCACAACGCCGAATTTTTGGTGAATGGGCTCTTGGAAAGCTGGCCGAGGATCCGCTTTTTTATCGAAAAATTGTGTTCAGCGATGAGGCTCATTTTTGGTTGAATGGGTACGTAAATAAGCACAATTGCCGCATTTGGAGTGAAGATCAGCCAGAAGCATTGCAACAGCTAATGCATCCCGAAAAAGCCACTGTTTGGTGCGGTTTATGGGCCGGCGGCATTATTGGGCCATATTTCTTCAAAGATGATGCGAATCGCAGCGTTACTGTCAATGGTGAACGCTACCGAGCGATGATAACAAACTTTTTTTTGCCCGAAATGGAAGTTCTTGACTTGCATGATATGTGGTTTCAACAAGACGGTGCCACATGCCACACAGTACGCGAAACAATGGCGCAATTGCGAGGCGAGTTTGGTTAACAGTTAATTTCACGTTTCGGGCCGGTCAATTGGCCGCCTAGATCGTGCGATTTGACACCATTAGACTATTTTTTGTGGGGGTATGTCAAGGCTAATGTCTATAGGGACAAGCCCGCTTCGATTGACGCACTGGAAGCCAACATCCATGCATTCATTCGTGAGATACCGGCGGATATGTGTGAAAGAGTATGCCAAAATTGGACTCAGCGGATGGGCTACCTGAGACGCAGCCGCGGTCAACATTTGCATGAAATTATCTTTAAACATTAAATTGCAAGGTTCAAACTATCGATTCAAATAAATATTTCATTCATTTTTTCGAATTTTTTGTGTTTTTTTTTTTTTTTTAAAGTTCTAAACCTCTTAAAAAATCACCCTTTACTTTTGCTGATACTTCTTTATGATGATGAGTGTCCGTAATTTGCTGCTTGCTAGCTTCATATGCCTTGACTATTTCTTCGAGTCTTTCCAGTTTAAGGTCTTCTTTTGTTAAGTTTGTTTTTTAAAACTTCATCGACCACGCCAATGATAAATACGTCTCTTACCATGTCGTCCTCGTTTGGGTATTCACAAGGTGTTACTAAAACTTTTAACTCAGTAAGATAATTTTCTAAACTTTGATTTGTTTTTTGTTTGTTGACCTTGAATTTTTAGCGGTTGTATACTAAATTCATTTTTGGTTTAAAATGACCATTGAACTTTTCGATGACTTCACAGAATTTAGATTTATTAGTAAGCTTAAATATGTTGTACAATTTAAGACCATCATCTCCTATGCAGATGAGAACTACTGCGATTTTTCTGGAATAATTTTTTTTCATCAAGACCCATTGCTAAAAGGTACAGTTCGATTTTCTGCTTCCAAAATGTCCACTCATCAAATAGATTTGGAGCTCGTTTGTTTAGTTCTCTTATATCCATTTTAATAACTGTTTCTTAACTTTTTTTTGGAATTTTTGCACCTGACAGCATGTTATATTCAAGTGTTTCAAAACTGTTTATTGGTTTCCATAAAATCAGTTTATACTACATAGGTGTTTACATACATACATAAGTTTATACTTATACATATATGTTTATATAATACACATACTAAAATACACTTGTATGGAAAGGCTTAAATGTGGTGGTGCAAAATAAGATTACCCAGCAAACATTTATGTGAATGTTCACTTAACATTCAGCAAAAATGAAGAATATCATCCGATAAATGTTCATTTTCAGTGAATGAAATCTGAAAATGTTTCAAAAGCCTATCATTTTTACGTTATGAAGGGAAGAGGGGGTTTGTGCGGAATTTCTTGCAGGATAAAAATAATTGAGAATCGATTCTCCTTCATTGTAGGTGAATAAAAGTGAACGTACACAAGTAATTCCTCAAACAAGTAAATTTGGTGGATTCACCTATATTCGTATTTATTCATCATTTATGAATCATTTAAAAGATTCATATGTGTGTTTCGTTACCCAGGAGTTTGGACCCAAATCGATTTAGAAATGAATTCAGATTCGAAGGTTTTGTTCACTTATGTCAATCATTTATGATACAGTTCTGAATGAAAATGTTTGCTGGGTAGGGTGATGAATAGTAATAATACTTAATATGCAACAACTATAAAAATAAAACCATACATTTATATTATGGTTTTCGAAATTTCAATCATAAGAAAAAATTACTTTGAGATTAAAAACGTCGCAACTACGTTTCTCGTTAAATTTTTGATTAAATATTTCCCACGAAGTGACGTAACTGGTTCATTGCTCTTTTTTAACTGTTTGCAATGTTGTATTTGTTTTAAGATTCATATCATTTAAAACATTAGTTCAATGCAATAATTCCAAAAAATTACCAAAATACTTGTTAAACACACAAAAAACACCTATTAAATGTGTACTCAAAACTAAAAACTGCTCTCCTGTACAAAAGTAATAAAACAGATACGTCACTTCGTTAGATGAGGGACGATATGTTTACTTGCGATCAGTGTCAAACTACGTACACCAGACGGTAATGCTTCATATTCAAATGACCCATGAGAATAAAGTGTCTATTCTATGTGATATATCTATGTGGTGCGTGTTTTGATAATGGTCGAAATTATAATTACCATATAAAAAAAAATCATCAAGAAACAGCTTCATTTAATATGATACATATCAAAGAAAAGGAAACACTCTCATTCTAATATTCAGTTAAAAAAAAGTAAAATAGCAAATGATAATGAAGTCAAACATTGTGATGTTTGTAAACTAGATGTCTGTCAATCAATGTTTCAAGGCCACCTTAAGAGCAATCTTCATAAAACAAAACCATGTAATAATAATAATAGGAAAAATATTGAAGTGATAAATACAGCATTTAAGAACCGCATTATAAGTTATAGAGTTCGTGATTGTGATTTTCATATTAGTTTTAAAGACTTGCGTGTACACAGATTTTTCTAAGGCATTCGATCAATTACGTCACAGCATTATTGTTCACAAACTAATAGCCTTCGGTTTTCCACCTTTTTTATAGCATGTATAAAATCTTACTTGGAAGACAGATCCTACCAGGTGTCTTAAGCTTTAAGGATTTAGGTGTTCACTTCAGCTCTAATTTAGAATTCACCGAACACATAAACTACATTGTTAACAAAGCGAGCTCCATGCTTGGGTTTATAAAACATTGGGCAAACAAATTTAACGACCCACATGAACGATCAAATAACTTAACCGTCAACCCGGAAATCTCTATTAATTCCCTTTAACGAAGGGATAGGTAGATCCTGGTTGATGCGTTGACCAATTGTCAGCGGTAGCAAAAAGGCGAATTTTATTATAGATCTAAACCTTACTGTTTATTCGAAAACTTTTATCTTTTTAAAATAACAAAAGGACTTTTAATGGCTTACGAAAAAAGACCATAAAAGCAAGCAACGACGAAATTTGCGAAGTAAAACGACAAAGATTTTCCCCTAAGGGTTGTGATGCAATCTCTTCATTCTACTTCGTAGACAGGTATTTATACAAAAATTTCAAGTAGGTAATTTCGAAAGAGGGATTACGTTATATTTTAAGTTTAAGTTTAAAGGCGAAATCAAAAATATAAAATTATGGCGAATGATATAATTTGAGCGCCAGATTAAAATTTAAAAATTAAAACATTATAGTCATAAGTATAATCAAAATCAAAGATATTTAAACATTATTTACAATTTTTCAATTAAAGATATTTATGATGAAAAAAGATTAATAATGATGAATTTCGGCATTTTTCTGATTCAACACCATATGTTACCCTTTCCTTATACAATTGTTATGTACGACATCATTTTGAGTAAGCCTCACAAGTATGGATTCCCTTTTATGAAATTCATAAAAGTCGAATTGAATCAATACAACATAAATTCAGTCGCTTTGCCCTAAAAAGGTCTGCCCTGGGCCGATCCGTTCAACCTACCACCATATGAACATCGAATCCAGATTCTGCTGCTGCAAACATTATTTTATTATTATTATTATTATTATTATTATTATTATTATTATTATAATTATTATTATTATTATTATTATTATTATTTCTACACCAACTAATGAATGGTCAAATTGACTCTCCTGATTTGTTAGCCTGCGAAGATTTGAACTTTTACATGTCGATTTCCATAGAACTAACTACGGCATACATGAGCCTCTTAACCGTATGAGCAGGCTTTTCAATTTAAATGCTTCCTCTGTTGATTTTAACACGAGTAAAATGGTTTTAAAGAAAGCATTTCGAACCAGTATTGCAATATTATTTAACGCGAATTTTATGATGTATTAGGATGTTAAGGATGACGAATTACTTGTAGACCACGACTTTGGATTTTACGAATCCAACAATAATAATTTTATAAAACCACAAACGAATTAGGAAATTAAATTGTGCAACCGGCACACGCGGAAGATAAGATCGATATGACGAACTGTCAAATCGATCGACGAAGAACGTGAGATAAAGAGGATAGAGAAAATATTGCAACAACAAACTGCAACAACGATGCAGCCAACCGGCTAGTCAGCTGGGGGTGGGTTCGTCGAATTAATGATACGAATAAAAAAAGTAAGTAAACAATTCGAACCAAATAAAAAGGGGTATCGAATTATTTGTTTAATAAATAAAAAGTAAGCACAAGGCCGTACTTACGCTGTAGGGTGGGCGCCAGGAAACTTTTTAGGGTCGTTTCCCTTGACCGGGTAAGCTGAAAATTCTACTTCAATAATGAAGGGAAACACAATGGTTTATATTCCCAAAGGGAAGTTAAACAAATTTTATTTAAAAATATCTGGGAAACCTTGGCTTGCGCCTGGATTAAAACCCAGAATTTTTTCGATAAAAAGAAATACAATTAGGAATTTAAAATGGTCGTGACCAATTTTAAAACAAAGGCAAATGTTAAAACAATGAAACAAAGAAACAAAGACCGCAAGATTGGACCGCTATCACTAGGTCCCGAAATAAACGGACAAGAAAACTACTTTAAGAAAAATGGGGTCGCGAGTCTCACAATTTTGAGATTAACAAAAACGAATTACTAAAGATCAACCGAATATATTTATATTTTGAAAACAATTTTCCACAAAACGAATAAAAACACTAATGCACTCTACTTATCTTCTTTTTTTGAATTTTCTCCCCTTCCTTCTTCCTTTCCTCAATTTAATCGCTCGGTCTGGCGAATTTTCCTCTTCTGATATATTTATTAATTCCTGCTTCAAAACTTTCTCAAAAGCACTTTTTAAAACTTTCTCAAAACTATAAATTATTTTATTCCCAACTTCTTATTTTCTTTTTCTTCTTCTCAAAAATTTTCAAAACCTTTTCGCTTCGTAAGTCAACCAAAAAACGGTTGGTCATGCGTAGTCTTTGTCCTCTATTGGCCTCCTCTTTCACACACACATTCTCATTCTCAATCACAAGCTTTCGTGGAACTCGGCTACGGTATCACTCCGAGGTTAAGTTCCAACGAAACTCTCTCTCACCCACACATTCACTGAATTCCCCAAGTTGTTGGTGCTGTCCCAAAACTTGACGAATCCAAGGCCGTATCTAGACATATTCACAATATGAAACTCTTGAGAAAATCAAAAAAACTATAAAAAGTTGAAAATAATATTCTGAGCATTCTCTCAGCTACTCTACTAAATTTAACTTTCTAAAAATGTTTCGAAGGAGGAACAAATACTCTAATGCGAATTTCTAATACTTTTTTAAGGAATTGAAGGAGGAAGGCAAATACTCAAATCAAACTACCTAACGCGCAATCTACTATTCGGTGGATCTTTGTGCAGATCTGGGGGATTGAGGGAATAGCGTTTAGCGTTCCAATCTTTTAAAGTCGGTTGATGTTATTTACTTTAAATTTGAAGTTATATATTCTAGGATGGGCTCGAAGCCATATTTAAAAAATGAAGTTAAAATATATGTTGGTGTTTTGTTGTGCTGGTATAAAATCCATTTGTAAGTGTAAGTGTATATCTCCTTCTATCCTTGAGTGTTATTATATTTAGAGAAGAGCTTCCTCGCTCTATACATAGATGGCGTGCGAGTCTCCAGCCCATCCGCTGGCTCAACACGATCGAAAAAAGAGGTACCTATATTGCTATCCTCTCTGAGCAACTCTCCAGCTCCATGAGGACAACGGACTCAAAATTATGGGTCGAAAAGTGGGAATGGTTGGGATGGAGGGGAAACAGATAACGAGAGTTAGACTATGACCAAACAATATATGCAGAAAGAGGTTTTAAGAACCGAGGTTTTTGTTGCGGTAAATCTTACCGTAACACCAGTGCTACACGGTCGTAATCATCAATATAATAAAACGACAAACACGAATTTTGGGGTACCATTTACGCGGTCTACAAAAGCCGAAAGTATATAAATTATATATCGATGGAAAGGTTTTTTGCACAGAAGTGCACAAAGCAAAAATTTATTAAATAATTTTACCACAAAGACTAAAAAACAATAAAGTAAAACTGCATTATAAGTGCGAGGAGAGCGAGACCGAGTATTTGTTCAAAACACTTATTATATTTTCGTTAAATGCAATGGTTCGTGCATTTAATATATTCGTTAAGATGGTAAGTGAATTCGAGTGTGGGATTTTTGTGGGAAGAATTTTATTTCTGAGGATTTTTTTCTGTTGTGTTGGATTTTCGGCCACTGGTCGATTTAATGCGAGGAAGCATAAATTATGTATAGTTGTAGGTATATTTGTTTTGCATGGAAATATTCTGCAATCTATTGTGTCTCTCGCTCATTGGGTGTTGTTTTTTAAATTGATATAAAATGTGAGCAAAAAAGGAATAATGCTTTCAATTTGTATATGTAGTGTGAGGGATGTTTAAGCTGAGGCGTGGAACAATAACTTTTTATTTATATTCCTCGCTCCAATTCACTAACCATCTTAACGAATAGATATATTAAATACACGAATCAATGTATTCGACGAGTTTTATTTTCGATATAAATTTAATTGGTCTTTATGACTACTTCCGGGATGGTCTTGGGACCAGTGGTTCTGGGATCGGCTAAACCCAACCCGGCAGCGTTCAGTGCTGCAGGAAATAATAATAAGTAGCTCATATAAAATAACTAGCTCAGTTTTTCTCCACGCTCAAGACTGCTTTTAAACGATGGAATTATTCTTGCGATTTTTTACTTTATGTTGAAGTATCCACATCCAAAAATCGTATGCATCGAAAAATAAAGTTTTCTAGAATTTCATGTGAATTACAATATATTTTCTAGAAGTTGTTTTTCAATTAGACGATAATGTTATTAGCACTCGAGTTTCGGGGGCTGGACGTACTAGTTGTTTTTATTTCTTGACAATAGACACTTTTGTTCTGTATAAATCGGTATCATCGTTTACTAATTTACTTTATATTGTTTAATTTTGTTACTTTGTATTTGTTTTCTATTTGCATGTGTTATTAGTATCATTATTTTTTACTAATTTACTACCCACTAACACATGCACTTATGATGAGCCTCTGATTGTAGTTTGAAGCTTGATCTAACCTCATTACAGTAAAGAATCTGAAGTGTAAAAAAAAAATCTGAAACCTCATGTTTTTAAATTTATTAAAAACATTCAAGATGTGGAGAGTGCTTTAGAAATCGTATTTGAAATGTTGGGACAGTATGTGAAGGGTACCGTTATTGAAAAAGTAACTGACATTAAGTCATTCAACACTAAATTTAAAATAACAAACAAATCCAGTGATTTAGAAGACATTAATAAAATATTCACTGCGAAGATAATAAGCAAAAGTGAAGAATTCCAAGAACGTGACAGTGGATGGGCCCTTCAAGAGGTACTATACCTGAAAGTAAATACATATAAATAAATACATTCCAATGCGCGGATCATCTTACATCGAGCTACACAGGAATATTCGATTGAAAAACTCAATAATCGATGTGAAAAACAACGATAATGCATGTTTTGCTTAGGCAATTGTATCTGCTCTACATCTTTCTCAATGAAATGTTGATCGAATATCATCATATTATCCTCATTACTCGTATGTGCACAATTTAAACGGTTTAGAATTTCCAATAGAAAGAAAGAAAATTTCTAGCTTTCCCGGACAAATAAATAAAACAAAAATTAATATATGTACTATAGAGTATAGATACAATGGGATTGAATTATTAGAGAGTGGCACGTAATATAAATTCGCCTCTGATCCCCATCCATTTGGATAAACGCATAACGTATTTTATCACATCTTTTCTAAGAAGAAGAAATTACAATATATGTATCTTGGGATATATAAACCTGATGCATATAATATATCACTGTAAAATCCTGAAATGTGGAAATTTCCTGGTGAATTTTTTACCACCTTGTATTTGGTATGCGATCCACATAAGGTATCTGTTGTCCAAGAAGACTGTTGACATTGGCGTCTGCCTGGCAACTGAACATACCCTAAGCAATACAACGGACACAGGACCCATAAGAGATAGTTAAAATCCTTGGAAATCGCGATGTGGTTCATCCAAAAATTACCGTTGTTCAATAAAACTTTTTACAAAAGTCCGTAATGAATTATAAAAACAAAAGATTTCAGACTTTTATTAATGTTTTATAAGTAAATTCTGGAATTTCCAAATTTCGGGGTTTTACAGTGACATGTATATGCAAATAGAAAATCGTATTAGTTTATTGCTTCCTTATGGTTATTGTTGAAGGTGTTTATTGAGATTTCTCAATATCCCTTACCAATGAACTGAACATACATTTGATTCCTTCTATATAATGAAACTTGATTATCCCAAAACTCATTTTGGTATCAAAAGGTTATTTAATTGTCCTGCTTTTTATGTACCTACTGGATAAAGTGTAATACGATTATGGTTTATTGAAATGTAAATTTTTCTGCTGATCCAAGACATTTATATTCTTCCTTTGCATTTCTCTAAGGTGTGATACTCTTCTTTAAATTTCGTTCCTTAAGTGCACATTTGTGTGTTGAATAAAAATGTGACACAAAATACCAACCAGAAAGGGATGAGCGTAGGTATTGAGGATTTTATTTACTTGGGAATAATACACCATTATTTTAAAAAAAGGGCTCATTTTATTGAAGGCAATTTTTCTCCTTACCTTGCAAATCCTATAAATAAAAGACTTTTTTGCTAACGAAAGTACAAATTTTAAAAGCGTTCAGTTTTGGGACTTCGTTTACGAGAATAAATTGAACAGTTTGAGACTCCTGAATTACAGACATATTTTGATAAAAAAATATTTTGCTGAATTTTGTATTATTTTCCTTTGTTAATGACACAGAAGTAATCTTCTTATTTTTAGACTTAAACTTTTTAGACAACTTCTAGAAAATTCAAGGATTCAGAAATCATATAATAAACGCTTATAGCTATCACGTGCCAAATTAAAAAGAAAGAAAAAGTACATCAGTTGGCTGGCGGGTTTTTATCAAAAAAAGGGTTAAATCTTAATATTTTAAGGCAAGTTTCTACCCAAGCATTCTTTAATATATTCTTTTGTTATAGCTGGTCATCATTTAAAAAAATCTTATTGTATTTTTTGTATTGTAATTGTTTTTATTTTCAACTTAATAGTAAATTAATACATTTTCTTTACAATTCCTTTAATTTCCTTGTTAAAAATTTGAACCTACGACAATAACTTTAAAAGTCGTCTGTCGCGTAATTTTAATGAATAATTGCATATTTAAATAATTTATGTATTACGTTTGTAAAAGGATTTTACTTTTTATAATTCAAATACTTAGATTTTAAGTATTAAGAAACAATTTGGATATAATTAATAATCTCAATAAAAGATAAATATATTTATTTTGCACTATATACTAATTAAATTCATCGATGATTTGTTTTCGGTAAGTGATGGCAACTTTTATGTATCTGACTAGCTTATCCCAATCGCCAATGTTTTCTCCGTTCAGCATACATATGATTTCATATTCAGTTAATGTAGTTTTTTTGAAGTATATTTTTCTGAATTCTCTTAGTACAGGGCACCTTCCTAAAAGTGCTGAATATCTTCGTCTTCTTTCATGTTGCAGAGACTGCATACAGATGATTCATTCCGGGCAAATCTGCTTCCATTCAGGTAAATAAGATCACATCTGGCCTTGAAAATCCACGGCAATTTACCAACATCAAACTTGTCACGAAATAGTTCCTTCCTCTTGCAAAGTCCAACAATCTTTAGATGCGACTGTTGCTCTCAGTTGCTTTTCTAATATTAGACTGATGTTCTTCGAGTCTAAGACAATTCAAGAGGTTTAGGTTTTTAAGGGTCCATTCTTCTTTCGAGCAAGCTCCTTCATCCCAAAGAAGTCCGTGTCTGGAGCCGATCTCATTTATTTCTTTCATCCAAAACTGCTTCTTTCGTAGTATGATTTTAGAAAGTTGATGCCTTTCTTCACCATAATCAAACAAAGTTTTTTCGACATACCTCAGGTGAAGATCTTGAATGCAGAAGTGACTATCTTCAGCTTCTGTTTCCTGATTGGGTAAATTACCCTCTCGAAATTTCTGTACTTTTCAGAAAAGCTTAGAAATTTTCAATCTCATTAATGAAAAAAAAAAAATTAAATAAAAAAAACGACCGACGGCAACACAGGACGGTTCCCCCCCCCCCCCCCTCCCCGATTATCTGTACTCTCTCTTTCTCTCGTCCTGGGTCTTTATAGTGTGCATCTTCTTTTTTCGTCTTTCTTTGTAGTACTACAAGTGCAGTGATCGTAGATGTAGAGAAATGATGTAACAAGTAAGAAATTTCGATTTTAAAATGCCCGTAGTTTATTCTCCTTAGAATTTCCCTTTTATCTATTCAAATAAAATGTTTAGTTCCTTTTTAGGGTTCCGTACCCAAAGGGTAAAACGGGACCCTGTTACTAAAACTCCGCTGTCCGTCCGTCCATCCGTTCAGGCTGTATCTCATGAACTGTGATTGTAAGCCTGTTGAAATTTTCACAGATGACGTATTTCTGTTGCCGCTATAACCACAAAATACTTGAAAATTATCAATCTCTATTGAGGTAGCCATTTCTGTTTCTCTTTTACAGATGGGTTGTATGAATTAAATCCCTCAAGACAGTGAGAGCAAACTATGCTCAGCTGATGCAATTTTTACATGATCGTTCGATAGATCAGCAAACTGACGCGGTATCAGCCAAAGCGTTATGTTTTATGAATACATGGAGTCTTTTAAATGCATTTTCTATGTTATTGATTGAGATTTTCGACCGAGTTGAAATTGGAATCGCTTCAAAAAGTAGAAGCAGTTATTGATGTGCTGGGCGCTTCCCGTGATTTGAAATTTGAGGCAATTTGGAAAAATTCCATAACAGCGGTTGCTGATCTTAAATTGGAGAACCCCAAATCCCCCATCAACGAAAAGCACCAAAACGTAGATGAGGGTACCTCAGAAAATTACAAATTCAAAACACCGAAAGATTTTTACAGAAAATCATTTTTTGAAATATTTGACCAATTAATTTATACATACTTGACGTTTTTACTGTTCTTCGCTGCATTATTTCGAATTTCCCCGTGTTTGGTAAAGGTCATCTTTGGCGTTAAGAGAACTCCCAGATATTTATAAATTGCGGTAATTCGTAATTTTTCTCCTTTGAATGTCCAGTTTTCTTGGTTAGATATTCTACCTCTATTCCTGAACACCATCACCTCCGATTTCGACATATTCACCTCCAAACTCCATTTTTCGCAGTATTCTTCAAGTCGATTTATCATTTGTTGCATAACTCTGATGTCTTCTGCCAGGATAACCATATCATCTGCATAATATAGTAGCAACCTTATATTTAGATTTTCTATTTGCAGACCTCCTCTTAGAAAATCATGCAAATCATTTATATAGAGTGAAAAGAGAGGCGGAGATAGAAGACATCCTTGTTTTACACCATAAAGGGTTTCAAAGTAGTCTGATATTTCAGTTCCAGTCCACACCCCAGACACAGTGTTGGCATAAATGGCTTCAATCAGACGAATAAATTTTGTTGATATTCACATAGAGTGTAGTTTGTAGATTAAATAGCTTCGTGAGATTTTATTGAATGCAGCCTTCAGATCCACAAAAAATGTATAAACCTTCTTTTTCTCCTCAAGCTTTATATGCACTATATATCCGCAGTAGAATACTTTTTTCCGAAATCCAGCTTGGGACTTTTCGAGGATGTTCATCTCAAACCATGCATAAAGCCTCTCGTTTAGAATTCCCATAATTGTTTTGGCGATACAATTTATGAATGAGATGCCACGGTAATTATTTGGCTGGTTTATGTCTCCTTTCTTAAAAATTGGGAATATTATCGATTTATTAAAGGCTTCTTCTATTCTACATTCGTTGAACATGTGAGTGAAGATTTTTGCCAGATGTTTTAAGAAGTCCTCTGTAGCATTTACTAAGAACTCGAAAAATATAATAATCTAAATAAATTATTCACATTTTTTCGAAAAATTAGGTCATGTTGACAAAAGTAGCAAGTTAATTTAATCCAAATTTTATATAAATGTTTATTTGAAATTTATCATGTGTTTTTCGTAATTAGAATGCCTCTTACTCATGTAAGAAGAACTATTCAAGGAACGATTGACACATCTTTTCATAAACACGATTATATTTAAATAATAATTCAAAAATTTCTCTTTCATTTATTAAACTATTTTGAATCAACAATTCCCTGGTCAAAATAATATAATAACCGAAACCCATACCATATCAGGCAATATTTGATATTTATTTATTAGAAAAAACATAAGCATTGTAAAAAATTTACCCGAGTTGCCATTCCAGCATAGTTGAAGTACATTAGAAATAAAAAAAGCATTTATGTATTTAAAAACTTTGAATAAATCTTATTACTTTAAACGAGTTATTCTTGTATATTTATTTATATATTTATATATTTATATATATTTGGTTTCTCGGAAATGGCTCCAACGATTTTGATAAAATTTTCAGAGTTTATTACGATGAACGAGAAAAAAAATAAAAAATAAAATTTAGTAAAATCCGCCCACCCCGCGCCCACTTTTCTTACTTTTAAGTATGACGGAATCGGTCTGAAATATCTTTATTACTCGGAAACGGCTCAAGCGATTTGAATAAAATTTTCAGAGTTTACTTTCATGGGTAAGAAAAAAATTAAAAAAATAAAATCAGTAAACTCCGCCTACTACCACGCCCACTGTTATTAGTTATTGGCTATTCGAAAACGGCTCCAACGATTCGGATGAAATTTTCAGTGTTTATTGTTATGATCGAGAAAAAACATAAAAAAATATATTTAGTAAAATTCTATGACTGCCACGCCCACTTTTATCATTTCTTAGTTTCTCTTAAACAATTCAAACGATTTCAATGAGGTTATAAGAGTTTATTCTTATAACAAAAAATTGGAAAATTCTTTTACTAAAATCCACCCACTGCCACGCCCACTTTTATTATTGCTTTCTTTCTCGGAAACGAAGCTAGCCATTTTAATACATTTTTCCGAGTTTTTTTCTCCTCAATAAGAAGAAAAATTTAAAGAAAAATTTAGTGAAATCCGCCCACAGCAACGCCCACTGCACCGCCCACTTATTTCGTTTTTAGTTTATCGGAAACGGGTCCGACAACTTAGATACAATTTTATGAGAGCGTTCTCTTTTATAGGTAGGAACAAAATTTAAAAAGAAATAAGTAGAATCCACCTGCTGCCACGCCCACTTTTATTATTTCTTAGTGTCTCGAAAACAATTCAAACGATTTAAATGAGGTTATGGAGTTATAAGAGTTTATTCTTATAACAAAAAATTGAAAAATTATTTTACTAAAATCCACCCACTGCCACGCCCACTTTTATTATTGCTTGGTTTCTCGGAAACGGAACTAGCCATTTTAATGAATTTTTCAGAGTTTTTTCTCCTCAATAAGAAGAAAAATGTAAAGGAAAGTTTAGTGAAATCCGCCCACAGCAACACCCACTGCACCGCCCACTTATTTCGTTTTTAGTTTATCAGAAACGGGTCTTACAACTTAAATGAAATTTTATGAGAACGTTCTCTTTTATAGGTAGAAACAAAATTTAAAAAGAAATAAGTAGAATACGCCTGCTGCCACGCCCACTTTTATTATTGCTTAGTGTCTCGAAAACAATTCAAACGATTTAAATGAGGTTATGGAGTTATAAGAGTTTATTCTTATAACAAAAAATTGAAAAATTCTTTTACTAAAATCCACACACTGCCACGCCCACTTTTATTATTGCTTGGTTTCTCGGAAACGGAACTAGCCATTTTAATGAATTTTTCAGAGTTTTTTCTCCTCAATAAGAAGAAAAAAAGTTAAGAAAAGTTTAGTGAAATCCGCCCACTGCTCCGTCCACTTTTGTCGTTTTTAGTTTATCGGAAACGGCTCCGACAATTTGCATAAAATTTTTAGTGAGCGTTCTCTTTTATAAGTAGGAACAAAATTTTAAAAGAAATATGTAGAATTCGCCTACTGCCACACCCACTTTTATTAGTTTTTGGTTTCTCGAACACAATTCGAAATTTTCAGTTTATTTTTAGATATGAACAAGAAAAAATTGAAAATTGATTTTAATAAAATCCGCCAATGTCACGACTACTTTTATTATTTCTATTTCTCGCGCGATTTTTATCAGCTATTCTGTTACTTACTGATGCTTTTCAATATAAAAATCGATTGTGTTTAAAACCATTATCTAGTAACAGAATAGCTCAAAATTCAAGCTTCAATGTTACAACTGACCAGGGGCGGACTGGGAGTCAAAGGGCCTCCCGGGACTTTAAGAAAAGTGCCACAAAATAATGAAATCGAGGGGACCTAGAAGCAGTTTTTCATACTCTTGGAGGATTTGTCAATTTCTCGCAAGAATATTTCTGTTTTTTAAAGTCGAATAGGCTGGGAATCTAACTAACCATTACACCACGGGCTATTACCTACTATTTTTCTACCTAACTTAATTAAAAATCATTCAAAATTTGGCTTACATTTTGGAAATTAGGCTATACACTTTTTCAACTTCCGTATCTGTGTTAGGAAAAAAGAACTTAAGTCTTAAACATAAAAAGTCATGTTCAGCTTCGTATGCAGTAAAGAGAAATGTTACTTGATTTTTGAAAATATTGCTGCAATAATGAAAATTTTATAATAAAAGTTTCATTTTTCACAGAAACTTCGAAAATATATCATAACAATCGAAATATCGTAGTTGTTCTTTTTATTTTTTTTTTCTGCGGCCCTGAAATATGTATCAACAGCTGCCGTTTGAGTTCTTTCGATGATATTAAACATTTCCACGAAAGATTAATTAATTTTTGTTCTTAACTCGTCTTTTGGAAGCTCCTCATATTCAATTCTGTGAGAAAGCCTTCCTTTAAAATAACTTAAATAATTCCAAAAACCTATAGAATGAAGTTAACTTATAGAGCAATTTTAGGGCCTCCTAAGATTACCATTGAGGCCACAAAGCACAATATTTAGTACCAACCACAAACTATATAGTTTAGTTTAAAGTGTATATAGATTACGATGGGGCTCAATATTTATTTCACGGGTCATCAATATAGTTGTGAGGAACCAACAGCTTTATACTCATTGTGGAGGCCCTTAACAGGACTGTGTGGGCCTCCTGAGATTTCTTTGGGGCCACAAATGTTGTATATTTACTGTAAGGCCCCTAAGAAATCCAATTTTATGAAAAAAATTTCTTTTAAAAGTACAGAAAGTACTGCAAGAGCTTTTGTGCATAAACTTCTCGCCCAGTGGCCCACCAGTCAAAATCCCGGTTGCCCGGTGGCCCAGTCCGCCCCTGCAACTGACAGATCATTTGATATTTGAAACTTAGTTTGCTACAGTTTGTTTCATTAACTACATTTAACTACGTTTAACTACATAAACTAGGTAGCAAATGTGAAAAATGTAGTGGTCATCCCTGCCTACGAACACTTCTCCTTTTTTTGGTGTCCATTTTATCATCTTCTTCGTATCAGACCACTACGAACATAGCATGAACGTAATAATTTTGTCTATTCCCCTGACGTTTCGCCCTCTTTCTCTACTCGGCGTTACACTTTTTTGAAATTCTGTTGATTTTTTCACATTGTTAGTAGGTATGCCTCCTCTTAAACATTTCTAATGTTAAAACATGTTGTTTTTTATGTTAAAACATGTTGTTTTTTATGAGACACTTAGTAGGTACAAAAATTGTATGTTGGTTACAAATTTATGAAATTATTTATGAGGAATTCTCTGTATTCATTTCAAACAAACAATTATGAAGGCTAAACGTAATGCAAGGAAGAAGCTGAACACTAATTTATTTGATGTGGGTAGTAAAACTAGTATCTATATTAATGACTCTTTTACAAAATATAATAGAACTTTATTTATGGCAGCTAAAAAAATTAAAGTTGAAAAGAAATTTAAATATTTATGGTTTCGTAATTCTCAAATTTTAATGAGGAAGACTGAAGGTAGTGAGGTTGTTGTTGTAAGATCATTTGACGATCTTGCTACTGTCCAAGGGCAATAGAATGAACGACAATTTTGATCTTGCATACGATAGCCTCACTACTAGAACCATTAGATGTATCTATAATAATGCTTTAAAATGTAATTCGGGTAACAAGTCGTTTTTTATAACTCATCAAAACATTCGTAGTATGCGTCAAAATTTCGATTCATTGGTTGCAAATCTTGAAGCATTTGCTACTTTGCCAGAAATAATTTTTGTATCCGAAATTTGGATATACTCTTGTGAAATTAATGACTACAATATTCCTGGTTATAATTTTTACGCAAATACTAATGATAGTTATTCTGCAGTTGGAGTGGAGTGCGTGAAGTTAGCCCCCCTTTTTTGGAATTTGTTATTTTGAAAGTTGTTCCAGGTTGTTCCCGATTTGTTCCGCATTGTTCCAAGTTTTTTTTGAAAAATATTCAAAAATGGGGGTTTTAGAGCCAAAAAACCGTTTTTGACCTAGCCCCCCTTTTTTCGAAAATCAAATTTTTGAAAGTTGTTCCAGATTGTTCTAGTTGTTCTGAACATTGTTCCAAGTTTTTGGACCCCTATGTTCAAAATTTCAAAAGTTATGGGCAAAATTCGAAAAAATTCTAGCCCCCCTTTTTTCGAAATTCTTAATTTTGAAATTTTTTTCGGGTTTCAAAAAGTGTTCTAAACATTGTTCCAAAAACTCAAAATTGTAGGACGTGTATTTTTAAAGATAAAACCTTCCGAACATTTTTTCAAGAATCCAAAAAAACGGCTCTCTAATATTTTATTTTTTTTTTAATGCATTGACTTTTGAAACCTTATGATAAATGCATGTATTGAAAAAAAGTTCTGACCATATATTCTTACTACCAGCTTAAAAACTAACTTTAAAAAAACATCTCCGATTTTTTTAACTTTTCAAAAAGACCCCTGACCCCCCTTTTCCAAAAATCCAAAATCTAAAATTTGTTCCAAGTACAGAATCCCTCAAATCCAATTGTTCCAAAATATCATCAAAAAATATTGAAAACTGAAGATTTTAAGCCCAAAAAACACTTTAAATGAAAATATCTTATTATCCTTGCTCTAGCCCCGCTTTTTAGAAATCCAAAATTCAAAAATTTGTTCCAGGTTGTTCTAAGGCTCTTCTAAATTGTTCCAGACTTTCGTATCTTAAAATTGATTTTTAGTATGAAAAATTTCAAAAAATGCTCCCCTGCCCCCCCTTTTCCAAAAATCCAAAATCTAAAATTTGTTCCAAGTGCAGAATCTCTCAAATCCAATTGTTCCAAAGAATCATCAAAAAATATTGAAAACTGAAGATTTTAAGCCCAAAAAACACTTTAAATGAAAATATCTTATTATCCTTGCTCTGGCCCCCCTTTTTAGAAATCCAAAATTCAAAAATTTTAAGCCCAAAAAACACTTTAAATGAAAATATCTTATTATCCTTGCTCTGGCCCCCCAAATTCTAAAATTTGTTCCAGGTTGTTCTAGGGCTCTTCTAAATTGTTCCAGACTTTCGTTTCTTAAAATTAATTTTTAGTATGAAAAATTTCATTAAAATGCATTCGTTTAAAATGCATTTTATTTCATTAAAATGTATTCGTTTAAAATGCATTTTATTGAAATAAAATGTATTTTAAACGAACAACCTGGAACAAATTTTTGAATTTTGGATTTCTAAAAAGGGGGGCCAGAGCAAGGATAATAAGATATTTTCATTTAAAGTGTTTTTTGGGCTTAAAATCTTCAGTTTTCAATATTTTTTGATGATTCTTTGGAACAATTGGATTTGAGAGATTCTGCACTTGGAACAAATTTTAGATTTTGGATTTTTGGAAAAGGGGGGGCAGGGGAGCATTTTTTGAAATTTTTCATACTAAAAATAAATTTTAAGAAACGAAAGTCTGGAACAATTTAGAAGAGCCTTAGAACAACCTGGAACAAATTTTTGAATTTTGGATTTCTAAAAAGGGGGGCTAGAGTAAGGATAATAAGATATTTTCATTTAAAGTGTTTTTTGGGCTTAAAATCTTCAGTTTTCAATATTTTTTGATGATATTTTGGAACAATTGGATTTGAGGGATTCTGCACTTGGAACAAATTTTAGATTTTGGAAAAGGGGGGGCAGGGGTCTTTTTGAAAAGTTAAAAAAATCGGAGATGTTTTTTTAAAGTTAGTTTTTAAGCTGGTAGTAAGAATATATGGTCAGAACTTTTTTTCAACACATGCATTTATCATAAGGTTTCAAAAGTCAATGCATTAAAAAAAAAATAAAATATTAGAGAGCCGTTTTTTTGGATTTTTGAAAAAATGTTCGGAAGGTTTTATCTTTAAAAATACACGTCCTACAATTTTGAGTTTTTGGAACAATGTTTAGAACACTTTTTGAAACCCGAAAAAAATTTCAAAATTAAGAATTTCGAAAAAAGGGGGGCTAGAATTTTTTCGAATTTTGCCCATAACTTTTGAAATTTTGAACATAGGGGTCCAAAAACTTGGAACAATGTTCAGAACAACTAGAACAATCTGGAACAACTTTCAAATTCCAAAAAAGGGGGGCTAACTTCACGCACTCGTTGGAGTGGGAGTTTTTGTGAGTAGTATGTATGAAGGCGATGTTAGAGTGTTTAGTTTGAGTAGCGCGGATGTTATTGAGGTATGTTGTAATATAGAAAACGTAAAATTTACTTTTATTTGTGTCTACAGATTTCACGCTTTACCACCATATACTTTTATTGATGAAATTTCTAACTTTTTAGCTCAAAGATCTGCTAAAAATCTTGTTATTTTCGGTGATTTTAATATAGATATTTTAGAAAACTGTTCCATTTCAGATTCATATAAAGCTCTCATGGCTGAAAACGGTCTTACTTTCTACGTAAACGAAGCCACTAGGCCAAGCTCAGGTACTTGCCTGGATCATGTATTTGGACGTTTCAAGAATATTTCCCCGAATATTTTTATCGGTATAAACTTAGATCTGCATATAACTGATCACTGTATGTCAGGAATATTTCTTGAAAACATAGAATGTAGGAATCCTAGTGTTGGAAATCCTGTTGAATCCATGGTCACCAAGATAACTATCATGCTTTAAACAACAGATTGCGTTTTGAAAATTGGGACAGTGTCGTGGTTTAAGATAACGCAGCTTATGATATTTTTTTAAAAATCCTAAAAGACCACATAAGGTCTAGTTTCACAATGTCACAGAAGATATCTGAATACAGTCTCAAACCTTGGATAAACCTGCCTCTAATCAAAAAAATTAGGCTTAAAAACAAATTGCAGAAAAAATGCTTAAAACACTCTTCAAATTCAAATTTAAAAATTCGGTTTAAGCGACTATGTAGAAATGTGAACGAAGAAATTAAAATTGCAAAGGATAAGTACTACCATACTAAATTAAATACAGCCAAAGGTAATATAACAAAAAGAGTGGCAAGTAATAAATAGTATCTTAAACCGTAATAGTACCTACTCCAACTCCATTGTACTTAAGAATGATAATGGTAACATCTCGAACCCGGAAGATATCGCCAACGAATTCAGCAGCTTTTTGCGTCTATTGGACAAAATACTTTCACTGATAGCCTATTTACCTCATGTAATTGTTGTTCTGAGCCTAACATTCATTTAACCTATAGAAATAGTTTTTTTTTTGAACCAATACTGGACTTGATGTGTTAAAAACTATCAATTCCTTTAATAATTCAACTTCCTATGGTAAAGACGAGATTTCAAAATAAATAAATAAATAAATAAATAAATAAATAAATAAATAAATTTAAGTATTGACTCTGGGAAATTTCACGATGAACTTAAGGGTGCTATAGTTATTCCCTTATTCAAGAAAGGTAGTAGGGAAGATAAATCTAATTATAGAACAATTTCGTTGCTACCTTCAATTTTAAAAGTATTTGAGAAGCTTGTAAAAACAAGAATGCTGGCTTATCTTGATAAAATTAATTTCTTTAATCCAATGCAATTTGGTTTTAGGACTGGGCTTTCTACTGAAGATGCTCTTTTGGACTTTTGTTGCATTCTGCAAAATGGTTTAGATCGCAAAAAATATTGTGCTGGACTTTTTGTAGATATTACTAAGGGGTTTGACATGGTAAGCCATAATATTTTACCAAATAAACTTGATAAAGCTGGCTTTCGTGGATTCGTTTTAAAATGGTTCGAGTCTTATCTTAAAAATAGAACACAGTGTGTAAAAATTCTGTCCAGTTTTAGTTGCCCTAAGACTAGCCACTTGGAAGTTCCACAGGGTTCCGTATTTGGTCCAATTTTATTTCTTATTTACATTAATTCTCTTTTCAACTTCCTTTTATAGGTAAAATCAGAGCGTTTGCTAATGATCTTGGTATAGCCTATTGCTCTTCTTAGTCCCAAATTTGTGATATAAATCATGATACTCACCTACTTAGATGTTGGTTTGCGAAACATGAGCTAATCGTCAGTAATAAAGCAAAGCTTATGTTTTTTAATCTTACCCGCAAAGTATCGCCAGACATTCCCATAATTTTTCATTCACACAATTGTGCTTAACATAACTTTGTTAACGGCATTATGTAGTACTCAAAGAGGTCAATCATTTGAAAGAAGCGTCGACTGTAACAGTAATTGCTTTATAATTGAAAGCGTAGAAGACTTTAAATACCTCGGTGTTACTTTTGACCAAAATTTAAATTAGACCAAACAAATAACAAATTTGAAAAATTATCTTTTGTCTTCCAGTCGCTGTTTTTATCACTTAAGAAAGCTCTGCTCTTTTAATTTGTTGAAGATGGTTTACTATGGCATTTTCCATTCAAAACTACAATATGGTATATGCTGCTGGAGTGGTGCATATGTCAACCATCTTCAACAACTCACCATTATTCAAAAATCATTATATTTATAATCTTATGTTGTTAGTTATATAAGAAAACTTTTGTAAAACCTAATTAAATTAATAAGAATAAAGAACAAAGAAAAATTGAATTGAATTGAATTGAATTTAAAAAGAAAAACAAAGAAAATAGGTAAAGAAAATTAAAAAAAAAATCAAGTTATTATTTTAAAAATAAAAGCAAATGTAATTAATTATTAAAGCAAAAGAATGAATTTAAACAAAAAGAATTAATTTAGCACCTGAAATGACCCAATTGAATCTAGCGCAGTTGTTGATCCTCCTCATATCAGCAGGTAAGGAGTTCCACAGACCCACAGCGTGCACAAAAAACTGTCGTTTAGAAAGATTATACTTATGTGTTGGCACAATAAGAACTCTGCTTCTTTGTGACTGTGACAAGACGATTCTTTCGTATAGATAATTCGGTGTCCCTGTCTGCATCAGATTGAATAAAAACATCAACACTTTACTGTCGAGATAGTTTTTAAATGACAAATGATAAATGCTATTTGCGTATTGGGAGACATGATCGAACCGATTAAGATTGTACACAAAACGTGTAATATTATTGAAAGCAACTCGAAGTTTTCTTGTAAGATTGTACACAAAACGTGTAATATTATTGAAAGCAACTCGAAGTTTTCTTTGGCTTGCACTATCAACGCTACAGAAAATTAAACTGCCGTACAACAAAATTGGTAGAACAAGAGTTTTAACCAAGACAATCTTGATTCTTATTGGCAGGTAACCGCCAGTGAGGTGAAGCATTCTAAGAACCCCATAAGTTTTTCAAAGAACGCGAGACACGTGATCTTCCGACGTCACGGTTTGGTTGAAAGTAACACCCAAGTTTCTAGCTGTTTTAATATACGGGAGGGTTGAGCTACCTAGTTCAACAGGAGGAAAAGAAGAGTCATCAATGGCGTTTTTACCCATCGCAATCGATTGACTTTTCTTAGGGTTGAGTTGATTTTTCTCAGCCCACTAAAAAACTTTTATAAGATCTAAGTTAATTCGATACGTAGAATCCTCAACCTCAGGAAGATCGTTAATAAATAATGAGAAAAGCAAAGGGCCCAAAATAGAGCCCTGTGGAACACCAGTGTTAATTGGGAGAAAATTTGAAAGATGATTATATTGAAATTGAAATTGAATTATCTAAAGACACGGCCTGAGTTCTTCCACTGAGGTATTTTTGAATAAGACGGCAGTACTTTCGAAATTAAAATTATCTCTCAATTTGTTCAGTAAAATTCCATGAGGTACGGATTCGAATGCCTTCGAAAAATCTAACAACACCAGTGTTTCAACATGATCCCTGTCAATTTCTTGGCGAATATCGTCAACGAGATTTAAAAAAACTGTAGTACAACTATGGTTTGGTCTAAAACCAGCTTGAAAGGGTGAAAGCATGTTATTAGCAGTTAAAAAATTTGAGATCTGTTAATAAATGATTCTCTCAGAGGCTTTAGAGACAAAGGGAAGAATTGAGATTGGACGGTATTCTTGAACTTGGGCGGAGCAATTTTTAGGAATAGGAATTATTTTGGAGGCTTTCCACATTTTAAGGTAAGAAGAGGTAGTTAGAATTAAGTTGAAGATATGGGTAAGAAAAGGAACTACAAATGGTAAAATAATTTTTAAAAATTTGGGTTTGCATGCTGTCCAGCCCAATAGCTTCGGATTTGATCCTCTCGATAGCTTTATACACCTCTACCTGAATTATGCACAAATTCATCTTGAGAAAAATTGGAAAATTCTTCAGTCGTGGTGCTTGAAGACGCACTGCTAAATAAAATGTT
This sequence comes from Epistrophe grossulariae, assembly GCA_929447395.1. Classification (NCBI taxonomy): domain Eukaryota; kingdom Metazoa; phylum Arthropoda; class Insecta; order Diptera; family Syrphidae; genus Epistrophe; species Epistrophe grossulariae. The sequence goes on along the minus strand of OV839568.1, from coordinate 83,480,603 downwards.
GAGTTCATTAACATCACAATCACTAAAGGTATTTGGTTTTTTGATTATGTCTAGAGATTTAATGTTTCTCCAAAACTTCTCCGAGGAAAGATTGCAAAATTTTGAACGGAAGAACATTAAGACTTCTGTATTTCTTTAACAACAAGGTTTCGTAAATTTTTATAATTATCGAAAAGAGAAGGTAGCCTAAAACGTTTCCATCTTTTGTAGATAGTGTTTCTTTTGGATATTTGTTGCTCGATTCTACGCCACCCACACCCATTGCTACGAATAGTAATTGTTTTTGACGGGACGAATGTATTGTACTGGCAATTGAAAGTTTCAGTACAAAATTTAATTTGGTCATCGACAGATGGTATGGAATAGACCGTTTCCCAGTTAACATTTAAAATTTCAGTGAATAAGGCCTCTAAATTAATCGCTTTGAAATCCTTATAACGAATTGTTTCTGCTTCCAAACTACGGGTTACATTTAGATCATAGAATGCTACAATCAAATCGTGTCTAGAAAAACCAGGAACATTAAGCTGATTATAAAAGTTAACTTTTAGTGGTTGATTGACAAGAAAATAATCAATAAGGGTTGAATTGGTTCCAGAAAAATGAGTAGGCATAGAGACGTTCACCGGCACAAGATTTAACGAGGTTAGGTTCTTGCGAAAATTTAAAACATTACTATTCCGTGTATCAAGCAGGTTAGTGTTTAGATCCCCGGCAACGAGAATATGGTTATAGTAAGGTGTTATTTCTTCAAGAGCGTTTGTGATAATTCCAGATTCATACATGTCGGGAGGTTTGTACACTACACCAATCAAACATTTATCAACATCACACACAGATTCGACAAACACCAACTCCAAGCCAGTGCCATCAGACTTTTTTACTATCTTGGGGCAGAATTTTTTCTTAATAAAAATGGCAACACCACCCCCCTGCTAGTGCGATCAGATCTAAATACCTTGTAGTCTTAAATCTCAGAGGTCAACCAAGTATCCGATACGCAAATAACATCCATCACTCCATCCTGAAAAGTAAACTTAAATTCATCTAAATGCTTACGTAGACTCTGTGCGTTTATATGACAAACAGAAACACCATTATATCTATTACGAAAAATTTTTAACATCACACGCGTAGTATTAACCTGTGAGCCGCTCCGAGTCTGTGAAACCCCGTTGTTACCCATAAGGTTTATCATTGATTTTTAAAATAATTTAAAATAGCTGTCGCAGAAAGAATAAACAACTGAATTCAAGCCCTAACGAATCATAAAGCAGTGCTAAAAACATTTTACATTTGTGAAATAAAGATTGAGAAAAATTAGAATTAAATTCATAATAATTATTTATAGAAAATTGTAAAGTTAAAAAAATTAAGAAGAATAAAAAGTTATGCGTGAATACAAACTTAAAATATTGCAAAAACAAAAGTTGAATAGTTAAATTATTAAAAAATAAATTAACATAATTTTTGTGGAGTTGGCAACTCCGAATTGTGGCTGGAATTAGTATCTGGAAGCAAAATGTCATCTTTGTTTTTATTGTGCTGCTCTTCGTGGTGGTATTCATTGGAGGATGTACGTTCAGTAGATCAAGTGAAGTAAAATATGTTTGAATCATCGATCAAATACGGTATGAAAAATTAGTGTCAACTTCGTGTTACTCTCGTCCTGGATATAGGTATAGGACGAAAGTAACAAGGGAAGAGTCTTGGAAAAATGATAACAGCTACCTTGTGAATTCATGATTTTATTAAAACTTTACTTTATCAGTTTGTAGATAAATAACCCATCTTTAAGGTGGCATATTTTGTTTTCTGGTAGGTATTCCTAAAAACGAAGGACCAGGAACTTCAAAAGTAAAAAATGTTACTTTCGTCCCCGGCCTCCCCCATATTAATTTATTTTTTTCATCCCCATCTTCATAAAGATAGATAGGTAGGGTAGAGCGGGGCTAGGACAGGTTGGCCCACGCGAAACTGAAAGTACTACAAGAAAATGATTATTTACGAACAAAGCGTGCTCTCTTACCAGCACGTGCGGAGGGCTGGATTAAGACATGTAGAGGCCCCAAGGCAATGCTATTTTCGGACCCCCCTCCTATCTAAAGAAAATTTGATTTTTCTAAGACGAAAATTTGATGAAAAAAATTGTCAATTCAAAATTAATATTTTAAGAAGAAAATCAATGGGAACATTTTCAAGTTTTGATCTTTTATTTTTTGTAACATATCATATACATATACCTATCAATATTTCTTTTAATTTATTCATTTTCTTAACATTGTCTTTATTTTCTTTTTATTCTTCCTGTCATTCTTTTCGTACTTATTTGTTATTTCATTGTTTTTTAAAGAAAATACAATTCTCAATTCCACAATTGCGGTTTTGAATTTAATAATTGTTGTAATCAAATTGGCAATCGTGGTTTTGAATGATACAATCAAAGTTTACAATCGGGTTAGGGTTCTAATTTTGTATGTAAGTATACCAAAATTTGGTTTCCAAAATTCTGTATTCAAAAATTCTGTATTTCAAAGACCTATAACCAGAGAATAAGCAGCTAATAATAGCTGATGCAACAGCTGCTCAAAATTACCTATATATGACCATTTTTTGGACAGCTATTGATAGCTTAGCGAATAGTTTCCGAACAAATAACCAGAACTAATTATTCATTGGTAACTACTATAATCTATATATTTACTGAATATCATAAACCCTTTTATCATTTGGAACAAATTGCATGGTGATATTGTTTTTAGACATTTTCTTTTGATTTCTAAAATCACTTGTTCATTAAGCTCGAGAAAAGAAAATAGGAACATATTTTTTCTTTTATAGTCGCTTAGCTGAACGCCCACAGAATGATTAGGGCCAATTTTTCAGTGAAATTTCGATTTCGATAGTGAAACCTCGATTTTGTCGCACTTCGATTTCCATAAATATTTGGCAGCTAAATGTTAAGCTACACTGAAAAACTGCTTTTCAGTTAACTCGGGTTCAATTTACAAAAAAAATACAGATTCCACACATGGAATAACTATTAGGAACATTGAAAATGATTTCAATTTGCTAGATATAACAGAAACATGAATAAATCTTTATGACTTAATTTTGTCTCTTATTTGTGCATATTAAAACTTTAAAAGCACCATTGTACGTAGGTACGTTGAAGCGAACATTCAATGGTGGTATAGGTTTTATTCCTGCCTAAAATATTATATGCATTTATTATTTAAAGATCTCACCCTTGGAGTTCTGACTGTTAGAACTTAAAGCCATAGTATGCAGATCGAGACAAACTAAATTTTATCTCCACATTTGTTTTCTCAAGAAAAATTTTGAAGCTGCAGAGATAAAAATAAAACTCAAATGAGGACAGTAACGTCTGGGAAAAATATTTGTTTGTAAATCTACTGCACTGCACTATTAAAATAACAAAAAAAAATCATATATGTACCTACCTAATCTACTCCCGTAACTTTCTTTCATGTTTTATTTTGTTTTTTTGGTCATCATTCACATAATACCTTTCAATACTGGAAATGCTAAAACGAAAATATGTTTTTGGTTGATAAAAACCGTGATATTCATAAAACGTCAACATTTGCCTTGCAAAATAATGCTTCGCTATAATTCAATTCAGTTGTCTGTGTATGTCACTTCACTTAATTTTAATTCTATACCATGTATGTAGTGTACCTACCTAGCTGTAGCTTGACATCTTACTTTTGTTTTAAGAAATCAACCTTATAAAGCCTTGGTCAAGCAGAACGTGGGCTGGCGATGCGGTCTCAACTCGTAGCTATCTAAAGTCAAAAAGATTGTGTGGATCATTCGGCGTTCTAGCCTTTTTTCTAGTTTTCATAACACAAGGTTTTATGGAGTTTTATAAGGTTTTGAAATTTGCTTTAAAAAGCTTTAAAAATGGATTCAAATCGGGGTGTTCGTAATTTCCAAATTAATCAAGTTTTAAATGGAAATATGTATGATCTTTTGTGGGATTGAGATGCCCTGAAAAATTTAAACTACGTTTTCTAAAATATAAATTATTAAAATATTCTTCAACAAATTGGATTTCGCCTAGTGCGAATTGTTTTACTTTTATTTTGTTTCATTTGATATATAAGAAGCACCTGATAATTTTTGACACTAGGTATAGCTTTGCAAAGTTTCAAAGCCCTATGCGTGGCGTCTCATGTGTTCGGACTATAACGTTAAAGCAAAAAAATCCCATTTCAACTCGACGAAGGTATTAAAATGGCTGCAAGCGTAGCTTCAACTCTGAATATAGTAACGAGAAATTTCTCAAAGTAATTTGTGTTCTGTTAGTTCACAATAACGAAATTGAGTCAAATTTAAATACTTACACCTACCAAAAAAATTATCTGAAGAGCCGCGGGGCCCTATATTGTATTTTCATATTTTGTGAGTTAAATTGAACTGTTTTGAGTATTTTTATATCTATGACTAAATATGCTTCTCAAACCAGGTGTGGGGTTAGTTGGCCCAGGGGTTTTTTGTTACGGAAATAAAGTTCTGAAGAAAAAGGGATATTTTTTCCTTAATGTGGTTAGAATAATTCGCTGAAAGATTGTCGGATGAGGAGTGGATATACAGTAGGTACCATACTTGCAGAAAGTGGGCTCTGATACAAAACTAAACAGTAGCCGGAGATGCGTCCTTTTTCGATGCGTCAATTACAACAGCGATTACGATTCCAAAAGTTGTTTTAAACCTTAATTTATTTCTATTATACCTATTTATTTTTTAAGGTTTTAGGTACCTATTTAAAATTTATTTTTTAGTTTGTTGTACCGTTTTAAATAAAATTCCTTATAAATCTTTGGATTTGTTTCCCTTTATGAGACTTGTTTTGCCACTTTTCAGGGCTTGGTCCAACTAACCCCACACACTGCACTTTATCCATTTAAGGTAGCTTTATTCTTCTGCGGTTACATATTTTCAAATTTTTCAGATTTCATTTAGAAGCCAGAAGTCCATTCTTTCTTTTGATACCAGCTCCATAGTTGTACTATGAGTGGTTTGATAATTATGAGGCTTCAAGTAAAAAGTGGGCCAACTAGCCCCACCCTACCCTACCTACTAATGCTACCTACCTACATCATAAGTCAATACATACCTACTATAAATACTTAACCTTCACTTTTCAAAGTCTGTCTAACTGCTTCCGTCTTGAAAAATCATTTAGAATATCCTCTAGCAACCAAAATTCCCAAATCTCCAAAACACTAAATAGCGACAACCTATACAATGCACAAACCTACCTATTGTAAGGTAGATATACACAGGCACATATATTATATGTACACGAACATATAGGTATACAAAAAATCAAGTTAAAAACATTAAAAATCCAATTGATTCAAATCTGATTCCAATTTCCAGATTGGGAAACATTTTCCTTTTTTGAGACACAGGGGGAGGTAGGATAGGTAATATCTAGGTATACCTATAATACCTATTTAGATGTATGGATCTGTTTAAGTACCTATACAATATTTACGATGAAGGACATATTTTCAAGTTTGTAAATACATAATATACACAATCAAAAATATTAGTTCCTGCGTAGGTATAGGTACCTATGCGTGCTAGTGGCTGGTCTTTTCGTTTTTTTTTTAATCTTATTTTCCGTTTCACCATAGGTATACCAATGTACCTATACCCACCTATCTACCTATGTACCTAGTTGAATGGTTTTTATCAAACACTTAGAATCAATAATTCCAAAAAAATTTCATTCTCCAGAAAAGTTTCTCAACAAGGTTCTGAAGTAGCTGTAGACCAGAGAAGGGTGGTAATGCAGGGTTGAGTTTATGGAGGTAATATCGAATATTAGAAAGAGGATGTACGATGTACCTACCTACCTATCTATGAAAAATGTACAACACCGACATCGAACGGAAAGAAGAAAAATGACAGAAGATCAACTTAATTAATTGAATTTAACGTTACTAGAAAATATAATTGTCTTGCTTATAAACTCAAACCGCCGTCGGTCGCCTTCACGTGGAACAGCTATTCTATTAGATTTTACAAACACAGACACAATGCTTATATATTTATGCCAAGCCAAGTAAGTCACCAATCAAAATTATCTTCATGTACATAAATATAATTTTAAGAATTTCCCTTTTGAAAATTCCCCTTATTTTGTGAATGAACAATAAAAACCGCGCCCATAATTCCCTCACAGAAACGAGACGAGACTATCGTTCGTGAATTTTGTTTGTCTCTTGTTAAAGTAGGTATTCTGTTTCTTTTGCTCTTATGAAGATTGAAATCATGAACGTAATGTGCTCATTTCCTCACACAAGTTCTCCGATTTTTTTACTTTGTTGGTTGATGTTGTTCGGTGCGGTGTGGTGTCCATGTCATTGGCACAGGAGAGCTTTTATCGTAACGTGTATAATTCAGCAAATTCGGATCGCGAGACAGTCGTTTTTTTTTTTGCTGTTTTATACAGAAAAATTTTATTGTGAATGGAGCCTAACGAAATGTTTAGTAATGCACCCATCTAGGTAATGGATATACCTATTATTGATGACGGCTCATTTTGTCACCGAACGCCAGTTAAACAATATGAAGAGTAGGGGAGAGTGCTAGTATGAAAGTTAAATTTTTGATATTTCCAAATAATAATTCAATAACCGATAAAAATACCAAAATAAAACATAGTGCATTACCTATAATGAATGAACATTTAGGTAGGTAGGTAGGTACTTGCCAAGAAACAATCTGTACTTGATCTGCAACCTACCTAAGTATATATAGGTATGATTTGAAAAAGATGTTAAGGAGATAATATAATATGCTCATTGTGTAGGTATAGGTTTAGGTACCTATCTAATTATATTGGTTACAACTAGGAGAAAAGGCGGTTGTAACAGCAGCATGTTTGTAAGTTATGAGGGACATCTTCCAAAATTTTGCAATAAGCTACCCTATAAATTGGTTTGACGTAGGTTTAAAACCATACTTTTAAGGTGTACCTAGCCTAGGTAGTTTCCGAGCGATTGAATGAAACAACTATTTATAGTAGGTAATGTCTTTATTAAGATTGTAATCCTTTTCTTCGTGGCTGGGGTAAGCTGGTGTCTAATATTCTTCCCAAAGAAGCAACAAAACTTGGAATTGAAGGTTCTTATACCTAACACAAATTAATAATGGTTTTAATTCTTTTTTTTTAAATTCCTTCTATAATTTTCATTTGTTTTAGGTATCTTGTTTGATTACAAAAACAGTTCACAGCTGCAGAAATTAAATCCGTTCGTTTGTCTTTATCGTTCGCATCTACACTGAACCAAATTTGGTAGTCATATTGAAGAAAAAGTAGCTTAAATTGAAGAAAGGGTGATCAATATACAGTCAATGAAACCTATACTTTGTTTTGAAGAAAATTTTGTCATATTCAAGAAATATTGTCATTTTGAATAAACGCATAAAATTTTTCGTTGTGATCTTAAATTCACAAAACTTTGTAAAATTGAATAAATTTCATCATTCTTTCTTGAAATTTAGTTAATAATCATTATTCAACTTAACTTAAGATTATCTTCATTTTGAAGAAATATTCAGCAATCTAATAAAAATTTCTTCATTTCAACTTATTTATTTCTTTAAATTGAAAAGGTATTCTTCAATTTGACAAATCATGTTCAAACTTTTCATCATTTTTAGGTAACTTTCATCAAACGTTTTATTTTATTGAAATTGAATAAATATTCTTCGAATTGATGCACCGTTTTCTTCAAATAAACAAAATTAATATTTCATTTTGACACATCTATTTCATCAATATAATGCATCGTGTTCTTCAAATTGATAAATTTTTCTTCAGTTTGACGCATATGCGTGATGCGTGTCGTGAAATTTATTAAATATTCTTCGATTTAAAGGTTTTTTTCTTCAAACAAACAATTCTTTCTTCAGTTTGTCTGTAAATATTCCTGAAAAGGGGGAGAGTGCGATAAAATCCGCGATTTTTATCACGCTTTCCAGCTGTTGGGTGGAACTCAAAATGTCTTTTTTTACATATTTATACTCCTGTAGGAAAGCCGTTCCGATTGTAATTTGGTGTGTTTTATCAGTTATACAAAAATTTCAATAAAAAATTCGAGATTTTAATCTCGTCTGTGGCGGTTTTTGCAGCCATTTAGACGTAGGGGAGAGGAGGGCACCTTTGAACGCGGGGTGCCTTTGAACATAGCTAATAAAATCTGAACAAAAAAATATTTTAAAACCTAAAATTAATTTTAATCATGGCAATAGCGATATCTTTACACGTCAACGACTTTGCGGTGAATCTCTTAAGTTCATCTGACAGTAGCTACATACGCAGTTTTATTGCGTAAATTGTATTTTTGTAATATTTTTCTTGTAAGAGTTTAAATTTTTTTGTTAAGGTTTTCATTTTTGAAAAATTATTATTAAATTCGAACCTTCATTTTGATTACCATAAAGTTAAAATTTGGTAAATATGCTAGGTATAATAGCTATGGCCGAATTTCATGTTGCTGAACATGGGGCAGCTTTGAACGAAACGGTCGGGGCACCTTTGAACAGGTTTAAAACTAGTTATTGAACAAAATTTATAAATTTTGTCTCCGTTCAGAAGATGGACACTAAAATTAAAGTTTCAAAGAGACTTTAAGCTGCAAAAACTTTGTTTTTATCTATTCATTTCCAAAAGTCTTCTTTCTAAATAGTGGTTAAACCTTTCAAAAGATTTTATATCCTATTAAAGTTTTTTGTATATAAATAATTTCATAAATAATTTATTCATACGGTTTATTGTTTTCTTCAATAGGTATGCGTTTATACTTTCATTATTTATTGTTAAAAATAATTATAAATACTTCCGTTCAAAAGTGCCCCAGGTATGTTCAAACCTGCCCCACATGTGGGGTACCTTTGAACACAAGGACCTAGTTCGTATTTTAATAAAAATAAAATATCAATCTTTATTAAATTTAATAAAAAATGGGTTTAAATTAAACTTTAAATACATTTCTTGAAGTGACGATAACTTACAAGCTAATAACTCCATCACACTGGGTTTTTGGATGCCCAAAAGTCTAAAAACACCAAAAAATGCATTTTCGGCGACGTCTGTCGATGATTTTGAGGCCACCCGCCACCTAGACGTCTGTTGTAACCATATTTGTAATCAAGGAATCGAGGGCGATGCATTTGAAGTGGTTATTCCCTCACTATTTCTATTTTCAGAAAAGTTTCACTTTTGATGAACTTTTTCTCGGAAACGCCTGGCACTACCGCGACGTACTGGCAGACGAACGTATTCGTTATCACCTTCCCCAGAATTATATTTTATATCTTATTTGTTGAGGAGAAAATTAATTAAACAACTTTTTCGTTTCAAGAATTTTTTAATTATCTTTTTTATTTTACAAAATTGAATGCCTTATTTTTATTTGTAATGTTTTGTTAATTTAGAAAAACTAGTTTTTTATAAAGTAAAGTTTTTTTAAGAAAGAAAGCACGGACAAACATTCATAAAAACAAAGATAAAAACATAGTAAAATGATAGGTATATATATATAAATAAAAGAGAACCATTGCATAATGCACAATATGCACAATGCATTGCTATTTAGCAACATAATTGTTTTAAGTATTTTATAAGTCAACATGACACAAAATATGGTTAACGGTCATGCAGCTTAAATCACTGGTAGTTTGACATTGATATAAGTTCTGTGGTTGTATGTCATTACCCAATATTTGGTGTACATATATATGTAGGTATCACTGATATTGGTAGTGCGCATGCATATAGAACATGCAGATGCAACTCCAGGACTACATATGATATAAATATCGTTTGGTTTGAGGATGAGGATGAATTCTTAGAACTTCTAATTAACATTGCAAGACCCCCAAGAACAACTTACGAACGAGTAAATTTCAACATGGAAGATCCATATTTCGTTGAGAAATTTAGAATGCTTTCCACATGCGTTGATTGATTACAGGCAATGTATGATAAAATTTTGTGAAACAGAACTTTCATTGAAATATTCCAGTCGATTCATACCACATACATTGTTGTATGACAGCGTTCATACAACAATTCTGTGAAACAGAATTGATGTAAGATAATTTTCAAAATTATACATTGTGGGTGTGTTTCTTTATTTTTTCCAGATAAAGAATAGAAGAATGGAATTATTAAAGAAACTGATTTTAATGGAAAGAATATCCAACTATATTAGCTGTTTATTTTCATGTCAAACAAAATAATTTTCCTAATTTTTGTGTGTTATCTTGTGACCTTTGAGGCATTTTATATCTCCAGTAGACCAAAGAATTTTCATCTTAAAGTAGAAAAAAAATAAATATTTCACTTGGTTGATTTCCTATATATTTTCTAAAAATATTATTCATTTACTACGCACTTTTTCATTACAAAACATTCGACTTTACAAAAGGCGAAACGCAAAAGAATTACCTACCGAAATATAAAAGTTGTAATGATAACAAATTACACAAATTTTAGTTTAGTAAATCCGAAATTATTTTTTCGCGCAAGTTAAAGAAAAGAAGAAGACGTGCAGTTACGAGAAAAAGACTTTATTTCTTTGGAGGTATTTCTTAGACTAACAAAACTTATTTTAATGTTGTTCAATCAGATATATTTGGCATTCATTAATATGCTGATTGAACAATTTTAATATTATATTTCAGTAAGTACGATATATGATTATGTTGCAATAATCAATAAATCATATACTCGTATTACTTTTGAAAATGAATGAATTTATGCTAACTTACGATTATGATTATTTTGCAATTATCAATAATCATAATCGTATTACATTCTAAGGGTGAATAAACTTAATGATCTAATGGTGACGAAGGTCACCATACAAATATGTAACTTCTCCATATCGCCAAATATGTAACTTCTCCCCCCTTATTTTTAAGATTCTCCTGAATCGTTGGAGTTTCTATAATTTTAACATTTGGTTGGGTTTTAATTTTTAATTTACGATTTGTCTTATTCATGAAAAATATTACAATAAGAATAATTATAATTACTAAAAACATTGTTATACTCCTGATTTGACTTATAGTTCTATGCAATGTTAATTCATTAATTTTTTGTAAATTTCCGATTTGTTGTAGTTTTGAAATTTCTTCAAACTTTAATTTGTCCGTTACATTTAAATTTTTGTCTTCTTCATAATGAAATTTTTGAATAAATTCTAGTTGATAGTTAAGAATAGTTTCATATAATATATTTATTAAACAACTAGCTGACCCGGCTTGGCTTCGCACGGGCTGACAAATCTTGGTTTCGTAAAAAATTAAGAAAATAAAATATTAATATGTTATTTATGTACAACAAATCGACCTTTGTGAAGAATTTGGGATAGTGGAATAACCTTAAACGCAAGGGAAGATTGCTATAACTCGCGTTAGGTATTTTAATAACTCAAAGTCGAATTTTGTGTATATTTTGTATAACTGTTATAAACCGCTTCTACCCCACAGCCTGCAACCCCTTGCATTATAAAAATTATGCTTTAAACTTTCTCTTGCTCGTCTCCTTTTCTACGGTAATTTTCAATTCTTAATTCAGTTTGTCCGTTTGTTTCATTCGAATGTGACTGTGAATTTTTTACGCGCATTGATTCAATGGGTTGTTCGTATAGTTCTTCATTTTCATTATTGATTTTTTTTTTTGCGTGTATTTCTTCCTATATTTTGTCTTTTAGGGGGCATTTTTAGGAAATTCAACCAACGCAAAACATTCGATACGACCGCGAAGTGACTTTCGGGTGTCAATATATTTTACATACGTTTCGCTAAGTCACATCGCAATCGTCACGATTCACGTTGCTTTGTGTGAATCATTTATCGTCTTGTTAATAATTTTTACAGGCAAAAGTTTCGTCGTCGTTCCGAATGTTTCGCGTTGGTTTGGGTTAACCTTTAAATTCATAGTAATAAGTCTCCCATAAGCGAAGTCTCTAATAACCGGACGCGGAAACCAATTTTAATAATCGGCATAGAGTTTGGATATCTCTAATGCACATACCACTTTTTTAATTTGTTTTGAGTATTCCTTTAAAGGTTTTCCCACACCAACGCGAATCTGTCGCGGCGACGAAAACAATAATAACGATGTGTTGTTTTCAATGACAACCACTTGTTGTTATTATTGTTTTCGTCGTCGCCACGAAAGACTCGCGTTGATGTGGGGGAACCTTAATTGTTTAATCCCTATTTATTTATTTTTGACTTTCTTTTAATACTTTCATACATACCTTTTGATCTAACTATTTTCAATATGCACAATGCACAGTGCACATACTGTTTATTTTTGTCTTTTTCATATTCAATTGAAATATTATGTACATAATATATTTCCTATAGAAATTAATTTTTTCTTATAAATTTTTATTTTATTTTTTGTACTAAAGTAGCGAAAAATGAATTTTAATGACAATGTCCGTTGCATAAAAATGAATTGCTGTTCGTAGTTCTCGCGCACGTAGCGGTAATCGTCACTCATAGAAGGCTGATTTCTTTGTCTGAGGTATCGATCGACATAGAGGATGGATCGACATATTATTTGATTGTCAAATGTCAAAGATAGTTAACAAATTTAATATTTATTCACCTTTTAAAACTTCTCAGGACTTCCACAAATAATTCAAGACCAAAATTAGCCAAATCGGTCCAGCCGTTCTCGAGTTTTAGCGAGACTAACGAACAGCAATTCATTTTTATATATAAAGAAGATTATTAATATTTATTAGGAAATTTCCACTTAAAATTATTTTTCTATCATCACAATGATTAATAACATTTTCTTCTTTTAAGTTTTTGCATATCAAAGTATCGTCGTCAATTTTAATTACTTCATTTTCTTTATTGTAACGAAAAGTACACGAATCTTTAGTTATACATGAATTACTAATATTTAGATCTTTTAAAAAGATGTTCTTAGGATTAAAATCATATTTTACATTATTTATTTCTATAAATTGTACATTTTCTATATCTATTTCTTTTTTATTACTATTCGGAATTGGCGTTTTCATTTTCAACTGAGTCAATATTTAGTCTTTCGGTAGTTTTACAGCTATTATGAGTCTATCTTGGTCGAGTTTCATAAGTCCTATTTTAGCATTTTCAAGTTTATAAAAGTCTATCCCTAATGTCTTTATTTCCATTCCTGTCAATATACTTGGATGGAGTATACCTTGTTTAGCTGAGGCTATGTTATCAAGTACGCTATCAGTTTTGCTTTCTAGTATTTGAAGTTTTAGTAGTTGGTCTGTAATTAGTTGCTTTCTAACAATATCTTTTTGGTTTGAAGCAATACTTTGATAGGTATAGGATAAAGCTTCTCTATCTGATTCTATCGTTTTTTTAAATTTGTTAATGGAATCCATACATTTTTCGATAATTTGAATTTGTTGGTTAAGGTTTGTTATGGCTGCATGATTGTTCGTATCAATTATGTTCATATGTCCTATGATATCTTGTCTGTCATTGTTCCAAACAACCATTTCTGTCCTGTTCCTATAATGTTTATTAGTCCTCTTTTTTGCCTTCTTAGCGGAACTATCGCTCCAAGTTTTGCCTTTATGTTAAAAATTTCATTGCGTATTTCGGTATTGTTTTCTAATTGTAAAGTTTGCAAATTAACTTCTATCATTCCGATTATTGAAAAAATATCTTTAGTATCTATTATGTGTAATATAGTCTGGCTATTATTTATTATTTCTACTGGGCCTAGGTTTAAGGTAGTGTATCCTTTATTGGTTTGTATTGGTGTTATTATGAGCGTTGCTTCCGTTACTTTCATTGTTATCAGCCAAAAGATGACTTGCAGCTAAAAGATTGCCTGAAAATTTATTTGGTCTTTGTATTTGTTGGGTCAACATTTTTCAAATTATGTTTTCTATAGTATGTTTCGTTTTTATGTCGTAAATGTGTATAATTTCCAATTTTGCCTTCTTTGCGTTTTTCCTGATAATTTTCCCTAGAAACATTTCTCTTTTTTATTATTTTGTCCTTTTTAGATTCTATTCTGTTCCTTAAATTAGTCTAATTCATCTTTTCTGCTGAAGTTGGACTCATACCTTATACCTAGTGTTGAATGGTATCTACTATTGTATATCTGAATGGCTTTATGGATTTTTCGATTAGTAGAAATGTCTTTATTTTTAATTGTCAGTAAGATTTCTAGTAACGTTGAGTGGAATCTCTCTATATCTGAGTTTCCAGTATGTGAATTCGGTTTGGTCATATTCCTTTCTATTCCTTCTTCCCTAAAGTATTCTTTAATATTTTCTGAGTTAAATTCATTATCACATATAATTTTTCTAGGCTTTCCGAATTTACTCAGTTGTTCTTCAATGCATTCCAACTTACTTGTCCAATTTTTTACTACTTAAATTGTAACCATAAGCTTTTTTCGTTAGTTTGTCAATAAATGTCAAGTATGTAAATTTGTTGAAATGGTAAACGTCCATATGCAAAATGTCATTACATTTTATTGGAGTTTCTGTTATCTTGAACTTAGGTCTTATTGGTTTTCGGTCGTATTTACCTTCTTGACAAGTCTGACAATTCCCTATTACTCTAGAAATTTCTGTTATAAGTTTCGGAAAATAAATTTTATTTTTTAATTTTTCATATGTTTCTACTATACCTGAATGGTTACTCTCTTCTATGTGATATAAGGATCAGTGTTGTCACTTTACCACAATTGTGGTAGATCTACCTCTTTTCTCCAACATTTTCATAATCTACCACTTCTACCCCGGAAGTAAAAATTCTACCCCTTTTTGCTCGTCCAGAAAAAAAATAAAAACAATAAATAAAATATCTCCTTCGATTTTTGTAAAAATTAAATCTTTTTCTCTGGACTTTTTATGCTGTTTTACCCGAATACATTTATTGGCTTTATCTCACAATGCTTTTTTTACTCACGCGTATCTACCTATCGTTTTCTCTTTTTTCCTCATTAGGTACATACCTACGTTTTTTTTGTAAAAAAAACAAAGTTTTAGTCTGCTTAAGAAAAATAAGTAGATCCTACTTCCTACTTACTTACTCCTAAGATTGTGTGCCTTATTTAAGAAGAGTTATATTATTTACTTTGATTTCGTACTAACGGTAAATAGTTAAACGTTTTGTTTTCGAAATTTTCTAGAAGAGTGGTCAGTGGAAGTCAATTGTATTTCAAGTGAAAAAAAAAATTAAAATGCGAATATTTTTAATTAAACCGTCTGAAAAGTAAATAAAAAAAGAGATCAAGCGATCTCTTAAACTTCTCCAATTATTATCTCCAATTATTATGGAGATCGTTCTTAATTTTTCATAAAAATAAAATAATAAGACCTAAGTAAAGAAATGAATATATATGAAGAATATATGTTCACAAATATAAGCCAGTACATGTGCAATTAAGCTATCTTACTGCACAGTGCTGCAGCGAAAAGAGTATTTTCAATTGATATTAAAAACAAAAAAACAAACCAGCTTGATGTATTATTTTTGCAAAAGAAATTACAAATAAAGATGATATATTTATTCCGTCTCCAGAAATGATTCGTTTTTATTTACAATTTAAATTTGTTGATGGTAAATTTGAAAAACTATGAAATTTATTTTAAAACTGTATCTACCAAAAATTGGTACATATGAATGTACATATTTTATATTTACGGCTGTGCTTAAATAAACTGATTCCAAATAATTGTGATTTAATTTTTCTTCAAAAGAAAATGATAAGAGTTAAAGTTAACTTAATTTCCTACATTATTTCTTTTGTATCTATATTTAATTAAAATAAAAACTGAATTTGTTTCTCTCTTTATTTAAACTAGTACGTCCAGCCCCCGAAACTCGAGTGCTAATAACATTATCGTCTAATTGAAAAACAACTTCTAGAAAATATATTATAATTCATATGAAATTCTAGAAAACTTTATTTTTCGATGCATACGATTTTTGGAGGTGGATACTCCAACATTAAGTAAAAAATCGCAAGAATAATATCATCGTTTAAAAGCAGTCTTGAGCGTGGAGAAAAACTGAGCTAATTATTATTATATGAGCTACTTTTTATTATTTCCTGCAGCACTGAACGCCGCGCTACCGGGGTGGGTTTAGCCGATCCCAGAACCACTGGTCCCAAGACCATCCCGGAAGTAGTCAATAAAGACCAATTAAATTTATATCGAAAATAATACTCGTCGAATGTATTGATTCGTGTATTTAATATATTCGTTAAGATGGTTAGTAAATAAAAAGTTATTGTTCCACGCCTCAGCTTAAACATCCCTCACACTAACATCTACAAATTGAAAGCATTCTTCCTTTTTTTGCTCACATATTATTTCAATTTAAAAAACAACACCCAATGAGCGAGAGACACAAAAGATTGCAGAATATTTCCATGCAAAACCAATATACCTACAACTATACATAATTTATGCTTCCTTGCATTAAATCGACCAATGGCCGAAAATCCAACACAACAGAAAAATATCCTCAGAAATAAAATTCTTCCCACAAAAATCCCTCACTCGAATTCACTAACCATCTTAACGAATATATTAAATGCACGAACCATTGCATTTAACGAAAATATAATAAGTTTGTGAACAAATACTCGGTCTCGCTCTGGCTCTTGCTATGGTTCTCGATCTCCTCGCACTTATAATGCAATTTTACTTTATTGTTGTTTAGTCTTTGTGGTAAAATTATTTAATAAATGTTTGCTTTGTGCACTTCTATGCAAAAAAACCTTTCCATCGACATATAATTTATATACTTTCGGCTTTTGTAGACCGCGTAAATGGTACCCCAAAATTCGTGTTTGTCGTTTTATTATATTGATTAATTCTACCACGGAAAATCTGAATCTACCACTTTTTTTTTAGCTTTATCTACCACTTTTTTTAAATAGGAAGTGACAACACTGATAAGGATATTTGTTTATGAACGTCTTCCACTTTTTCTAAGTCTCTTGCTCTCTTAGTGAGCTTGTAGAATTTGATTTCTTTGTCGTGTCCATACATTTCAATTAACACTTTTTGAACTTTATTGTATTCAGTATCTTCTACTTCTGCATAAATTCCTATTGTTCCCGATTTAATAGTTCTTTTAAATAAGTCTTTCCAGTATTTGTCATCTTTTGTCATATCTACCTGAATTATTGTTTTAGTGTATAGTATTTTTATTTCATTTTGAACAGAATAAGTCAGTATAAGTTGAGTCCGGTAATTGTTTACAATTCCTTCTTTAATTTGTATATGGTCTAAAAGTTGTTCATTTGCTGAATGTAGAGTTTCCGAAGTTTCATTTATTTCATCTGGGATTCTACTTGAAAAATCTGCTATTTTATTTTCCTTACCTTTTATATACTCAATGTTAAACTCAAATTCCTGTAACTTAAGAAGACCTCTTTGAATTCTTTTGAATTAATTCCTTTCCATTATATTTTTATTTATATATTTTACAGGCATATGGTCAGTGATTATTTTAAATTTTTGACCCCATAGGTATGGTCTAAAATATGAAGTAGCCCATACTATTGCTAAAAATTCCTTATCTGTTGTGGAATAATCTTTCTCATGGTCGTTTAATGTTCGGGAGGCATAACATAATGGCTGCCCTTCTTGAGTAAGAACAGCGCCTAACGCATAATTACTTGCATCAGTAAATAGGGAAAATTGTTTATTAAAATCTGGAAATTTGAGTATTGGATGTTTGGTAAGATTTTCTTTTAATCGTTCAAATGCTTGAATGTATTCTGGATCCTTACAATTGATTTTCATGTTCTTTTTAAGATATTTAACCATCGGATATGCTATTTTGGAGTAATCAGCTATAAATTTTCTATAATATCCAGTGCTACCTAAAAATCCTTGCAATTGTTTAATTGTCTGAGGCAATGAATACTTCTGGATTACTTCTATTTTATTAGGGTTAGGTTTCATTCCCTCTGCAGTAAGTATATGACCTAAATATTCCGTATTTTTCTTTAGAAAAGAGCATTTACTTAATTGTATCTTAAGATTGTAGTCAGCTAATTTTTGAAAAATTTTGTCTAATGATGTTATGTGCTCTTCTTATGAGGTAGAAAAAATAAGTATGTCATCAAGATAAACTTTGCAAATTTTGCCTATGTACTCTCTGAGGATTTCATTCACAAGACGTTGAAATATCGCTGGGGCGTTTTTCAACCCAAAGAGAATTCTGGTATATTCATATAGACCGTTTGGTGTAACAAATCCAGTCTAATAAAAAACTTGGCCACTTAATAACCGGCTTAACAAAAAAAAGCTAAACAATATATTGCCAAATGAATTTTGCGAAATGATTGAAAATATTTTTAAGAAAAAGCGAAATGTAAAAACGCCAAATGTTATTTGCGTAATGATTGGAAAACATAATGAATAAAAAGCCAAAAGTAAATTGCCAATTATGGATTGCGAATTAAACAAAATATTTAACGATCAAAGCGAATGAATTTTTCCAAACAATGGTGACCCCATCAGGATACACCTTAATTTGATGATATCCCTTGGCTAAACCAAGGGTAGAGAAATACTGTGACCTTCCTAACTTATCCAGAATACTATCTATGTTTGGAAGTGGGTATTTATCGTCCACAGTAATATCATTCAGAGCTCGATAATCGACACATACTCTATACTTAACTTTCCCTTCACTATCGGGTTTTTTGGCGACCACTACGATTGGTTAAGCGTATCGACTATTTGATTTCCGTATTATGCCCTGCCTTTTCATATCATTAATTTGGGTTCGTACCTCTTCTTCATGTTTTTGAGGTAGGCGGTACAATCTGGCATTTATTTGTTGGTCTGTGGATAATTTTATTTCGTGAAATATACTCTCGCAATTAGTAAGCTGATCTCCATCTCTATATAAAAGATTTTTGTATTTTTGAAGAAAATCTTGCATTTCCTTTTTCTCGTGTATTTTTAAATCATCTAAATTCACTTCAGTGCTACCATCTAACTCATAATAATGTAAAGATGGTTCTACATCTAAAACCATTGGAAGTATAGTTTTATTTTGCAGAATCACTTCCTTTTTTACAATGTTAATACATTCAACCATGTTAGTAAGAACATCCATTCCTAACAAGAGACTATATGCTTTATCTCCTAAGGACTTTCCATATGCTTGAAAAAAACATCATTTGGGTAGCCGAATTCTGTAGGTACAGGGACCTGATACACTTTCAGTTTTTCAATGCTCTGGCTGTTTACAGGTAGACAAGTTTAATGTCAGCTCATCGAGTACTATGTATGACGTAGTCTATTTTGCTTGTATTTATCAAACTCATTGTGGACCCTGTATCTAATAAGCATATAAGTTTCTGATTACTTAACGCAAATACTACCTGTGTTTTCCTACCAGAGAGGCTACATTCAGAAAAACCGGGGCTTCTATTGAATGAATTTCTTCTTGGACGGCCTCAACAGATCCTTTATCTATATTATCTACATCCATTGGTTCAACATTCTGTCTATTACGAGTCTGTCTGGAATAATTGTTATTGAAGCTACGTGTTTGGTTGTTGTTTTGCACGGTATTATTTTGTCTGTTTGTTTGTCTAGAATTATTATCGGTATGTCGTTGATTTGTGTTATTTGTTCCACTAAAATTGAAATCAGTATTTTGTCGTCTCTGATTCGTCGGTCCTGAGTTATTGTAATAAGTATTGTTTTGAGACTGTTGGTTGTTCTGTCGGTATGTTCTATTTGAAGCAGTGGCGGATCCACGGTGGGGGGTTTTCGGGTCCGGACCCCCCCCCCCATTAGCATTTAAACCAAATATTTTTATATTAATTTATTTATTTATTAAATGTTTGTCTATTTCTCTTCAACCTAAATTTTGTCTACATTTGATCTAATTAATTCCAGAAGGCCCATCTTTTCATAAAATTTTGACTAAAAATTTCTTCAAGTATAATGAATAGGTATCTACCTCAAAAACTTCAAATGCATCTTAGTGGAAAAAGGACAGTTTTATGAGGGAAACTTAGTTGAAGAGCTTAAGGTATTTTAAATTTTGAAGACTTATTCAGTTTATCATACCCCTCCAAAGTAACATATTAAAATACTATTAAATATTATAAGGATAAAAAGAAGTTAGCACACCAAACGGATGTGCCGTAAAAAATCGTACAAGTTATGGTTTTTAGAGACTAGCAATATATTTAGCGTGAAGTTAGTGACGCCATATTTGATTTTGAAAAAAAAAATGTACTGTATTGTGCTCAACTTGTAATGCGATGTGCCGTAAATACCTACCTGCACTTTTAGTATGTGGAATTTCTTCCAAAATTATGTTTTTCTAAAAACTGTTAGTAATTGTGCTCTTTTGTGCTCAGGAATTGAAATACAATAACAAAATCGCATATTTGCAACTTTGAAGACCGAACGAAAATGTTGCAAAGGATTTCAGAGTGAAATTAACACTATCATTTTCGATTTTCAAAAAAAGTTGTAGTGTGTTGTGCTCAACTCCATGTGATGCCGTAAATATTTTTTTTTAAATTCGCAAATTTTGAAATTTTAGGGATGTTTTTTTTTTGCAAAACTACGATTTTCCAAAACATTAAAGTTGTACTGCATTTTGCTCAAAAAATGTTTCGAATATTTATAGCATTTAGAGCCAAAAATACATTTTGGGAAGCGTTAAGTTAGCACCACCATTTTCGATTTTCAAAAAAAATTAAGTTACGCTGTATATTGTGCTCAACTTGTGTTGCCATTGTGTCGTAAGTATTTTTTAATTCGCAAATTTGCAATTGTTTTTTCAAAATTATGATCTTTTAAAATGTTATACATACTTGCGCTGTTTTAAGCTCAGTTTGTGCTTTTTTTTTTTCTAAATCGAAAATGGCGGTGCTAACTTCATGTACATAAATAATGTACCACAAAGCCCACGCAAGTTTTATTTATCTTAAAGTTTTCTATTTGTAGTTGGACCCCCCCCCCCCCCCCATTACCAAATCCTGGATCCGCCACTGGTTTGAAGTAAGTCATACTCGTCTCGAATTTCCCTAGCTAAGTTCCCTGTAGCTAGTTCTCTAATTTTGCTTATAACTATTGAATATAACATTGTTTTTAGATTTTCTTTATTATTTTCATACATAATAATTGTATGTATGTCGGTTAATAAATATTCAATTTTATTAATTAAATATACCACCGGACTTACTCTAAGGTTGTTTATCCAGCGGGTGACTTCTCCTTGGTCGATGCTTGGGCGGAATGACAGCTTCAGTATGTTTTTCGCATCCTCCCACGTGCTAGTGCTGTTGGTAAGCAGTAGTTCCTTTGCCTTACCTATCACTTTGCATTGTGGTATCGCTGTCCACATAGCTGCTCTTCTGTCTATCGGCGTCAAGCTCATATGGTTGTCGACAACTTTAATGAATTGGGTCAATTCTTGTCTGTTCCCCGAAAATTCTTTTATATAAGAAATTTCTTTCATTATCACTGTTGCTCGACAATCACTTTGCTGTTGAGAATTGGCCTCCAATCTCAGCAAAACCTGTGCCATAGTATTAATGAGCGTTGCTTGGTCGTTTGCCATTTCGTCATGGCATATTCCTTCTCGAGTCGTGAAGAATTTGGCGTTTAATTTCTATACTTTCTAAAAAATTTAAATTTATTTAAAAAAAAATGCACAGATTTTTAATTGCAACTTTTATTTAGTTCGCGTTTATTAACTTCCGTTGTTACTGCGCCAGTTAAAGAAAAGAAGAAGACGTGCAGTTACGAGAAAAAGACTTTATTTCTTTGGAGGTATTTCTTAGATTAACAAAACTTACTTTAATGTTGTTCAATCAGATATATTTGGCATTCATTAATATGCTGATTGAACAAATTTAATATTATATTTCAGTAAGTACGATATATGATTATGTTGCAATAATCAATAAATCATATACTCGTATTACTTTTGAAAATGAATGAATTTATGATAACTTACGATTATGATTATTTTGCAATTATCAATAATCATAATCGTATTACATTCTAAGGGTGAATCAACTTAATGATCTAATGGTGACGAAGGTCACCATACAAATATGTAACTCGCACGCAAAAATAATAATCACAAATATTTTCCCATTTCTATTTGTTTTAATTGATTTTCATCTATGGCAGACAGCAGACAAGACAACAGTAGTTGTTTACAATGAAAAAAAATATGTGCACGACTGGGTCGCACGAACTTGCTCTTATGTGCGATCACACTGTGTTTTTAAAGTTTTAATATTACAAAATCTATATTTTTATCTTATAAAAGAAATAAATTAGTTATAGGAGCCTATATTGTATATACCACCTACTTAAAACGTAGTTAAGTTTAATGTTGTATTATGCGAGTAGGTACATTTATTTATGAATAATATAGCACCGTGTTGCAAATATGCATGAAACTTCAAGGTTTATGGAAATGCGATGTACATTATCCTATTTCTTAAAAAATCGTTGGAGCGGTTTTTTTTCTTAAATAATATGTAGTTTTTATATATAAATTATTAAAAAAATGGTTTTTTTAGCCTTTATTATTATGGAATTCAAAAATTAATTAATTAAAATATCATCTACCCATTTTCGAAATGTGGAATTTTCGAAAAATAATTTTGAAATTTTTTTAAAAAATCAATAATTTATTTTTTTGGAAATTTTGGTATGCTTAATTTATGCTCTTATTAGAACTTATTTGAAGCTTTTTTGCAAAAAAATTCATTAAAACCGGTTCAACTGATGAGATAGTCGAAAATCAAAAAAATGGTTCTATGAGAGATACCATTTTTAAACCGTAGAATTTTTTAGAATTTATTAGATCACACAAAAACTTTAATCAAAATCGTAGGAAAAAAAAATGAGATTTTCAATACCGGTGTTTAAAGATTTGTATAGGAGGTACCGTTATTTTTGGTTATAAGAATAATTTTAATTAAAAATCTGCTAGATTGTTAAAAAACTGCTGGGTACCAAGTTTAATAAAAATTGACCGAGTCGTTTTATAATTATTAAGTTTAAAAAAAAAAAATTTGAAACTTTTTTTATCCAAACAAAATTTTTTGAAAATTTTGGTATACCTACCCACAGTACACATATTAAAGGTAATATCATTAGCGTTTTCATTTTTGTTCAGTTCTGCGCATCTGTCAAAATCGAGGTATTATGGTGGTAAAATGGTGGATTCAGTGCCCCTTTCCTTGTCTAATTTCAATATTTTGTTGTTGTTTCTAATGATGCGCGTTGAGTTCCTGTGGTCACTCGAACAGCCATTTTTAATTTTTTGACATTTCCAACTTTGACAACCTGCGCAATATATTACCTTTAATATGTGTACTGTGATACCTACCTACCTACAAAACTTTTTCAAACATTCTCCAAAAAAAAGGTGAATATCAGTTTAACCGTTTTTGAGAAAATCGAAAATCAAAAAAATGGTGCTATGGGAGGTACTATTTTTAACCATTTTTCGGAATTATTTTAACAAAATGGTTGGCTTTTTGTAAAAAAATTACTGAATTTAAAAAAAAAAAAGTTGTGGGTACGTTTTTGGGCAAATAAGATTTTCATTTTTTGGTAAAAAAATTTGTATGGCAGGAACCGTTGTTTTTGGTCTTAAAAAAATTAAAAAATATGGGTGGGTATAGGCATTGCCCAAAAAACGCTAAGTACCAACTTTGAAGAAAATCGACAGACCCGTTTAGGCTGCAGCGGAAGGGACAGACAGACGGAGAGAATTGCGAGACCCATTTTTTTGGACTTCGCAAATTCGCTATCGTCGTAATGTCAACTTTGATCAAAATCCCGAGTTCGATTTTTTTTACGAATCCATAACATATACATATGTATGTATGTATGTATTCGCAAGTAAAAATTAAATGTACCTATCTGTCAAACTAGAGAATATTCCATTTATATTACCTTTTGAGTGGGAACAAAAAGAATGCATTCCAATTATTCTGGAAGAAATAAAGAAACAACAAAAAAGTTTATCCGGAATATTTTAGTGAATAAAGAAACGCAAAAGCGGTGTTCCAGATATTCCGAATATTCGGAATAAATGAAGAAACACACCCTGTATGTGATGTATGTGCCATGAAATAGGCCCCTGTTATTCGCAATGAAATTTCCTCAGGTCGTACACATTCTTAGATGTACAATCTGCAGATACCATTTGGATAGCCTCACACTAAGTTTATTTTCCAATTATATATTTTTGGTATTTCTTTGGGCTCTAATTAGTAGATATAAAAACCAATTGATGAATTTTTTTAAACAAAATAATTTATTTTCTATGGTTATGAATTATCTTATAAAAGCCATCGTTGAGGGTTTAAGGAATCATACAAAATCAATGTTCCATTTCTTAAACAATCGCAAACGATTCCTTAAAAATCTAACGAAATGTTGGCCCTGGCCACTTTGATAGCTACCATGAACATCCTTCCATTTCCACAAACCTTGCGTGTTTGACAACTCCACACATTTTTAATGAGAGTATGGTGGTAAGGATAATTGCTGTTTATTTAAGGTTTGCAACATTTTAATAAAAGCTGTGTGCAACGACTCATTGTCTTGCTGCAAAAAGAATCGGCAGCATTCTTAAAATACACTGAAACTGAGGCAAGACTGTTTCCAATAAGGTACTGTATAATTTCGATGTCATAAAAAAAAAAAACATATATGGGTAATTCTCTGCCAACTGTGATTCTTTGTGTCCAGGGCTTTATTTGTAGCTTAATGTAAAAATTTCTTATGAATTTCTGGTTTGAATTGTGGAAACAAGTTGGTACTACAGTTTACATTACAGATTGCTTAAAAATTTGCTACCCTTTCCCCTTGACTTGAAAAAGTATACGCAAAATGTCTGTACCGTGGCATGCCCCATCCATTAAAATACATCATTGAATAAAAATGTTGTTCTCAGAAAAGTTTGAGTAGGTACAATAGTTGCTTGATTATATTTTGAGAATATCAAGTCAAAATATTTTGCTCTCTAATTAAATAATAATAATTGAATGTTGTCCACGGATTACATTTTATTTTTGAATTCAAAAGATTTACCGCTGATCCGCCATTTTGTTTTTAGTGAAATTTGTTGGGGTGATTTTTTGAATATTGTATTTCTTTTAAAGTCATATAAGTTAAAATTATAACGGATTTTATTTTTCTCAAAAGCTTTGAGATACGAGGTTAGTTATATTAAAGCCTAAATGTCAGTACCGTGGGTGTCAGTACCATGGTATATTTATTTATAATGAATTTAAATTAAATATTTTCAAGCAATTTTGCTTAAAATCTCGTTATTTTTTTTATTAAGAATAGTACTAGTACTTCGGACAAAACATATTATAACAAATCCGTGCAATAAGTGTTGAGTTATAACCTAGCATAAAAATAAAGACTCCAACTTCAAAGAACAGATTTGAAAAACTAAAAACCATACAATTTTGAATAAAACATTGGCTTTTAAAGTTGAAAACGTCAAAACGTAAGAGAGAATTTAGAAACTGAACAAAAATATTGTCAAAAAGAGTTAGAACGTATAAAAATTCAAAAATAAAAAATCAGTCTCAGCACCATGTCTTCGAGATTAAGTACTTTTTACGATATTTTTTGTTCCTTAAAAGTTGTAGTAAAATGCTCTTACAGATTTAATACCATGTCTATTTCAAATAAAATAAAAAAATAAATTTTCAATGACTTTTAATTTTAGCAAAATTTTTATTTAAAAAATCACAGTTGGCAGAGAATCATCCATATATGCCAGTAAGACATAGAGTCTTATAAATTAGGCAAATGTTAGAAGAAATAGAAGGATTGGATAGATTTTTATTGTTCAGTGGATTGAGAATTTAGGTTTTGATTATCTCATTAAATCCCAGGGGTGGCGTTCGGTTGAATATAGAAAAGAATGCTGCCTAGACTGGGGATCGAACCCACACATCCAGGTTAGCAGTCAAGCACTACTTCCACTGCGCCGGGGCCACCCCGGTCTACAGAATCTAAATCAACAGTGCCATAAAACGGTGCCGCATTTCCATACCATAATTCTTCCCTCACGGCTATGATAGTGATCAAAACACAAATTTTCTTTTCCTAAATCATTGAATTAGTATTTATATCCATCCGGTATGTTTAAGTTGAACTCTCTTCAACTGAAAAGATCATATTTTGCTAACTGTTTGAATGGATGCTGCCTTCTGCGTTTCATGGCATTCGGCATCTTGCTAAATTAAGCTGCTACAGTTTACGTGCATTGTTAAACGAAGGTTTTTTCACCAACATTAAGTGCTTTAGGTGTCCGGCACTTCTGATAACCTGACTTAAGGTCATTTGGCTCCACTGGCGGACTAAGGAAGGGGCGGGGGGGGGGGGGGGTGGATGAGCCCAACTGTCCTGGGCGAAACGCAATCTTTGGAGTTGAGGTCACTTGAACTTATAAATTGAATTATATTCAATCACTCCACTAAAACAGAAATAGTTTTCTAAATTTCTTCACCTTCGTTATTACTTATTTATTAACTCGTTTTAGCGACGGAGTATATTTACTCTGACTTTACAACGCCTCTAATCCTGAAAAACTTTTTTATAAAAAAAATAAACGAGGATTAGAGGTGGAGTAAGTTAAAACTGGTACATAGTAGGAATAAAGCCGTAGTAAAGCCGTTTTAGTATCTAAATGTCATTTTGACATGACATTTAGAAACTAAAAAAAAGGAGTGTAGAAGAAATTTTTGTATCTGTTTGTTACTAATTGTAAGGCAAAATGGATAGTGATTTTGTATTTATAAATTATTCAAATTCTTTAAACGCTTTAGCTGCAGGAAGAATGCCAAAGCAGTACAAAACTTATTTTAATCCCATGACACAGTGGGATGAGGATTTCCGATCGAAGTACCGATTTTCGAAAGAAAATATGAAAAAATTAATTATAGCCCTAGCTCATTTAAGCATTTTAGCATTTCGTCGCCCGAGAATTGTTTTGTCGTATAAACCATTTGAGCAATTTTGGGAAATCGCATTTTAAGTTTCGCGTTTAAATAAAAAAGAAACTGACCAATGAAGTTTTCTACAATTTTAATAAAATTTTGTGTGAAAAATCTTCTTTTGATTAAGGTATTCCAGATTGTTGAGTCGGTTTTAGTTTTTAGTCTATAGAGGTTTATCTCCGAAATCATTTTGTCGTATACGCCACGAAAATCAGTACTTTGTTAGAACCTCATACACATACGACAAAGTACACACAAATGCGATAGTTCAATTCAATACCGAATCGAGCGAGATTTTCGATTTTCTCAAAAACTAAAAGACATTTCAACATCTGGTTTTCAGTGTTTGAATACAAATTGATACGAGAATTGAATATTAAAACCAAAATTACTAGTTAATAACGTAAATTTTTGAACAAAATGAGTTTGAAAAAAACTTTCTTAATTTTTTTTTAAATTTGAGTTTAAAAATTATTTTTTCCAGAACTATTGTATAAAAAAAAATAAACTTAAAAACGGAATTAAGGGATGGATTTTTGGGTTTAAAAAATTTTTTTTATTAAGAATAGTACTAGTACTTGGGACAAAACATATTATAACAAATCCGTGCAATAAGTGTTGAGTTATAACCTAGCATAAAAATAAAGACTCCAACTTCAAAGAACAGATTTGAAAAACTAAAAACCATACAATTTTGAATAAAACATTGGCTTTTAAAGTTGAAAACGTCAAAACGTAAGAGAGAATTTAGAAACTGAACAAAAATATTGTCAAAAAGAGTTAGAACGTATAAAAATTCAAAAATAAAAAATCAGTCTCAGCACCATGTCTTCGAGATTTAGTACTTTTTACGATATTTTTTGTTCCTAAAAAGTTGTAGTAAAATGCTCTTACAGATTTAATACCATGTCTATTTCAAATAAAATAAAAAAATAAATTTTCAATGACTTTTAATTTTAGCAAAATTTTTATTTAAAAAATCACAGTTGGCAGAGAATCATCCATATATGCCAGTAAGACATAGAGTCTTATAAATTAGGCAAATGTTAGAAGGAATAGAAGGATTGGATAGATTTTTATTGTTCAGTGGATTGAGAATTTAGGTTTTGATTATCTCATTAAATCCCAGGGGTGGCGTTCGGTTGAATATAGAAAAGAATGCTGCCTAGACTGGGGATCGAACCCACACATCCAGGTTAGCAGTCAAGCACTACTTCCACTGCGCCGGGGCCACCCCGGTCTACAGAATCTAAATCAACAGTGCCATAAAACGGTGCCGCATTTCCATACCATAATTCTTCCCTCACGGCTATGATAGTGATCAAAACACAAATTTTCTTTTCCTAAATCATTGAATTAGTATTTATATCCATCCGGTATGTTTAAGTTGAACTCTCTTCAACTGAAAAGATCATATTTTGCTAACTGTTTGAATGGATGCTGCCTTCTGCGTTTCATGGCATTCGGCATCTTGCTAAATTAAGCTGCTACAGTTTACGTGCATTGTTAAACGAAGGTTTTTTCATCAACATTAAGTGCTTTAGGTGTCCGGCACTTCTGATCACCTGACTTAAGGTCATTTGGCTCCACTGGCGGACTAAGGATGGGGCGGGGGTGGCTGGAATCTCTTGTTTCTGGGTCTCTTCTCTTCTTAAGTATGATTTGTGTCCTGCCTCTTTAATTGTTGTTGTTATTGTTATTGTTATTGTTATTGTTATTGTTATTGTTATTGTTATTGTTATTGTTATTGTTATTGTTATTGTTATTGTTATTGTTATTGTTATTGTTATTGTTATTGTTATTGTTATTGTTATTGTTATTGTTATTGTTATTGTTATTGTTATTGTTATTGTTATTGTTATTGTTATTGTTATTGTTATTGTTATTGTTATTGTTATTGTTATTGTTATTGTTATTGTTATTGTTATTGTTATTGTTATTGTTATTGTTATTGTTATTGTTATTGTTATTGTTATTGTTATTGTTATTGTTATTGTTATTGTTATTGTTATTGTTATTGTTATTGTTATTGTTATTGTTATTGTTATTGTTATTGTTATTGTTATTGTTATTGTTATTGTTATTGTTATTGTTATTGTTATTGTTATTGTTATTGTTATTGTTATTGTTATTGTTATTGTTATTGTTATTGTTATTGTTATTGTTATTGTTATTGTTATTGTTATTGTTATTGTTATTGTTATTGTTATTGTTATTGTTATTGTTATTGTTATTGTTATTGTTATTGTTATTGTTATTGTTATTGTTATTGTTATTGTTATTGTTATTGTTATTGTTATTGTTATTGTTATTGTTATTGTTATTGTTATTGTTATTGTTATTGTTATTGTTATTGTTATTGTTATTGTTATTGTTATTGTTATTGTTATTGTTATTGTTATTGTTATTGTTATTGTTATTGTTATTGTTATTGTTATTGTTATTGTTATTGTTATTGTTATTGTTATTGTTATTGTTATTGTTATTGTTATTGTTATTGTTATTGTTATTGTTATTGTTATTGTTATTGTTATTGTTATTGTTATTGTTATTGTTATTGTTATTGTTATTGTTATTGTTATTGTTATTGTTATTGTTATTGTTATTGTTATTGTTATTGTTATTGTTATTGTTATTGTTATTGTTATTGTTATTGTTATTGTTATTGTTATTGTTATTGTTATTGTTATTGTTATTGTTATTGTTATTGTTATTGTTATTGTTATTGTTATTGTTATTGTTATTGTTATTGTTATTGTTATTGTTATTGTTATTGTTATTGTTATTGTTATTGTTATTGTTATTGTTATTGTTATTGTTATTGTTATTGTTATTGTTATTGTTATTGTTATTGTTATTGTTATTGTTATTGTTATTGTTATTGTTATTGTTATTGTTATTGTTATTGTTATTGTTATTGTTATTGTTATTGTTATTGTTATTGTTATTGTTATTGTTATTGTTATTGTTATTGTTATTGTTATTGTTATTGTTATTGTTATTGTTATTGTTATTGTTATTGTTATTGTTATTGTTATTGTTATTGTTATTGTTATTGTTATTGTTATTGTTATTGTTATTGTTATTGTTATTGTTATTGTTATTGTTATTGTTATTGTTATTGTTATTGTTATTGTTATTGTTATTGTTATTGTTATTGTTATTGTTATTGTTATTGTTATTGTTATTGTTATTGTTATTGTTATTGTTATTGTTATTGTTATTGTTATTGTTATTGTTATTGTTATTGTTATTGTTATTGTTATTGTTATTGTTATTGTTATTGTTATTGTTATTGTTATTGTTATTGTTATTGTTATTGTTATTGTTATTGTTATTGTTATTGTTATTGTTATTGTTATTGTTATTGTTATTGTTATTGTTATTGTTATTGTTATTGTTATTGTTATTGTTATTGTTATTGTTATTGTTATTGTTATTGTTATTGTTATTGTTATTGTTATTGTTATTGTTATTGTTATTGTTATTGTTATTGTTATTGTTATTGTTATTGTTATTGTTATTGTTATTGTTATTGTTATTGTTATTGTTATTGTTATTGTTATTGTTATTGTTATTGTTATTGTTATTGTTATTGTTATTGTTATTGTTATTGTTATTGTTATTGTTATTGTTATTGTTATTGTTATTGTTATTGTTATTGTTATTGTTATTGTTATTGTTATTGTTATTGTTATTGTTATTGTTATTGTTATTGTTATTGTTATTGTTATTGTTATTGTTATTGTTATTGTTATTGTTATTGTTATTGTTATTGTTATTGTTATTGTTATTGTTATTGTTATTGTTATTGTTATTGTTATTGTTATTGTTATTGTTATTGTTATTGTTATTGTTATTGTTATTGTTATTGTTATTGTTATTGTTATTGTTATTGTTATTGTTATTGTTATTGTTATTGTTATTGTTATTGTTATTGTTATTGTTATTGTTATTGTTATTGTTATTGTTATTGTTATTGTTATTGTTATTGTTATTGTTATTGTTATTGTTATTGTTATTGTTATTGTTATTGTTATTGTTATTGTTATTGTTATTGTTATTGTTATTGTTATTGTTATTGTTATTGTTATTGTTATTGTTATTGTTATTGTTATTGTTATTGTTATTGTTATTGTTATTGTTATTGTTATTGTTATTGTTATTGTTATTGTTATTGTTATTGTTATTGTTATTGTTATTGTTATTGTTATTGTTATTGTTATTGTTATTGTTATTGTTATTGTTATTGTTATTGTTATTGTTATTGTTATTGTTATTGTTATTGTTATTGTTATTGTTATTGTTATTGTTATTGTTATTGTTATTGTTATTGTTATTGTTATTGTTATTGTTATTGTTATTGTTATTGTTATTGTTATTGTTATTGTTATTGTTATTGTTATTGTTATTGTTATTGTTATTGTTATTGTTATTGTTATTGTTATTGTTATTGTTATTGTTATTGTTATTGTTATTGTTATTGTTATTGTTATTGTTATTGTTATTGTTATTGTTATTGTTATTGTTATTGTTATTGTTATTGTTATTGTTATTGTTATTGTTATTGTTATTGTTATTGTTATTGTTATTGTTATTGTTATTGTTATTGTTATTGTTATTGTTATTGTTATTGTTATTGTTATTGTTATTGTTATTGTTATTGTTATTGTTATTGTTATTGTTATTGTTATTGTTATTGTTATTGTTATTGTTATTGTTATTGTTATTGTTATTGTTATTGTTATTGTTATTGTTATTGTTATTGTTATTGTTATTGTTATTGTTATTGTTATTGTTATTGTTATTGTTATTGTTATTGTTATTGTTATTGTTATTGTTATTGTTATTGTTATTGTTATTGTTATTGTTATTGTTATTGTTATTGTTATTGTTATTGTTATTGTTATTGTTATTGTTATTGTTATTGTTATTGTTATTGTTATTGTTATTGTTATTGTTATTGTTATTGTTATTGTTATTGTTATTGTTATTGTTATTGTTATTGTTATTGTTATTGTTATTGTTATTGTTATTGTTATTGTTATTGTTATTGTTATTGTTATTGTTATTGTTATTGTTATTGTTATTGTTATTGTTATTGTTATTGTTATTGTTATTGTTATTGTTATTGTTATTGTTATTGTTATTGTTATTGTTATTGTTATTGTTATTGTTATTGTTATTGTTATTGTTATTGTTATTGTTATTGTTATTGTTATTGTTATTGTTATTGTTATTGTTATTGTTATTGTTATTGTTATTGTTATTGTTATTGTTATTGTTATTGTTATTGTTATTGTTATTGTTATTGTTATTGTTATTGTTATTGTTATTGTTATTGTTATTGTTATTGTTATTGTTATTGTTATTGTTATTGTTATTGTTATTGTTATTGTTATTGTTATTGTTATTGTTATTGTTATTGTTATTGTTATTGTTATTGTTATTGTTATTGTTATTGTTATTGTTATTGTTATTGTTATTGTTATTGTTATTGTTATTGTTATTGTTATTGTTATTGTTATTGTTATTGTTATTGTTATTGTTATTGTTATTGTTATTGTTATTGTTATTGTTATTGTTATTGTTATTGTTATTGTTATTGTTATTGTTATTGTTATTGTTATTGTTATTGTTATTGTTATTGTTATTGTTATTGTTATTGTTATTGTTATTGTTATTGTTATTGTTATTGTTATTGTTATTGTTATTGTTATTGTTATTGTTATTGTTATTGTTATTGTTATTGTTATTGTTATTGTTATTGTTATTGTTATTGTTATTGTTATTGTTATTGTTATTGTTATTGTTATTGTTATTGTTATTGTTATTGTTATTGTTATTGTTATTGTTATTGTTATTGTTATTGTTATTGTTATTGTTATTGTTATTGTTATTGTTATTGTTATTGTTATTGTTATTGTTATTGTTATTGTTATTGTTATTGTTATTGTTATTGTTATTGTTATTGTTATTGTTATTGTTATTGTTATTGTTATTGTTATTGTTATTGTTATTGTTATTGTTATTGTTATTGTTATTGTTATTGTTATTGTTATTGTTATTGTTATTGTTATTGTTATTGTTATTGTTATTGTTATTGTTATAACAATATCGCCAACTGTCCTGGGCGAAACGCAATCTTTGGAGTTGAGGTCACTTGAACTTATAAATTGAATTATATTCAATCACTCCACTAAAACAGAAATAGTTTTCTAAATTTCTTCACCTTCGTTATTACTTATTTATTAACTCGTTTTAGCGACGGAGTATATTTACTCTGACTTTACAACGCCTTTAATCCTGAAAAACTTTTTTATAAAAAAAATAAACGAGGATTAGAGGTGGAGTAAGCTAAAACTGGTACATAGTAGGAATAAAGCCGTAGTAAAGCCGTTTTAGTATCTAAATGTCATTTTGACATGACATTTAGAAACTAAAAAAAAGGAGTGTAGAAGAAACTTTTGTATCTGTTTGTTACTAATTGTAAGGCAAAATGGATAGTGATTTTGTATTTATAAATTATTCAAATTCTTTAAACGCTTTAGCTGCAGGAAGAATGCCAAAGCAGTACAAAACTTATTTTAATCCCATGACACAGTGGGATGAGGATTTCCGATCGAAGTACCGATTTTCGAAAGAAAATATGAAAAAATTAATTAAAGCCCTAGCTCATTTAAGCATTTTAGCATTTCGTCGCCCGAGAATTGTTTTGTCGTATAAACCATTTGAGCAATTTTGGGAAATCGCATTTTAAGTTTCGCGTTTAAATAAAAAATAAACTGACCAATGAAGTTTTCTACAATTTTAATAAAATTTTGTGTGAAAAATCTTCTTTTGATTAAGGTATTCCAGATTGTTGAGTCGGTTTTAGTTTTTAGTCTATAGAAGTTTATCTCCGAAATCATTTTGTCGTATACGCCACGAAAATCAGTACTTTGTTAGAACCTCATACACATACGACAAAGTACACACAAATGCGATAGTTCAATTCAATACCGAATCGAGCGAGATTTTCGATTTTCTCAAAAACTAAAAGACATTTCAACATCTGGTTTTCAGTGTTTGAATACAAATTGATACGAGAATTGAATATTAAAACCAAAATTACTAGTTAATAACGTAAATTTTTGAACAAAATGAGTTTGAAAAAAACTTTCTTAATTTTTTTTAAATTTGAGTTTAAAAATTATTTTTTCCAAAACTATTGTATAAAAAAAAATAAACTTAAAAACGGAATTAAGGGATGGATTTTTGGGTTTAAAAAATTTTTGTTATTAAGAATAGTACTAGTACTTCGGACAAAACATATTATAACAAATCCGTGCAATAAGTGTTGAGTTATAACCTAGCATAAAAATAAAGACTCCAACTTCAAAGAACAGATTTGAAAAACTAAAAACCATACAATTTTGAATAAAACATTGGCTTTTAAAGTTGAAAACGTCAAAACGTAAGAGAGAATTTAGAAACTGAACAAAAATATTGTCAAAAAGAGTTAGAACGTATAAAAATTCAAAAATAAAAAATCAGTCTCAGCACCATGTCTTCGAGATTTAGTACTTTTTACGATATTTTTTGTTCCTAAAAAGTTGTAGTAAAATGCTCTTACAGATTTAATACCATGTCTATTTCAAATAAAATAAAAAAATAAATTTTCAATGACTTTTAATTTTAGCAAAATTTTTATTTAAAAAATCACAGTTGGCAGAGAATCATCCATATATGCCAGTAAGACATAGAGTCTTATAAATTAGGCAAATGTTAGAAGGAATAGAAGGATTGGATAGATTTTTATTGTTCAGTGGATTGAGAATTTAGGTTTTGATTATCTCATTAAATCCCAGGGGTGGCGTTCGGTTGAATATAGAAAAGAATGCTGCCTAGACTGGGGATCGAACCCACACATCCAGGTTAGCAGTCAAGCACTACTTCCACTGCGCCGGGGCCACCCCGGTCTACAGAATCTAAATCAACAGTGCCATAAAACGGTGCCGCATTTCCATACCATAATTCTTCCCTCACGGCTATGATAGTGATCAAAACACAAATTTTCTTTTCCTAAATCATTGAATTAGTATTTATATCCATCCGGTATGTTTAAGTTGAACTCTCTTCAACTGAAAAGATCATATTTTGCTAACTGTTTGAATGGATGCTGCCTTCTGCGTTTCATGGCATTCGGCATCTTGCTAAATTAAGCTGCTACAGTTTACGTGCATTGTTAAACGAAGGTTTTTTCATCAACATTAAGTGCTTTAGGTGTCCGGCACTTCTGATAACCTGACTTAAGGTCATTTGGCTCCACTGGCGGACTCAGGAAGGGGCGGGGGGGGGGGGGGTGGCTGGAATCTCTTGTTTCTGGGTCTCTTCTCTTCTTAAGTATGATTTGTGTCCTGCCTCTTTAATTGTTGTTGTTATTGTTATTGTTATTGTTATTGTTATTGTTATTGTTATTGTTATTGTTATTGTTATTGTTATTGTTATTGTTATTGTTATTGTTATTGTTATTGTTATTGTTATTGTTATTGTTATTGTTATTGTTATTGTTATTGTTATTGTTATTGTTATTGTTATTGTTATTGTTATTGTTATTGTTATTGTTATTGTTATTGTTATTGTTATTGTTATTGTTATTGTTATTGTTATTGTTATTGTTATTGTTATTGTTATTGTTATTGTTATTGTTATTGTTATTGTTATTGTTATTGTTATTGTTATTGTTATTGTTATTGTTATTGTTATTGTTATTGTTATTGTTATTGTTATTGTTATTGTTATTGTTATTGTTATTGTTATTGTTATTGTTATTGTTATTGTTATTGTTATTGTTATTGTTATTGTTATTGTTATTGTTATTGTTATTGTTATTGTTATTGTTATTGTTATTGTTATTGTTATTGTTATTGTTATTGTTATTGTTATTGTTATTGTTATTGTTATTGTTATTGTTATTGTTATTGTTATTGTTATTGTTATTGTTATTGTTATTGTTATTGTTATTGTTATTGTTATTGTTATTGTTATTGTTATTGTTATTGTTATTGTTATTGTTATTGTTATTGTTATTGTTATTGTTATTGTTATTGTTATTGTTATTGTTATTGTTATTGTTATTGTTATTGTTATTGTTATTGTTATTGTTATTGTTATTGTTATTGTTATTGTTATTGTTATTGTTATTGTTATTGTTATTGTTATTGTTATTGTTATTGTTATTGTTATTGTTATTGTTATTGTTATTGTTATTGTTATTGTTATTGTTATTGTTATTGTTATTGTTATTGTTATTGTTATTGTTATTGTTATTGTTATTGTTATTGTTATTGTTATTGTTATTGTTATTGTTATTGTTATTGTTATTGTTATTGTTATTGTTATTGTTATTGTTATTGTTATTGTTATTGTTATTGTTATTGTTATTGTTATTGTTATTGTTATTGTTATTGTTATTGTTATTGTTATTGTTATTGTTATTGTTATTGTTATTGTTATTGTTATTGTTATTGTTATTGTTATTGTTATTGTTATTGTTATTGTTATTGTTATTGTTATTGTTATTGTTATTGTTATTGTTATTGTTATTGTTATTGTTATTGTTATTGTTATTGTTATTGTTATTGTTATTGTTATTGTTATTGTTATTGTTATTGTTATTGTTATTGTTATTGTTATTGTTATTGTTATTGTTATTGTTATTGTTATTGTTATTGTTATTGTTATTGTTATTGTTATTGTTATTGTTATTGTTATTGTTATTGTTATTGTTATTGTTATTGTTATTGTTATTGTTATTGTTATTGTTATTGTTATTGTTATTGTTATTGTTATTGTTATTGTTATTGTTATTGTTATTGTTATTGTTATTGTTATTGTTATTGTTATTGTTATTGTTATTGTTATTGTTATTGTTATTGTTATTGTTATTGTTATTGTTATTGTTATTGTTATTGTTATTGTTATTGTTATTGTTATTGTTATTGTTATTGTTATTGTTATTGTTATTGTTATTGTTATTGTTATTGTTATTGTTATTGTTATTGTTATTGTTATTGTTATTGTTATTGTTATTGTTATTGTTATTGTTATTGTTATTGTTATTGTTATTGTTATTGTTATTGTTATTGTTATTGTTATTGTTATTGTTATTGTTATTGTTATTGTTATTGTTATTGTTATTGTTATTGTTATTGTTATTGTTATTGTTATTGTTATTGTTATTGTTATTGTTATTGTTATTGTTATTGTTATTGTTATTGTTATTGTTATTGTTATTGTTATTGTTATTGTTATTGTTATTGTTATTGTTATTGTTATTGTTATTGTTATTGTTATTGTTATTGTTATTGTTATTGTTATTGTTATTGTTATTGTTATTGTTATTGTTATTGTTATTGTTATTGTTATTGTTATTGTTATTGTTATTGTTATTGTTATTGTTATTGTTATTGTTATTGTTATTGTTATTGTTATTGTTATTGTTATTGTTATTGTTATTGTTATTGTTATTGTTATTGTTATTGTTATTGTTATTGTTATTGTTATTGTTATTGTTATTGTTATTGTTATTGTTATTGTTATTGTTATTGTTATTGTTATTGTTATTGTTATTGTTATTGTTATTGTTATAACAATAACGCCAACTGTCCTGGGCGAAACGCAATCTTTGGAGTTGAGGTCACTTGAACTTATAAATTGAATTATATTCAATCACTCCACTAAAACAGAAATAGTTTTCTAAATTTCTTCACCTTCGTTATTACTTATTTATTAACTCGTTTTAGCGACGGAGTATATTTACTCTGACTTTACAACGCCTCTAATCCTGAAAAACTTTTTTATAAAAAAAATAAACGAGGATTAGAGGTGGAGTAAGCTAAAACTGGTACATAGTAGGAATAAAGCCGTAGTAAAGCCGTTTTAGTATCTAAATGTCATTTTGACATGACATTTAGAAACTAAAAAAAAGGAGTGTAGAAGAAATTTTTGTATCTGTTTGTTACTAATTGTAAGGCAAAATGGATAGTGATTTTGTATTTATAAATTATTCAAATTCTTTAAACGCTTTAGCTGCAGGAAGAATGCCAAAGCAGTACAAAACTTATTTTAATCCCATGACACAGTGGGATGAGGATTTCCGATCGAAGTACCGATTTTCGAAAGAAAATATGAAAAAATTAATTAAAGCCCTAGCTCATTTAAGCATTTTAGCATTTCGTCGCCCGAGAATTGTTTTGTCGTATAAACCAT
The DNA here is from genome assembly GCA_929447395.1 of Epistrophe grossulariae. Classification (NCBI taxonomy): domain Eukaryota; kingdom Metazoa; phylum Arthropoda; class Insecta; order Diptera; family Syrphidae; genus Epistrophe; species Epistrophe grossulariae. Next base: position 83,442,265 of record OV839568.1, on the reverse strand, counting down.
TTGAGCAATTTTGGGAAATCGCATTTTAAGTTTCGCGTTTAAATAAAAAATAAACTGACCAATGAAGTTTTCTACAATTTTAATAAAATTTTGTGTGAAAAATCTTCTTTTGATTAAGGTATTCCAGATTGTTGAGTCGGTTTTAGTTTTTAGTCTATAGAAGTTTATCTCCGAAATCATTTTGTCGTATACGCCACGAAAATCAGTACTTTGTTAGAACCTCATACACATACGACAAAGTACACACAAATGCGATAGTTCAATTCAATACCGAATCGAGCGAGATTTTCGATTTTCTCAAAAACTAAAAGACATTTCAACATCTGGTTTTCAGTGTTTTAATACAAATTGATACGAGAATTGAATATTAAAACCAAAATTACTAGTTAATAACGTAAATTTTTGAACAAAATGAGTTTGAAAAAAACTTTCTTAATTTTTTTTAAATTTGAGTTTAAAAATTATTTTTTCCAAAACTATTGTATAAAAAAAAATAAACTTAAAAACGGAATTAAGGGATGGATTTTTGGGTTTAAAAAATTTTTTTTATTAAGAATAGTACTAGTACTTCGGACAAAACATATTATAACAAATCCGTGCAATAAGTGTTGAGTTATAACCTAGCATAAAAATAAAGACTCCAACTTCAAAGAACAGATTTGAAAAACTAAAAACCATACAATTTTGAATAAAACATTGGCTTTTAAAGTTGAAAACGTCAAAACGTAAGAGAGAATTTAGAAACTGAACAAAAATATTGTCAAAAAGAGTTAGAACGTATAAAAATTCAAAAATAAAAAATCAGTCTCAGCACCATGTCTTCGAGATTTAGTACTTTTTACGATATTTTTTGTTCCTAAAAAGTTGTAGTAAAATGCTCTTACAGATTTAATACCATGTCTATTTCAAATAAAATAAAAAAATAAATTTTCAATGACTTTTAATTTTAGCAAAATTTTTATTTAAAAAATCACAGTTGGCAGAGAATCATCCATATATGCCAGTAAGACATAGAGTCTTATAAATTAGGCAAATGTTAGAAGGAATAGAAGGATTGGATAGATTTTTATTGTTCAGTGGATTGAGAATTTAGGTTTTGATTATCTCATTAAATCCCAGGGGTGGCGTTCGGTTGAATATAGAAAAGAATGCTGCCTAGACTGGGGATCGAACCCACACATCCAGGTTAGCAGTCAAGCACTACTTCCACTGCGCCGGGGCCACCCCGGTCTACAGAATCTAAATCAACAGTGCCATAAAACGGTGCCGCATTTCCATACCATAATTCTTCCCTCACGGCTATGATAGTGATCAAAACACAAATTTTCTTTTCCTAAATCATTGAATTAGTATTTATATCCATCCGGTATGTTTAAGTTGAACTCTCTTCAACTGAAAAGATCATATTTTGCTAACTGTTTGAATGGATGCTGCCTTCTGCGTTTCATGGCATTCGGCATCTTGCTAAATTAAGCTGCTACAGTTTACGTGCATTGTTAAACGAAGGTTTTTTCATCAACATTAAGTGCTTTAGGTGTCCGGCACTTCTGATAACCTGACTTAAGGTCATTTGGCTCCACTGGCGGACTAAGGAAGGGGCGGGGGGGGGGGGGGGTGGCTGGAATCTCTTGTTTCTGGGTCTCTTCTCTTCTTAAGTATGATTTGTGTCCTGCCTCTTTAATTGTTATTGTTATTGTTATTGTTATTGTTATTGTTATTGTTATTGGTTATTGTTATTGTTATTGTTATTGTTATTGTTATTGTTATTGTTATTGTTATTGTTATTGTTATTGTTATTGTTATTGTTATTGTTATTGTTATTGTTATTGTTATTGTTATTGTTATTGTTATTGTTATTGTTATTGTTATTGTTATTGTTATTGTTATTGTTATGAATGAATGAATAGGGGTGGGTATTGCACTGCGACCTTAGGATCTATTGTGCCCCCATTATGAACTGGTTGAGGTTACTCATACTACAGTTCGTCCTCCAAATTCGTTCCTTTGAGGAATTTGAGAATTTGGAGTATTTTTAGAGATTGTATTTTGCTCTCATCTATATGGTGACTGCCCAGATATCTTTGTCTTTGATGCACTAGAGCATCACATTTACCTAATATGTGGTCCGGTGTCTCCTCATGAGCGTTGCAGAATCTGCAAGATGCACTGCTCACTAGGCCAAGGATATTGAGGTGTCTTCTCAGCTTGCAGTGGCCTGTGAGGAGACTAGTTATTCTTCTAAGGTTATTCCTACTTAAGCTGATGCAGGATAGGAAACGCTCTCGGTTATAGTTCCCGAGTAAGAGTTTAGCCTGCCTCAGTTTGGGGAGTTCTTTCCAGATTTTTGATCTATTTGCCTCCTCTTCTGATTTGATTTTGTTTTTAATCATATTCTCCCCTATACCACAATAGGGCTCTGGCCCCGTTAGGGGTGTCGTTGCTCCTATTTTTGCTAGGGTGTCAGCCTCTTCATTGCCTTGGACACCAACGTGGCCTGGTACCCAATAGAGAGTGACCTTGTTTTTCTTGCCCAGTTCATTTAGCCTGTTCACGCACTCCCATACCAGTTTCGATGTAATGCCGTATGAAGTTAAAGCCTTTAGTGCGGCTTGGCTGTCTGACATGATAGCAATGTTTTGGTTTTAGTAGTTTCTTTCGAGGTTACGTTCTGCACATTTTCCTATAGCGTTTACTTCTGCCTGGAATATGCTTGTAGACTGTCCCATCGGTAGAGAGATTTTGGTTCTAGGCCCAAAAACCCCTGCCCCAGTCCCTTCAGAAGTTCTCGATCCATCTGTATACCACTTGATGGTGTTTGCTTTAAGACTGTAGTTCTCCGTTTCACCTATCCAGTCTTTTTTGCTACTTAACTCCGTTCGGAAGTGTTTTTCAAAGTTATATTTTCTGATCATGCCGTCTCGAGGAATGTCAAGAAGGTTTGTTACTGTGGACTTGATGATGGTGCTCATTTCTCTAAACCCAATGATCTTAGTTGTCCCAGTACCCTCCTTTGCAAATCTCATGATGGCTCCCTTAGCAGCACTTTCTATGACCACGTGTAGTGGACTTAGATGCAGGATATTTTCCATTGCTGCTGTAGGGCACGTTCGCATTGTTCCGGTTATGCATAAGCATGCAAGCCTTTGCACTTTCTCTAGTGATTTCCTAGTTGTTGTTAATTCGGTTCTTTTATGCCACGCAACCGCCCCATAGGTAATGATGGGTCTTACCATCATGGTGTACATCCATCTAATTATGTTTGGTTTGCAACCCCATGATTTACCTGCAAGTCTTTTGCATATCATAAGGGCTTTTGTGGCTTTCCCGACAGTTATTTCGACATGTTTATTCCAGAGGAGCTTACTATCTAGTGTAATGCCTAGATATTTGACCTCCTTTTGGGTGTCGATTACTTCTCCAGCCAACCGGATAGGTTTCATGCGTGGTAGAAGTCTTTTCTTGGTAAATGGTACTATTGTCGTCTTCGTAGGGTTGATTTTTAAACCCACTGAAATACACCATTTCCTAGTTATAGTCAGTCCTTTTTGTATTATGTCACAAAGAGTTTCTTCGAACTTTCCCAAGGCTGTTATGACAATGTCATCAGCAAAGCCGATGCAGCGTATTCCTTGCGAAGAAAGACTTTCTAGTAATTCATCCACTACTAGACTCCACAGTAAGGGTGATAATACCCCTCCCTGAGGACAACCTCTTGTTGTGATGACTTTCTGGACACTTTGTCCTGCGTGTGATTCCGCCGTTCTTGTACTTAGCATTTTACCTATCCATCTGATTATAGTGATGGGTACTCCCTTTCTTCCAAGAGATTTGTCAACAGCTTCGTGAGAGGTGTTATCAAAGGCTCCTTCAATATCAAGGAAAGCACATATGGCAGTTTCTTTTGAATCTAAAGCTAACTGTACAGTGTTTGTGAGTTCATAAAGAGCGGTTTCTGTAGATCTTCCCGCTCTGTAAGCATGCTGGCGATGATTTAGAGGCCTGCTTACTAAAACTTCTGATCTAATGAAGTTATCAACTACCTTTTCCAAAGTTTTCAATAAAAAAGATGTTAAGCTAATTGGCCTGAATGACTTTGGATGAGTTGTATCTTTTTTTCCCGCTTTGGGAATAAAGATTACCTTTGCTCTTCTCCATAGACTTGGTATGTACCCAAGTGCTATACTACTTTGAAGCAATCTAATAATATAGGGCATTAATTCCTCTTTCCCTTTTTGTAGAAGGGCTGGGAAGATGCCATCTACACCCGGTGATTTAAAAGGTTGAAAAGTACTTATCGCCCATTCAATCCTATTGCCTGTGCAAATAGTCGAAGCTATCTGCCAGTCTTCCCGGTTTGGCCTGAGAGGTATTCTCTCTATCACATTTCCTACCGTTGGTAAACTTCCTGGAAAGTGAGTGTTTAGCAATAGGGTAGACCTTTGCTCCTCATTTTCAGTGAAGCTACCATCGGGGTAGCGAAGTGCCAGCGAAGTCAACGTATTTTCTTTTGCTAGAGCTTTGTGTAGTCTAGCCGCTGCAGGGGAGGAAGAAACCCCCTCACAGAATATCATAAAACTATTCCTTTTTGCCCTTCTAATTTCCCCGTTATATTTGGTCAACTCTGCAGAGTAATTATTCCACTCTCCAGTACTCTTTGCTTTATTGAAAAGTCTTCTTACCTTGGATCTTAGTTTTGACAGATTATTGTTCCACCACGGAGCATCTTTCTGCCTTCTAATGGATTTGAGGGGACAACTGAGTTCATAGGCCTCATTAATTGCCCCACTAAACTCATTTACTAAGTGTTCTAGCTCAAGGTTACTATTTGTCGTTTCTACTACACCTAATCGTTCGAGGTTTGTCTTAAGAACGTTTTTGTAAAGGCTCCAGTTTGTTTTCTTAGGATTCCTGCCAGAAGTATTCTCTGTGAGCAGGTTATCTAAGGTAAACACTATAATTCTATGGTCAGACATAGACGGTTCGTTGGATACTCTCCAATCCCTAATCAAGCGACTTAGGTTCTGGGTTCCAAACGTTAAGTCCAAAACTTCTTTTCTTACTCTGGTTACAAAGGTAGGTGTATTCCCTACGTTATATATATCTAGATTTTTCTCGATAATAAAGTCTAAAAGGTACTCACCCCTTTGATTGATATCGGTGCTACCCCATGTTGTATGGTGGGCGTTTGCATCGCATCCAACCAACAACGGTAGTCCTTTGCTGTTGCAGTAGTCCACTAGCATCTTTACTTCGGTTGGTGGAATATTGGCATCATCACCGGCGAAGTATGCTGCTGCTACAACCATCGTGCGGAGGTTGCCCTCGATGTCCATTTGGGCCTGTATAGGCACCAGGTCCCGCGTCATAAATTCTGAAAGACATATAAAATTTATATTATTTCTTATTTTTATGCATGCTCGGGGCGAGTCACTTCTCGTATCCCATATTACTTTAGAGTTCTTACATGTTAGGCCTCTAACTTGGCCCCCGTAAATCCAGGGTTCTTGGATCAGAACCAGCCCCAGGTCATCAGCAGTGAATTTTCTTGTTATGACAGCTGATGCTGCCTTAGCGTGGTGGATGTTAACCTGGGCCAGTCTGGTGGTGATCCCGCGTCCAGTCATTGGTCTGTTTAACAGATGGGGGCTAGTGCCCCCTCATCTGCAAGCAGACTATCTTCCTCTTCATTTGTGGGAAGCACCTCATCTAAGCATGATGGGCTAGGAGAGAGGTCAATGCCCTCCATCTCTTCGCTCATTTGGCTAGATTCATCTATTGCCAGTTGATGTACCTGGCTTGAAAAAACTGCTATTTCGGGGTGGGGGTTGGTACTAGGTTTGGGAGTTTCGGAGGTTGGAGTGGGCTTGGGAGTTTTGGGAGGTTCAGTGTTTTGGGTGGGTTGGATGGGTTGGGTGGTTGTTAATGTGGAAGTGGAAGGTTTAAGGGTGATGGGAATGTTGGGCGTTGGGAGGATAGGAACGTTGGTAGGATGGGTGATTTCTGCAGTTCTTAGGCCTGCTATCTCCATATTTTGTACATTTGGTGCTCCCGAGCTTTTTGCTTCTTCGCTAGGCTCAAAGAAGTTGGGAGCCGTAAGCTTTCGGAGACCGGTGACGGTGATTTTCCCGAACTTGTAATGAAGCTGGTGATCTGCTTTCATTATGGCCTCTGCGGACTGATCGTCGATGCCGATCACCAGCAGCTGTCCTTTGCCTTCAGCCTTGCTAGTAAGGATCTTCCAGGCATGCACCATTAGTCCATCATTTTGGGCTTGGATGAGCGACAGTGACTTTTTGTCAGCTTGCCCCATGCTTCTTGGCAAGAATAGCGTGATGTTGTGCATTTTGGGGATGTCATCACCCATGCGCGCCATTAATTCACTGCCCTTCCAAGTGCTCAGTTTGGACGCTTTCTCCTTGAGCCACTCTGCTGTCTCTTGCCCAGCACAATCGACTAACAGAAGCCCCGCTCTAAAGTGCAGGCCATTGAATTTTAGTTTGTGCCTCCACCCAAGAGACACCTCCTCAATAATGGCCTCCTCCAGCGCCGATAGTTCGTCAGCGCTGAGGGTAACCTGAGGGTATTTGCTAGGCAGAACCGCAATTCTAACACTCTTGGCCGTATTTGCGTACGAGAGCTGTTGCTCGCCAGCTACTTTGTTTGCGGTGCTTGGTCCCGCTGTATTTGTGGCCGACGTCCTGGGTTTTTTGGCAATTTGCCTTTGGGGAGGAGTTAAATGGTGGTTTTTCCTCTTACCCTGATCCAGGCTTCGTGCAGGTCCTTTGTTAGGATCTGTCTTCCTCTCATCTACCTTTTTCCGGGCTTCCTGCGGGGACATCCCCTGAGCCAGGAACCGGAGGTACCATCTCGAGCCCGCTCCACTTAAACCTTTTCTGAGTGGGTCATCCCGACCTCCTGGCATCCCAAGTTGCGGAAGTGGACCAGTGCTCTTTGTTTTTTCATGTAGCGGGATGTTCACGGATGTGGAGGCAACTTGTGTTGGTGTTTTCCCAACTCTGGTGCCTTCTAAGGCTTTGGCATCATCCTTTACTGGCACACGAGGTCTGCTCTCAGTACCAGCTCTTGATGTGCTTGGAGTTTCGTCTTCTGCTCGTCTGGGTGTTATTCTCCCCTGACTATTAGCTGACGATCCCCCCTGAACTGCCCGGTTCTGTTGTTTACCAAGAGACTTGCTCTTCAGGTAAAAACTAATCCCCGGTCTCGAATCATTTCCACGGAGGATATTCTCCATATGATTCGCATACTCATTCGCGGTGACATCCCGCGGAATGTTAAATTTTTTGTGGTTTTTGTTGTTTTTTTCTTTGTTTTGTTTTGGCATTTTTTATATTTTGTTCCCACGAGTAGCTAGAGAAGGGTTGGTCCGCCATATCAGAGCTCCGCATGATATGGTAAGGTCTTGGTTACTCTTCGATTCGACCTGGTGTCGAAGAGGTACCGTTAGAATACAGCCGGTATACCCCCTGGCTGCAAACCATCCAATAGGCACGGTGCACGTAACACCCTGGATTAGGGGGGGGCAGTACTTAGTTCGTAACTCCTCAAAATCGCTGACGGATTGGGTAATCCCAAACCAACAGGTCAGATGAATCTTTGAAACTTAAGCCTCCGCACCACGGCAAGGTGACTGCCGCGCGAAGGTGTTATTGTTATTGTTATTGTTATTGTTATTGTTATTGTTATTGTTATTGTTATTGTTATTGTTATTGTTATTGTTATTGTTATTGTTATTGTTATTGTTATTGTTATTGTTATTGTTATTGTTATTGTTATTGTTATTGTTATTGTTATTGTTATTGTTATTGTTATTGTTATTGTTATTGTTATTGTTATTGTTATTGTTATTGTTATTGTTATTGTTATTGTTATTGTTATTGTTATTGTTATTGTTATTGTTATTGTTATTGTTATTGTTATTGTTATTGTTATTGTTATTGTTATTGTTATTGTTATTGTTATTGTTATTGTTATTGTTATTGTTATTGTTATTGTTATTGTTATTGTTATTGTTATTGTTATTGTTATTGTTATTGTTATTGTTATTGTTATTGTTATTGTTATTGTTATTGTTATTGTTATTGTTATTGTTATTGTTATTGTTATTGTTATTGTTATTGTTATTGTTATTGTTATTGTTATTGTTATTGTTATTGTTATTGTTATTGTTATTGTTATTGTTATTGTTATTGTTATTGTTATTGTTATTGTTATTGTTATTGTTATAGTTATTGTTATTGTTATTGTTATTGTTATTGTTATTGTTATTGTTATTGTTATTGTTATTGTTATTGTTATTGTTATTGTTATTGTTATTGTTATTGTTATTGTTATTGTTATTGTTATTGTTATTGTTATTGTTATTGTTATTGTTATTGTTATTGTTATTGTTATTGTTATTGTTATTGTTATTGTTATTGTTATTGTTATTGTTATTGTTATTGTTATTGTTATTGTTATTGTTATTGTTATTGTTATTGTTATTGTTATTGTTATTGTTATTGTTATTGTTATTGTTATTGTTATTGTTATTGTTATTGTTATTGTTATTGTTATTGTTATTGTTATTGTTATTGTTATTGTTATTGTTATTGTTATTGTTATTGTTATTGTTATTGTTATTGTTATTGTTATTGTTATTGTTATTGTTATTGTTATTGTTATTGTTATTGTTATTGTTATTGTTATTGTTATTGTTATTGTTATTGTTATTGTTATTGTTATTGTTATTGTTATTGTTATTGTTATTGTTATTGTTATTGTTATTGTTATTGTTATTGTTATTGTTATTGTTATTGTTATTGTTATTGTTATTGTTATTGTTATTGTTATTGTTATTGTTATTGTTATTGTTATTGTTATTGTTATTGTTATTGTTATTGTTATTGTTATTGTTATTGTTATTGTTATTGTTATTGTTATTGTTATTGTTATTGTTATTGTTATTGTTATTGTTATTGTTATTGTTATTGTTATTGTTATTGTTATTGTTATTGTTATTGTTATTGTTATTGTTATTGTTATTGTTATTGTTATTGTTATTGTTATTGTTATTGTTATTGTTATTGTTATTGTTATTGTTATTGTTATTGTTATTGTTATTGTTATTGTTATTGTTATTGTTATTGTTATTGTTATTGTTATTGTTATTGTTATTGTTATTGTTATTGTTATTGTTATTGTTATTGTTATTGTTATTGTTATTGTTATTGTTATTGTTATTGTTATTGTTATTGTTATTGTTATTGTTATTGTTATAACAATAACGCCAACTGTCCTGGGCGAAACGCAATCTTTGGAGTTGAGGTCACTTGAACTTATAAATTGAATTATATTCAATCACTCCACTAAAACAGAAATAGTTTTCTAAATTTCTTCACCTTCGTTATTACTTATTTATTAACTCGTTTTAGCGACGGAGTATATTAACTCTGACTTTACAACGCCTCTAATCCTGAAAAACTTTTTTATAAAAAAAATAAACGAGGATTAGAGGTGGAGTAAGCTAAAACTGGTACATAGTAGGAATAAAGCCGTAGTAAAGCCGTTTTAGTATCTAAATGTCATTTTGACATGACATTTAGAAACTAAAAAAAAGGAGTGTAGAAGAAATTTTTGTATCTGTTTGTTACTAATTGTAAGGCAAAATGGATAGTGATTTTGTATTTATAAATTATTCAAATTCTTTAAACGCTTTAGCTGCAGGAAGAATGCCAAAGCAGTACAAAACTTATTTTAATCCCATGACACAGTGGGATGAGGATTTCCGATCGAAGTACCGATTTTCGAAAGAAAATATGAAAAAATTAATTAAAGCCCTAGCTCATTTAAGCATTTTAGCATTTCGTCGCCCGAGAATTGTTATGTCGTATAAACCATTTGAGCAATTTTCGTATAAACCATTTGAGCAATTTTGGGAAATCGCATTTTAAGTTTCGCGTTTAAATAAAAAATAAACTGACCAATGAAGTTTTCTACAATTTTAATAAAATTTTGTGTGAAAAATCTTCTTTTGATTAAGGTATTCCAGATTGTTGAGTCGGTTTTAGTTTTTAGTCTATAGAAGTTTATCTCCGAAATCATTTTGTCGTATACGCCACGAAAATCAGTACTTTGTTAGAACCTCATACACATACGACAAAGTACACACAAATGCGATAGTTCAATTCAATACCGAATCGAGCGAGATTTTCGATTTTCTCAAAAACTAAAAGACATTTCAACATCTGGTTTTCAGTGTTTGAATACAAATTGATACGAGAATTGAATATTAAAACCAAAATTACTAGTTAATAACGTAAATTTTTGAACAAAATGAGTTTGAAAAAAACTTTCTTAATTTTTTTTAAATTTGAGTTTAAAAATTATTTTTTCCAAAACTATTGTATAAAAAAAAATAAACTTAAAAACGGAATTAAGGGATGGATTTTTGGGTTTAAAAAATTTTTTTTATTAAGAATAGTACTAGTACTTCGGACAAAACATATTATAACAAATCCGTGCAATAAGTGTTGAGTTATAACCTAGCATAAAAATAAAGACTCCAACTTCAAAGAACAGATTTGAAAAACTAAAAACCATACAATTTTGAATAAAACATTGGCTTTTAAAGTTGAAAACGTCAAAACGTAAGAGAGAATTTAGAAACTGAACAAAAATATTGTCAAAAAGAGTTAGAACGTATAAAAATTCAAAAATAAAAAATCAGTCTCAGCACCATGTCTTCGAGATTTAGTACTTTTTACGATATTTTTTGTTCCTAAAAAGTTGTAGTAAAATGCTCTTACAGATTTAATACCATGTCTATTTCAAATAAAATAAAAAAATAAATTTTCAATGACTTTTAATTTTAGCAAAATTTTTATTTAAAAAATCACAGTTGGCAGAGAATCATCCATATATGCCAGTAAGACATAGAGTCTTATAAATTAGGCAAATGTTAGAAGGAATAGAAGGATTGGATAGATTTTTATTGTTCAGTGGATTGAGAATTTAGGTTTTGATTATCTCATTAAATCCCAGGGGTGGCGTTCGGTTGAATATAGAAAAGAATGCTGCCTAGACTGGGGATCGAACCCACACATCCAGGTTAGCAGTCAAGCACTACTTCCACTGCGCCGGGGCCACCCCGGTCTACAGAATCTAAATCAACAGTGCCATAAAACGGTGCCGCATTTCCATACCATAATTCTTCCCTCACGGCTATGATAGTGATCAAAACACAAATTTTCTTTTCCTAAATCATTGAATTAGTATTTATATCCATCCGGTATGTTTAAGTTGAACTCTCTTCAACTGAAAAGATCATATTTTGCTAACTGTTTGAATGGATGCTGCCTTCTGCGTTTCATGGCATTCGGCATCTTGCTAAATTAAGCTGCTACAGTTTACGTGCATTGTTAAACGAAGGTTTTTTCATCAACATTAAGTGCTTTAGGTGTCCGGCACTTCTGATAACCTGACTTAAGGTCATTTGGCTCCACTGGCGGACTAAGGAAGGGGCGGGGGGGGGGGGTGGCTGGAATCTCTTGTTTCTGGGTCTCTTCTCTTCTTAAGTATGATTTGTGTCCTGCCTCTTTAATTGTTATTGTTATTGTTATTGTTATTGTTATTGTTATTGTTATTGTTATTGTTATTGTTATTGTTATTGTTATTGTTATTGTTATTGTTATTGTTATTGTTATTGTTATTGTTATTGTTATTGTTATTGTTATTGTTATTGTTATTGTTATTGTTATTGTTATTGTTATTGTTATTGTTATTGTTATTGTTATTGTTATTGTTATTGTTATTGTTATTGTTATTGTTATTGTTATTGTTATTGTTATTGTTATTGTTATTGTTATTGTTATTGTTATTGTTATTGTTATTGTTATTGTTATTGTTATTGTTATTGTTATTGTTATTGTTATTGTTATTGTTATTGTTATTGTTATTGTTATTGTTATTGTTATTGTTATTGTTATTGTTATTGTTATTGTTATTGTTATTGCTATTGTTATTGTTATTGTTATTGTTATTGTTATTGTTATTGTTATTGTTATTGTTATTGTTATTGTTATTGTTATTGTTATTGTTATTGTTATTGTTATTGTTATTGTTATTGTTATTGTTATTGTTATTGTTATTGTTATTGTTATTGTTATTGTTATTGTTATTGTTATTGTTATTGTTATTGTTATTGTTATTGTTATTGTTATTGTTATTGTTATTGTTATTGTTATTGTTATTGTTATTGTTATTGTTATTGTTATTGTTATTGTTATTGTTATTGTTATTGTTATTGTTATTGTTATTGTTATTGTTATTGTTATTGTTATTGTTATTGTTATTGTTATTGTTATTGTTATTGTTATTGTTATTGTTATTGTTATTGTTATTGTTATTGTTATTGTTATTGTTATTGTTATTGTTATTGTTATTGTTATTGTTATTGTTATTGTTATTGTTATTGTTATTGTTATTGTTATTGTTATTGTTATTGTTATTGTTATTGTTATTGTTATTGTTATTGTTATTGTTATTGTTATTGTTATTGTTATTGTTATTGTTATTGTTATTGTTATTGTTATTGTTATTGTTATAGTTATCACGGTCAGACATTGACCCATCTATAAAAAGTGCACACGTTGCACACGAGCCGCAATCGTCGGCTATCGTTCCCACCGGGAAATTTGATGCGTTGAATGCATGGGAACTTCACATAACTGACGCAGCATATTGGTGCGCATTATGTTAGGTTTCATTATTATAAGAATAAATATATTAAAGCACTCCGATTTTGGATCTAAACGAATAAACTCTTGTTTTATTTCCGAGACCAGTGCCGAGGTCTCTTTTTTTATATAATAAGGATATTAAATCCTTTACTGGCGCCCGAGCAGGGACCCACTGTCCTTGTAACGTAGTGGAGTGTTTTGCAATAATAAAAAAAAACCGAGAGACAAGTGACGAAATTTAATCTAAGCCTTCCCCAAAAAGAAAAAGTGATAAATTACTATCGTGGTGTAACAAATGCTCCTGATCGATTATTTGAAGAAAAAAAAAAATATTTTTTAATTAACATACAAAACGGAATTTAATTTAAGCCTTCCCCAAAAAAGAAAAAAGTGATAAATTACTGTCATGGTGAAACAAGTGCTCCTGACCAATTATTTATAAAATTTTAATCAACACACAAAAAAAACCTGCTATATTGGTGATAGGAAGTGATACTATTGTGGCGACACTGATATTCATCTATGAATCTAACCGAGTGCAGTGCCTATCAACTCTAAGAGAGAATTTCCTGATCAACTTTAAAAGAGAATTTCCTGATGATGCTGTTTATTTTAATGTAAGATAAAACTACATATATATATTACTGAAAAGAAAATATCTAATTATTAAAAGAAGGAAAATTATATTTCATACATACCTTAACAACTTTAAGGAAAATTTTTTCAATTTTCAAAAGAAAGTAAAAAGATATTACTAGTATATTAATTATATCTCACACATACCTTAACAACTTTAATTAAAATTTTTCAATTTTTAAAAAAGAAAGTAAAAAGGTATTACCAGTATATTAATAACTTATTAATAATAACCTAAAATAAAATACTAATAATTCTAATTAGAATTGTGCAAATCTTCATAAAAAAAGAAAAATAAAAATTTGAAGAAGAACTATAAAAAATCAGGTTTACGAAATAATTTATAACACTATTTCCTGGTACCACTCTTAGAATAAAAGAAATAGAATTGTGCAAATCTTCATAAAAAAGAAAAAAATAAAAATTTGAAGAAGAACTATAAAAAATCAGGTTTACGAAATAATTTATAACACTATTTCCTGGTACCACTCTTAGAATAAAAGAAATGGAGGAACTCCAAGTCTCTGTAACACAACTGACTGGGGCAGTTAACTCTGTCCTGGATCAGTTGAGGGGGTTCGAGACACGGATTGTCTTACTAGAACAATCCGGGGGTAGGCAGACAATAGAAACCGTTATTGGGCAGTTGGGTTCTATTGAGAACAAAATCAAACAAATCGAGGCAAGAAACTCAGCCGAAAGAATTACTACAGAACCCTCAATAGCTGTTCGACCCCTTCGAGGGCCGAATACAGAATTAGAGCTTAGAGAAATTTCTAAGCTCCCGGACCCTGTCAAAGAGATTCAGGTATTCGACGGGAACCCCGTCCAATACGTCTCATGGGTACATTGTGTGGAGACGGTGCTAAAAGACTATGAGATAGTCCGCACCAAGCCCTTGTACAGGGCAATCCTCCAACATATAAGACAAAAAATTCGCGGCAAGGCTGACTCCGCCCTAGTATCGTATAATATATTTGATAACGACTGGACGGAGATGAAAAAGATATTGTCGCTTCACTATGCCGACAAAAGAGATATTCGAACCCTGGAGCATCAACTCAATCAGTTGAGACAGGGTAGCTCTAGAATCGATGACTTTTACGCAAATGTGAATCATCAATTCTCACTAATAATAAATAAAATCCGCACTGAGTCGTACTCGTCCGAGACAGCTGACGCTCTTGTAGGAACATATCGCGACAGGGCCTTGGACGTTTTCATCCGGGGTCTAAGCGGAGAATTTTCACGGCTTTTAATGATACAAAAACCAAAATCCCTCCCTGAGGCATATACCATATGCCTCGACATGCAGAATGTGAATCTGCGGAATAATTCGGTACATGTACGGGCACCAAATGTGGTTTCCGCGCCCGTGCCATATGATTTTGGGACGGACAGAAAACCTCCCTTGCCAAGTAGGAACGCGAACAGATACCCGAACAGATTTTCCACTCAATCAAAACAATTTTCGAACACATGGGGTCCTAGTTACAATTCGAAACGATACCAATATCCAACAGGCCCAAAACCTCCTGTAAAAATGGAACTGGGGTCTGTGCAGACAAAAAATGTCAATTACATGAATCGACCCAATAACCCTTTCAAAAGAGAATCTGATTCCGAAAACTATCCAAGAAAACAGCAACGATTCAACCACATGGTTGCAGCTGCCCCAGATGTTACGGAAACGGAAGAACCAAGTTGTTCTGACGCACCGGCGGCGGCGGCCTCAGAGGGAAATTTTATGATAGGCGCCTCTTTTCCAGCGTACCATACATAGAATATGGTACGCGGGACGGGAAGATGTTACATTTTCTCGTTGATACTGGTGCTAATAAAAATTTCATAAAACCAAATTTGGCACCAGCACCCCAACTAGTTGAAACCCCATTTTACATCAGTAGTCCTGCAGGGGAGATTCTAGTAAAAAATAAAATATGCGGCAAATTCTTTGCTTTTGTCGGTTGTAACCTAGATGTAACTTTTTTTATTCTTCCTAGCCTGACTTCCTTTGATGGAATTATAGGAGATGATACTCTTAAGGAGTTGAAGGCAATTATAAATAGGGAAAAGAATGAGTTGACCATAAACTCGAAAATAACAATCCCCTTAAAAAACAAACGGTCCGATGTGGTAAATAATTTAGTAATATTAAACAAGAACGTCTCTGAATCTTCCAAGTTGAAACTCGAATTCCTGTGTTCCAAATTTGAAAGCCTTTTCGGTCCAGTCAATAATGACAAAGTCAAAACCAATGTAAGGGCAGAGATAAAAACAAGTACGGATACTCCAATCTATACGAAGAGCTATCCGTACCCTGCTTGTATGCGGGGAGAAGTGGAAAGACAGGTTAACGAACTGCTGGCAGAAAAAATAATACGACCTTCAAAAAGCCCATACAATTCTCCCATTTGGGTTGTGCCTAAAAAGGACAAACCAAATGGAGAGAAACAATACAGGATGGTCATAGATTTTAAACGGCTAAACGCCGTTACAATATCTGATACTTATCCTATACCGGATATTAACAGCACGCTCGCCAGTCTCGGCGATGCTAGGTTCTTCACCACATTAGACCTAACGTCAGGGTTCCACCAGATTGCCATGAACGAAAGGGATATCCCAAAAACCGCCTTCTCTACTATGAATGGGAAGTTTGAGTTCCTGAGGTTACCTTTCGGGTTGAAAAATGCCCCCGCCATTTTCCAACGGATGATAGACGATGTTCTTAAAGAATTAATCGGTAAGATCTGCTATGTCTATATCGATGACATCATCATCTATAGTAGGACAGTGGAAGATCATTTAAGGGATATCGAGACAATCTTCTCGAAACTCCAGGAAGCTGGTCTGAAGGTTAACCTTGAAAAAACCCACTTCCTAGACGTAAGCGTTGAATTCTTAGGGTTTTTGGTGACATCCGATGGTATCCTCCCTAACCCAGACAAGGTGAAGGCTATCAAAGCCATCCTTCCGCCAAACACCTTGAAGGAACTCAAGAGTTTCCTGGGTCTTACGTCATATTACAGGCGTTTTATTAAAGATTATGCCAAAATCGCAAAACCACTTACAAACATGACCCGGGGAGAACTGTCACAGGTAAGAGCTAACGAGTCAAAGAAGGTAGGAGTACAACTTGACGACGAAGGATTAAAAGCCTTCGAAAACCTGAAGCAATTGTTAACGTCAGCGGAGGTATTGGCCTTCCCTGACTTTGACAAGCCCTTTAATCTCACAACCGATGCATCCGATTACGCGATCGGTGCTGTCCTATCTCAGGGAGAACCCGGCAAAGATAGGCCCATCTCGTTTATCTCCCGTTCTTTAAGTAGAACGGAAGAAGATTATGCTACAAACGAGAAAGAACTTCGTGCCATTGTTTGGGCATTAGATAATCTCAGGAACTATCTGTATGGAGCGAAAAAAATTAAAATTTTCACTGATCACCAGCCCCTAACTTATACGTTGAGTAACAGGAATTACAACGCCAAACTAAAGCGTTGGAAATCTCGTATAGAAGAGTATAACTACGAGTTGATTTACACTCCAGGTAAATCAAACTTCGTGGCTGATGCTCTGTCACGACTCAGGACAGAAGTTCATCAACTTTCAGGTTCAGGCCCTTCTTCTTCTAGCACTGAAACGGCGAATGACAGCCGAACAGAAACAGCGGACGACAGTCGCGCCGACACGACAGATGAAAGACAAACTGACATGACGGACAATTTACGAACATGCAGTGCTGAAGAAGGGTTACGAGAATTATCGCTTGATAGTGAGGAATCTCAAACCATGCATAGTGCTAACCAGGATAGCACAGATTTAATACCGCATGTTGAGGTTCCACTGAATGTCTTTAGAAACCAATTGGTGTTCAGAACAGCACGTCTTGACATTTTTCTCCATGAAGAGCCACACCCTGGTTTCCATCGCCATGTTATTTCCTCCAAAAACCTAGACCAGACAAGGTTAAGGGAAGCGTTGAGAGAAAAACTCAACCCAAACGTAGTTAACGGCGTTAAAATTCCAGAAGAATACCTCTGGATGTTACAGACCGTCTATCTTGAAAATTTCACAAAATATAAGATTAGAGTGACGCAAAGGCTGGTCGAGGACGTAGCAAATGAGGAGCGAAAGTTTTCAATAATTGAAAACGAGCACCGAAGGGCTCACCGAGCTCCAAAAGAGAATAAGGAGCAAATTCTAGAGAAATTCTATTTCCCCCAAATGATGGCAAGCATAAAGAGGTATGCTGCCTCATGTGATATTTGTAACCGCAACAAGTACGACAGACATCCAAATAACCCCGAATTGCAAGCAACTCCCATTCCAAAGTATCCATGTGAGATAATCCACATGGATATAATGGAAATTCAGAACGAAAAATTCATAACCGTCGTAGACAAGTTTTCCAAATTTTCGAAATTTTTCTACCTTAAAGATAGATCCACTATTAGTATTAGGTCAAAAATAATTAAAATACTACACTTTTTCACAGCTCCTCTTATCCTTGTTACCGACAACGAGAAAGGGTTTCTTAGCCCCATTATCCTTAACATGATTAGAAACCTTGGAATTAGACTCTACCTCACGCCTTCCCATAGAAGTGAAGTAAACGGACAAATCGAACGAGTTCATTCCACGGTTCTTGAAATTTACAGATGCCTCAGGGAAGAACACAAAGATCTTAGTGTCAAAGAACTTGTGTATGTGGCTGTGGACCGTTACAATAATACTATTCACTCTGTAATAAATAGGAAACCATCTGATATATTTTTTAACAGGTCACAGAGAATAAATTATCAGAACCTTCTAAATATACGCTCAAAGATTAATAAGGACCTTAGGGGAATTATAGAAAGAAACATGAATGCTAGAAACATTAGGAAAAATTTAAAAAGAGTGGTTCCAAGGAAGTATAAAAAAGGTGAAGTCGTTTATGTGGCTACCAAAGGCATTAAAAGTAAAAACAAGCCTTTATATAGGAGAGAACTTGTAGCCAAAGATAATAGAGTTACTATAACGACAGTGAGTGGGAAGAAAATCCACAAAGCTCACCTTAAGAACATTCGATAATTTTTACAAATGAATTTTCTCTAACCTCTAAATAAGATAAAAATAAAAAAAAAAAAAAGAAAAAAAGGAGAATGGTTCTTACATAAAGCCTAAAACACAAAAGAAACAATGCACAAATATGCCTAGGAGTTTAGTTCTCGCGAAACAAAGGGCCGGTTCACAAAAAATTACTTAATCGTAATTGCGGTGGTGTCGACACTCGTACCCTAGTAGGTTGCTTGAAATTTTAACCTTGCAACCAAAGCGGATGAATACGAATCCTCCGATCCGCTGTGACTACCCTGAAAATTTAATGGAGAACTAACTCAACGGGCATCAAAAATAAGAGAAATTATTTTTAAACATATATATACAAAAATAAAAAGAAATCAATATAAAAAAAAAAAAAAAAAAAAAAAAAAAAAACTTACACAAGTGAATTATAAAATTGTAAAAAGAATAATTTAATTGCATACGTGCATAACCAAAAAATATATTAATTTTGTATTCCATTATTTAGATTTTAAGAAATTAAATTTTACTTAATAAACCTTAATGATATATGTATTACAGATTAGTAACTTGTTTCAATCCTATGTGGACCCTGCATATTTTCGCTTATAATTCACCGGTGGTTACGATAAAAGAAGGAAACGCTTGGGTAACAAATGGGTATTTCAAGTTGGTACATGTAATTGACTTAGCCAAATATGACATACTACTAAGAGATTCGGAACAATTAATGGTCAGGTACATCAAGAACGGGGAAAGTAGGTCTATCATAGGCTACCACTTGGGTCAAATCAAGACTCGCCTCGCTGAATTAAAAGACGCAAGGGCTAGGAGGACTAGGTCAATAAATTGGATAGGCACCGCCTGGAAATGGATAGGCGGTTCTCCTGACGCGACTGATTGGGACAAACTTTTAGAAAGACAGACCGACATTGAGGAAAATAACAATCGACAATATCTAATTAACAGGAAACTTTTCGACACGACTCAAGAGGTTGCGGACAAACTAAATAAAGCAATAGAAGGTTATAACAACTTCATACAGAAAGGAGAGACAGACAAAGTTAGCCAGGACTTACTCAACAAGGTACTTATTTTAAAAGAGGGAATAAACGAATTAATAAGAGCTTGCCAAATGGCTAAAAATGGTATTGTAAATAGTAATCTATTGGATTCAGAGGAAATTAATATTATCATTAACGAACTTGAGACATTGCCCTACCAGAATGTTGTAGAAGCTGTCGAGTATGGCCAACCTTCGATCTATTGTAACGGGACTATGATGCTCTATATATTGTCCTTACCTAAAATCAATCCAAAAACCTTTCACCTTGTGACTGCCCGTGCGGCAATCAAAGAAACACGACAAATTAACCTGGAGTTCTCAAAACTCCTCATAACTCATGACGAAACGTACGGACTGAATGGACATTGTACTAACATTGGAAATAGCTCTGTATGTCGGGAGAGTGACCTAAAAAAACTAAAAGAGGACTCATGTTTACCTAGGATACTTAAAGGCGGCGATGCTCTTTGCGACTATAAGACAAACACTGACGAGATAATTGAACTGATTAGCGAGAATACGATATTTTTATCGAACTTTAATGGAACTATATTAAATAAAAATTCATCTATTCCTTTAGAAGGTACCTACCTTATACAGATGTCTAATGAAACTGTTCAAATCAAAGACAAAACGTATCATAGCAGAGTTGCTACCATCCCACAAGCACTACCCCCCGCGTTGACCAACGTTACCAACAAAAGGATGATCCCCAATTTGGAATTTGTGCACCGTCTCAGTGCCAAGAATATTGAGCTAATTAACACCTTACATAAAAACCTTAACTCTTCTATATTCACAGAGATCATAATAATAGTAATGATTGCGGGTGTCATTTGCCTGTTCTGGAGAAGAATTTACGGGAGAGTAAACATACCAGAGCTCCGACTGTCCTTCCGTCGAAGACCAGTTCCAATGTCAAGGCCAACCTCAAAAGTCAATGACATCAGCGGAAGCCCAGGTCATCGCCCTGATTCAACAAGTGATCTGCGGGACGCAGATATTTAAAGGGGCGGCAGTTATCACGGTCAGACATTGACCCATCTATAAAAAGTGCACACGTTGCACACGAGCCGCAATCGTCGGCTATCGTTCCCACCGGGAAATTTGATGCGTTGAATGCATGGGAACTTCACATAACTGACGCAGCATATTGGTGCGCATTATGTTAGGTTTCATTATTATAAGAATAAATATATTAAAGCACTCCGATTTTGGATCTAAACGAATAAACTCTTGTTTTATTTCCGAGACCAGTGCCGAGGTCTCTTTTTTTATATAATAAGGATATTAAATCCTTTACTTTATTGTTATTGTTATTGTTATTGTTATTGTTATTGTTATTGTTATTGTTATTGTTATTGTTATTGTTATTGTTATTGTTATTGTTATTGTTATTGTTATTGTTATTGTTATTGTTATTGTTATTGTTATTGTTATTGTTATTGTTATTGTTATTGTTATTGTTATTGTTATTGTTATTGTTATTGTTATTGTTATTGTTATTGTTATTGTTATTGTTATTGTTATTGTTATTGTTATTGTTATTGTTATTGTTATTGTTATTGTTATTGTTATTGTTATTGTTATTGTTATTGTTATTGTTATTGTTATTGTTATTGTTATTGTTATTGTTATTGTTATTGTTATTGTTATTGTTATTGTTATTGTTATTGTTATTGTTATTGTTATTGTTATTGTTATTGTTATTGTTATTGTTATTGTTATTGTTATTGTTATTGTTATTGTTATTGTTATTGTTATTGTTATTGTTATTGTTATTGTTATTGTTATTGTTATTGTTATTGTTATTGTTATTGTTATTGTTATTGTTATTGTTATTGTTATTGTTATTGTTATTGTTATTGTTATTGTTATTGTTATTGTTATTGTTATTGTTATTGTTATTGTTATTGTTATTGTTATTGTTATTGTTATTGTTATTGTTATTGTTATTGTTATTGTTATTGTTATTGTTATTGTTATTGTTATTGTTATTGTTATTGTTATTGTTATTGTTATTGTTATTGTTATTGTTATTGTTATTGTTATTGTTATTGTTATTGTTATTGTTATTGTTATTGTTATTGTTATTGTTATTGTTATTGTTATTGTTATTGTTATTGTTATTGTTATTGTTATTGTTATTGTTATTGTTATTGTTATTGTTATTGTTATTGTTATTGTTATTGTTATTGTTATTGTTATTGTTATTGTTATTGTTATTGTTATTGTTATTGTTATTGTTATTGTTATTGTTATTGTTATTGTTATTGTTATTGTTATTGTTATTGTTATTGTTATTGTTATTGTTATTGTTATTGTTATTGTTATTGTTATTGTTATTGTTATTGTTATTGTTATTGTTATTGTTATTGTTATTGTTATTGTTATTGTTATTGTTATTGTTATTGTTATTGTTATTGTTATTGTTATTGTTATTGTTATTGTTATTGTTATTGTTATTGTTATTGTTATTGTTATTGTTATTGTTATTGTTATTGTTATTGTTATTGTTATTGTTATTGTTATTGTTATTGTTATTGTTATTGTTATTGTTATTGTTATTGTTATTGTTATTGTTATTGTTATTGTTATTGTTATTGTTATTGTTATTGTTATTGTTATTGTTATTGTTATTGTTATTGTTATTGTTATTGTTATTGTTATTGTTATTGTTATTGTTATTGTTATTGTTATTGTTATTGTTATTGTTATAACAATAACGCCAACTGTCCTGGGCGAAACGCAATCTTTGGAGTTGAGGTCACTTGAACTTATAAATTGAATTATATTCAATCACTCCACTAAAACAGAAATAGTTTTCTAAATTTCTTCACCTTCGTTATTACTTATTTATTAACTCGTTTTAGCGACGGAGTATATTTACTCTGACTTTACAACGCCTCTAATCCTGAAAAACTTTTTTATAAAAAAAATAAACGAGGATTAGAGGTGGAGTAAGCTAAAACTGGTACATAGTAGGAATAAAGCCGTAGTAAAGCCGTTTTAGTATCTAAATGTCATTTTGACATGACATTTAGAAACTAAAAAAAAGGAGTGTAGAAGAAATTTTTGTATCTGTTTGTTACTAATTGTAAGGCAAAATGGATAGTGATTTTGTATTTATAAATTATTCAAATTCTTTAAACGCTTTAGCTGCAGGAAGAATGCCAAAGCAGTACAAAACTTATTTTAATCCCATGACACAGTGGGATGAGGATTTCCGATCGAAGTACCGATTTTCGAAAGAAAATATGAAAAAATTAATTAAAGCCCTAGCTCATTTAAGCATTTTAGCATTTCGTCGCCCGAGAATTGTTTTGTCGTATAAACCATTTGAGCAATTTTGGGAAATCGCATTTTAAGTTTCGCGTTTAAATAAAAAAGAAACTGACCAATGAAGTTTTCTACAATTTTAATAAAATTTTGTGTGAAAAATCTTCTTTTGATTAAGGTATTCCAGATTGTTGAGTCGGTTTTAGTTTGTAGTCTATAGAGGTTTATCTCCGAAATCATTTTGTCGTATACGCCACGAAAATCAGTACTTTGTTAGAACCTCATACACATACGACAAAGTACACACAAATGCGATAGTTCAATTCAATACCGAATCGAGCGAGATTTTCGATTTTCTCAAAAACTAAAAGACATTTCAACATCTGGTTTTCAGTGTTTGAATACAAATTGATACGAGAATTGAATATTAAAACCAAAATTACTAGTTAATAACGTAAATTTTTGAACAAAATGAGTTTGAAAAAAACTTTCTTAATTTTTTTTTAAATTTGAGTTTAAAAATTATTTTTTCCAGAACTATTGTATAAAAAAAAATAAACTTAAAAACGGAATTAAGGGATGGATTTTTGGGTTTAAAAAATTTTTTTTATTAAGAATAGTACTAGTACTTCGGACAAAACATATTATAACAAATCCGTGCAATAAGTGTTGAGTTATAACCTAGCATAAAAATAAAGACTCCAACTTCAAAGAACAGATTTGAAAAACTAAAAACCATACAATTTTGAATAAAACATTGGCTTTTAAAGTTGAAAACGTCAAAACGTAAGAGAGAATTTAGAAACTGAACAAAAATATTGTCAAAAAGAGTTAGAACGTATAAAAATTCAAAAATAAAAAATCAGTCTCAGCACCATGTCTTCGAGATTTAGTACTTTTTACGATATTTTTTGTTCCTAAAAAGTTGTAGTAAAATGCTCTTACAGATTTAATACCATGTCTATTTCAAATAAAATAAAAAAATAAATTTTCAATGACTTTTAATTTTAGCAAAATTTTTATTTAAAAAATCACAGTTGGCAGAGAATCATCCATATATGCCAGTAAGACATAGAGTCTTATAAATTAGGCAAATGTTAGAAGGAATAGAAGGATTGGATAGATTTTTATTGTTCAGTGGATTGAGAATTTAGGTTTTGATTATCTCATTAAATCCCAGGGGTGGCGTTCGGTTGAATATAGAAAAGAATGCTGCCTAGACTGGGGATCGAACCCACACATCCAGGTTAGCAGTCAAGCACTACTTCCACTGCGCCGGGGCCACCCCGGTCTACAGAATCTAAATCAACAGTGCCATAAAACGGTGCCGCATTTCCATACCATAATTCTTCCCTCACGGCTATGATAGTGATCAAAACACAAATTTTCTTTTCCTAAATCATTGAATTAGTATTTATATCCATCCGGTATGTTTAAGTTGAACTCTCTTCAACTGAAAAGATCATATTTTGCTAACTGTTTGAATGGATGCTGCCTTCTGCGTTTCATGGCATTCGGCATCTTGCTAAATTAAGCTGCTACAGTTTACGTGCATTGTTAAACGAAGGTTTTTTCATCAACATTAAGTGCTTTAGGTGTCCGGCACTTCTGATAACCTGACTTAAGGTCATTTGGCTCCACTGGCGGACTAAGGAAGGGGCGGGGGGGGGGGGGGTGGCTGGAATCTCTTGTTTCTGGGTCTCTTCTCTTCTTAAGTATGATTTGTGTCCTGCCTCTTTAATTGTTATTGTTATTGTTATTGTTATTGTTATTGTTATTGTTATTGTTATTGTTATTGTTATTGTTATTGTTATTGTTATTGTTATTGTTATTGTTATTGTTATTGTTATTGTTATTGTTATTGTTATTGTTATTGTTATTGTTATTGTTATTGTTATTGTTATTGTTATTGTTATTGTTATTGTTATGAATGAATGAATAGGGGTGGGTATTGCACTGCGACCTTAGGATCTATTGTGCCCCCATTATGAACTGGTTGAGGTTACTCATACTACAGTTCGTCCTCCAAATTCGTTCCTTTGAGGAATTTGAGAATTTGGAGTATTTTTAGAGATTGTATTTTGCTCTCATCTATATGGTGACTGCCCAGATATCTTTGTCTTTGATGCACTAGAGCATCACATTTACCTAATATGTGGTCCGGTGTCTCCTCATGAGCGTTGCAGAATCTGCAAGATGCACTGCTCACTAGGCCAAGGATATTGAGGTGTCTTCTCAGCTTGCAGTGGCCTGTGAGGAGACTAGTTATTCTTCTAAGGTTATTCCTACTTAAGCTGATGCAGGATAGGAAACGCTCTCGGTTATAGTTCCCGAGTAAGAGTTTAGCCTGCCTCAGTTTGGGGAGTTCTTTCCAGATTTTTGATCTATTTGCCTCCTCTTCTGATTTGATTTTGTTTTTAATCATATTCTCCCCTATACCACAATAGGGCTCTGGCCCCGTTAGGGGTGTCGTTGCTCCTATTTTTGCTAGGGTGTCAGCCTCTTCATTGCCTTGGACACCAACGTGGCCTGGTACCCAATAGAGAGTGACCTTGTTTTTCTTGCCCAGTTCATTTAGCCTGTTCACGCACTCCCATACCAGTTTCGATGTAATGCCGTATGAAGTTAAAGCCTTTAGTGCGGCTTGGCTGTCTGACATGATAGCAATGTTTTGGTTTTAGTAGTTTCTTTCGAGGTTACGTTCTGCACATTTTCCTATAGCGTTTACTTCTGCCTGGAATATGCTTGTAGACTGTCCCATCGGTAGAGAGATTTTGGTTCTAGGCCCAAAAACCCCTGCCCCAGTCCCTTCAGAAGTTCTCGATCCATCTGTATACCACTTGATGGTGTTTGCTTTAAGACTGTAGTTCTCCGTTTCACCTATCCAGTCTTTTTTGCTACTTAACTCCGTTCGGAAGTGTTTTTCAAAGTTATATTTTCTGATCATGCCGTCTCGAGGAATGTCAAGAAGGTTTGTTACTGTGGACTTGATGATGGTGCTCATTTCTCTAAACCCAATGATCTTAGTTGTCCCAGTACCCTCCTTTGCAAATCTCATGATGGCTCCCTTAGCAGCACTTTCTATGACCACGTGTAGTGGACTTAGATGCAGGATATTTTCCATTGCTGCTGTAGGGCACGTTCGCATTGTTCCGGTTATGCATAAGCATGCAAGCCTTTGCACTTTCTCTAGTGATTTCCTAGTTGTTGTTAATTCGGTTCTTTTATGCCACGCAACCGCCCCATAGGTAATGATGGGTCTTACCATCATGGTGTACATCCATCTAATTATGTTTGGTTTGCAACCCCATGATTTACCTGCAAGTCTTTTGCATATCATAAGGGCTTTTGTGGCTTTCCCGACAGTTATTTCGACATGTTTATTCCAGAGGAGCTTACTATCTAGTGTAATGCCTAGATATTTGACCTCCTTTTGGGTGTCGATTACTTCTCCAGCCAACCGGATAGGTTTCATGCGTGGTAGAAGTCTTTTCTTGGTAAATGGTACTATTGTCGTCTTCGTAGGGTTGATTTTTAAACCCACTGAAATACACCATTTCCTAGTTATAGTCAGTCCTTTTTGTATTATGTCACAAAGAGTTTCTTCGAACTTTCCCAAGGCTGTTATGACAATGTCATCAGCAAAGCCGATGCAGCGTATTCCTTGCGAAGAAAGACTTTCTAGTAATTCATCCACTACTAGACTCCACAGTAAGGGTGATAATACCCCTCCCTGAGGACAACCTCTTGTTGTGATGACTTTCTGGACACTTTGTCCTGCGTGTGATTCCGCCGTTCTTGTACTTAGCATTTTACCTATCCATCTGATTATAGTGATGGGTACTCCCTTTCTTCCAAGAGATTTGTCAACAGCTTCGTGAGAGGTGTTATCAAAGGCTCCTTCAATATCAAGGAAAGCACATATGGCAGTTTCTTTTGAATCTAAAGCTAACTGTACAGTGTTTGTGAGTTCATAAAGAGCGGTTTCTGTAGATCTTCCCGCTCTGTAAGCATGCTGGCGATGATTTAGAGGCCTGCTTACTAAAACTTCTGATCTAATGAAGTTATCAACTACCTTTTCCAAAGTTTTCAATAAAAAAGATGTTAAGCTAATTGGCCTGAATGACTTTGGATGAGTTGTATCTTTTTTTCCCGCTTTGGGAATAAAGATTACCTTTGCTCTTCTCCATAGACTTGGTATGTACCCAAGTGCTATACTACTTTGAAGCAATCTAATAATATAGGGCATTAATTCCTCTTTCCCTTTTTGTAGAAGGGCTGGGAAGATGCCATCTACACCCGGTGATTTAAAAGGTTGAAAAGTACTTATCGCCCATTCAATCCTATTGCCTGTGCAAATAGTCGAAGCTATCTGCCAGTCTTCCCGGTTTGGCCTGAGAGGTATTCTCTCTATCACATTTCCTACCGTTGGTAAACTTCCTGGAAAGTGAGTGTTTAGCAATAGGGTAGACCTTTGCTCCTCATTTTCAGTGAAGCTACCATCGGGGTAGCGAAGTGCCAGCGAAGTCAACGTATTTTCTTTTGCTAGAGCTTTGTGTAGTCTAGCCGCTGCAGGGGAGGAAGAAACCCCCTCACAGAATATCATAAAACTATTCCTTTTTGCCCTTCTAATTTCCCCGTTATATTTGGTCAACTCTGCAGAGTAATTATTCCACTCTCCAGTACTCTTTGCTTTATTGAAAAGTCTTCTTACCTTGGATCTTAGTTTTGACAGATTATTGTTCCACCACGGAGCATCTTTCTGCCTTCTAATGGATTTGAGGGGACAACTGAGTTCATAGGCCTCATTAATTGCCCCACTAAACTCATTTACTAAGTGTTCTAGCTCAAGGTTACTATTTGTCGTTTCTACTACACCTAATCGTTCGAGGTTTGTCTTAAGAACGTTTTTGTAAAGGCTCCAGTTTGTTTTCTTAGGATTCCTGCCAGAAGTATTCTCTGTGAGCAGGTTATCTAAGGTAAACACTATAATTCTATGGTCAGACATAGACGGTTCGTTGGATACTCTCCAATCCCTAATCAAGCGACTTAGGTTCTGGGTTCCAAACGTTAAGTCCAAAACTTCTTTTCTTACTCTGGTTACAAAGGTAGGTGTATTCCCTACGTTATATATATCTAGATTTTTCTCGATAATAAAGTCTAAAAGGTACTCACCCCTTTGATTGATATCGGTGCTACCCCATGTTGTATGGTGGGCGTTTGCATCGCATCCAACCAACAACGGTAGTCCTTTGCTGTTGCAGTAGTCCACTAGCATCTTTACTTCGGTTGGTGGAATATTGGCATCATCACCGGCGAAGTATGCTGCTGCTACAACCATCGTGCGGAGGTTGCCCTCGATGTCCATTTGGGCCTGTATAGGCACCAGGTCCCGCGTCATAAATTCTGAAAGACATATAAAATTTATATTATTTCTTATTTTTATGCATGCTCGGGGCGAGTCACTTCTCGTATCCCATATTACTTTAGAGTTCTTACATGTTAGGCCTCTAACTTGGCCCCCGTAAATCCAGGGTTCTTGGATCAGAACCAGCCCCAGGTCATCAGCAGTGAATTTTCTTGTTATGACAGCTGATGCTGCCTTAGCGTGGTGGATGTTAACCTGGGCCAGTCTGGTGGTGATCCCGCGTCCAGTCATTGGTCTGTTTAACAGATGGGGGCTAGTGCCCCCTCATCTGCAAGCAGACTATCTTCCTCTTCATTTGTGGGAAGCACCTCATCTAAGCATGATGGGCTAGGAGAGAGGTCAATGCCCTCCATCTCTTCGCTCATTTGGCTAGATTCATCTATTGCCAGTTGATGTACCTGGCTTGAAAAAACTGCTATTTCGGGGTGGGGGTTGGTACTAGGTTTGGGAGTTTCGGAGGTTGGAGTGGGCTTGGGAGTTTTGGGAGGTTCAGTGTTTTGGGTGGGTTGGATGGGTTGGGTGGTTGTTAATGTGGAAGTGGAAGGTTTAAGGGTGATGGGAATGTTGGGCGTTGGGAGGATAGGAACGTTGGTAGGATGGGTGATTTCTGCAGTTCTTAGGCCTGCTATCTCCATATTTTGTACATTTGGTGCTCCCGAGCTTTTTGCTTCTTCGCTAGGCTCAAAGAAGTTGGGAGCCGTAAGCTTTCGGAGACCGGTGACGGTGATTTTCCCGAACTTGTAATGAAGCTGGTGATCTGCTTTCATTATGGCCTCTGCGGACTGATCGTCGATGCCGATCACCAGCAGCTGTCCTTTGCCTTCAGCCTTGCTAGTAAGGATCTTCCAGGCATGCACCATTAGTCCATCATTTTGGGCTTGGATGAGCGACAGTGACTTTTTGTCAGCTTGCCCCATGCTTCTTGGCAAGAATAGCGTGATGTTGTGCATTTTGGGGATGTCATCACCCATGCGCGCCATTAATTCACTGCCCTTCCAAGTGCTCAGTTTGGACGCTTTCTCCTTGAGCCACTCTGCTGTCTCTTGCCCAGCACAATCGACTAACAGAAGCCCCGCTCTAAAGTGCAGGCCATTGAATTTTAGTTTGTGCCTCCACCCAAGAGACACCTCCTCAATAATGGCCTCCTCCAGCGCCGATAGTTCGTCAGCGCTGAGGGTAACCTGAGGGTATTTGCTAGGCAGAACCGCAATTCTAACACTCTTGGCCGTATTTGCGTACGAGAGCTGTTGCTCGCCAGCTACTTTGTTTGCGGTGCTTGGTCCCGCTGTATTTGTGGCCGACGTCCTGGGTTTTTTGGCAATTTGCCTTTGGGGAGGAGTTAAATGGTGGTTTTTCCTCTTACCCTGATCCAGGCTTCGTGCAGGTCCTTTGTTAGGATCTGTCTTCCTCTCATCTACCTTTTTCCGGGCTTCCTGCGGGGACATCCCCTGAGCCAGGAACCGGAGGTACCATCTCGAGCCCGCTCCACTTAAACCTTTTCTGAGTGGGTCATCCCGACCTCCTGGCATCCCAAGTTGCGGAAGTGGACCAGTGCTCTTTGTTTTTTCATGTAGCGGGATGTTCACGGATGTGGAGGCAACTTGTGTTGGTGTTTTCCCAACTCTGGTGCCTTCTAAGGCTTTGGCATCATCCTTTACTGGCACACGAGGTCTGCTCTCAGTACCAGCTCTTGATGTGCTTGGAGTTTCGTCTTCTGCTCGTCTGGGTGTTATTCTCCCCTGACTATTAGCTGACGATCCCCCCTGAACTGCCCGGTTCTGTTGTTTACCAAGAGACTTGCTCTTCAGGTAAAAACTAATCCCCGGTCTCGAATCATTTCCACGGAGGATATTCTCCATATGATTCGCATACTCATTCGCGGTGACATCCCGCGGAATGTTAAATTTTTTGTGGTTTTTGTTGTTTTTTTCTTTGTTTTGTTTTGGCATTTTTTATATTTTGTTCCCACGAGTAGCT
Organism: Epistrophe grossulariae; assembly: GCA_929447395.1. NCBI lineage: Eukaryota > Metazoa > Arthropoda > Insecta > Diptera > Syrphidae > Epistrophe > Epistrophe grossulariae. Next base: position 83,412,072 of record OV839568.1, on the reverse strand, counting down.
AGAGAAGGGTTGGTCCGCCATATCAGAGCTCCGCATGATATGGTAAGGTCTTGGTTACTCTTCGATTCGACCTGGTGTCGAAGAGGTACCGTTAGAATACAGCCGGTATACCCCCTGGCTGCAAACCATCCAATAGGCACGGTGCACGTAACACCCTGGATTAGGGG